>JACSYO010002159.1:2175000-2660000 GCA_016806645.1 Ophiodon elongatus
GCTGTTCAGCCATGCAGCAGTTTGATAGATGTGAATCCCAAGAACAGTTAATTGAAACACCTCTAATGAAAAAAAGTTGAAAAGAGTTCCTCATCACTTCCTCCCTGACTGACGTGGGAGAAAGCGGGTTTTGAGAGTGCTCTGTTTTGGCGGGTGATCAGGTGTTGTGAAGGTTACCTGGATTTTCTTTAAGCTTCCTCCCACACCCTGCTTTCCCTCTCAGAACATGCCGGTTGTCTTTGACGAGCCTTTACTGCGGATCTTCACGCTGTGATTTCTGCTCAGGCTGTGCAGCGTGTGTCTGTGTTACGCAACACTCTGTTTTCCTCTCGCTGCTTCTCTCCTAAATCGCAGAGCTCCCGCACTAGATACATTGTTCGTCTTTGTCTTAGGAGTCGGGCCACACACACACACACACACGCACACACACATAGTACGCACACCCAAAGAATAGGCGAACAAATTCGGTTTGCTGAGAGGAGGTGCGGTGTAATCAGTTTGGGAAAAGTACACAGGCGATAATAAAGCCAGACCGGCGACTTGGGGCGAACGCAGTACATCCTTCATTGTCGTGGCATGCCCGACTCACAGATTTAATGTAGCTTTGTCTTAAGGCCTACATATCTTACAGACACTAGCGCTCGCCTTATCTAAAAGTACAGTTGAGGTTCCCCTATTTTCCTCCTCGGCTGTCTCTCTGCTGTGTTTTCATTTTCTATCGGCTCCTTCGCTCCCTCTTTTACTCTTCTGCTCGTCTTTTGTTTATTCCTGCTCTGTGTCCTTTTGTTCTCTACTGCGTGTGTAGTCGTTTTGATTTGTTTCGCTCGGCTTCTCCGATCGCCTGTCTCGGTACGTGTGCATTCAGCACATACATGTGTGTTAACGTTTGTGTTTATAGCATCCTGTGTCTCAGTCGTTCTTGCCTTTGGTAAGTTTATATCCTGTTACAACCTTAACGTTTTTTGCCCTATCCACTCGTCTCACAGCAGGGGGAGGGGGTTAAGAGAAGACTGGATTACTTTGGCTTTAGACTTCAGAGGTTCTGTGCATTTGCGTGTGTGTGTGTGTGTGTGTGTGTGTGTGTGTGTGCGCGCAGGGGGCAGATGTTGTCAGTTCTCCCTTTGGGTGAGGTGGGTCAGTTAAAGGTGATAGCCGCGTGTCAGACGTGAGTGTTTCAAGGTACGACAGGTGGTGTTTGCCTTGCTCTCCCCCCTGTCATCGCAACGTATCTGTTCGTCATTTATAAATATTAGCTCGCTCTAAGCTAACGTGGAGCTGTACTCCTCACTGTGTTCCTCCCGCTTTGACTTTGATGAAGAAATGTTCTTTGACGAGGTGGCATTTGGTGTCGCGTTAGATGTTTGTTTTCAACATGCGAGTTGTGACTCAGAGGTTGTCAGCTGCTGTCCGTCCACTACGCGGCACAGCGATGTGCGATAGGAGTGCGTGTGTCTATTTACGAGACTTTCTCTGTGTAACAGGTGTTGTCGGGTCACTTCAAGTCTCTCGCCCTCTCTCGCTATCCCCCACACACACACACACACACCCTCACACCCCGATTGAAGTCTGTGTGTACGTATTTGTGTGTTTGTAAGACAGAGACGCATTATCCTTGGGAACGTGTCAGTATCTCTATGTTTCTAAGAACAACTTTAAGCTTTTATTGTTTTGAAGTGTGTGCGTTCACTCACACATATTTGCGTGGGTGTAATTGTGTGTTTGTGTGTCTTAGATAAATGAGATCTTCGCTAATGCACAAGTCCACAGAGATACACCAACAGACACACACACTTTATCTCTCCAGGTTGCCTGTCCTGAGGGGACACCCTGTCATCCTGCTCCGACAGGGGTGTGCCTCAACTGTCTCCCCTAGCGACAGTCCAGTTGCCAAGGTAATGTCGCTAGGGTGATTACCTGACGCCTAACATCAGTGTCAGCCCAGCACATCGATGGCGTCAGGGGTGTTGGCAAGTCTTGCCATCAGACACACACACACACACACACACACACACACACAACACATGGATGCAGAGAGACACACACTCACACACACAAATAGATTCTGACTTCCTGTGCCTTGACAGGCTGCCAGCTCAATCCAAAATAAACTTCTCTCAAAGACAGCCAGACATCACAATAGCATAAATAGCATAAATAATTCAACAACATGAGCATGAATAACTCTCGTCTAAATGAGGATCCCCCTCCATTTCTTCACGCTCTAAAAATGACGGGAGCGTCCCGCGTGAGAGTGTGTATGTACATGTACATGTACGCATGCGTGTGCACGTTTGCATTCATGTTCTTGATGTTGCGTCTGCAACATGACAGAAAACATCCTTTTGTTCTGAGACTGATGTGAAAGTTTAGACCCATATGACATCGTATCATTTTTCTTGTGTGTATGTAAAGGCGTGTGGCAAAGTGCTTTTCCTCGCTGTTCTAATTCCTCTTCACAACATCAGGGACAGTGGTGCGATGCATTAAACACTCCTTTTCTATTTAATGGAACAAAGTGATTATCTAAATGTCTTTATTTATCAAATTTTTCAAGGATTTAGGGATTTAGTTGTATGGTGATGCTGCACCTTTTTCATGTTTATATTTCCTTGACATCAGTGCCTTCTCCTCTACTTAAAGCCTGTTATTAAAATGCTTCTGTCTACTTAGGTACTTCAGTGGATTAAAGAAACATTAATCCTGAGTTTGAATGGCAAGGTGTTTGCATCGCAGCGTTGTGCTAATTCTAACAAGTCTCATACAGATTGAGAGTGATTTTTCCCTGTTTTCTTTCTTTTCTTTTACGGTTCATTTGATTAAAAAAAAAACGATCTTCATTCACAAATGCTTTCTTCGCATTAAACTGCCTGCTTTGTTGACAGCTATACCAAAGCCCTCAAATATTATGAGAATCTTCCTCCTCGAAAAATTATTAATACACATCTTCTCTGTGTGTTTCGATGTGGGTGCCTGTGAATCATTTTGATGTTAATCAAGGATTCTTATGATTATGCTGCCATACCCGGATCTTCTTTAATGTGGAATGAATATCAAAGTGACTGTTACACTTCTGGCATATGGCAAAAACAATTTCTTCATGAACAAAAAGAGGCACAAATAAATCAAATCCAGGACATAAACAGATGTAAACACTGTTTCTGAAATGTGATAGCTATTAATTAATGCTGGTAGCTATTGGTAGCTATGCTACTGTAACTGAGCTATGTGTGTCAAATTCAACAGGATTGTATTCCAAGATTGTTTACAATTACCAAAGACAAACTCTCCCCCTTTGTCCCTCTGTCTGCGTAGGCATTCGGCAGGGTTTAGATGGAAGTCTGGGCAGTGTGGTTCTTTAAACAGCAACGCCGTAGCAAACGCCGTGAAGAAGAACAAGGAGAACAGACTCCAAAAGGTACAAGAAAAAAAAGTCTAACTCTACTTCTATGGATGTGTGTATGGTGGGGTTAGTTTGTTTCAAACCCTTGCATTCAAAAATGTGATTTATGGAAGATCATTAGGATATTTTGTAATTTTGCCAGCACATTTGTTGACATACTAATTATTACTACTCGTTCTCAAGTCGGATTCTTTAAATTCTGAGAAGCTTTTTCTTGTGGGTTGTGACCTTAAGGGTCACCTGCACGGTAGAATATGTATTCTAATTCCTTTTTCCAAATTTGCTGTGGGTGCACCATGTGCCTGCATCCATGAAAATATGTCCAACCACTCCTTAAGTGCACTGTGCATAGCAGACTTGAGATTGCCCTTAATTTGTTTTTTAATTTAATCTTGTGCCCCATGTCTCAGGGGAGAACACTTAGGCCTTTGGGTTAACACGAGAAAAAGTAACTCCTTTTTCGAAAGTTTACACTTCTTGAGAGTAAAAGAATGAAGTGAACAATAATAAGTGAATTGAAGAATGGATGAACACATGATATGTCATATTATATGAAACCCTCATGGGTAGCAAGATTTGGACATGAGGAAAATGCAGTGATGTGAAAGTGCAAACGATACAACGTGAACACGGAGTAGTTGACATCTGCGTACGTTTCCGTACAGAAACGTACTTGCACATGAACCTGGAGCTCACAGAAAGTGTCGCCACAGATGTGTTACTGCCTGTCTCCTCAACAGCTGTCAGCAGGCAAGGTGAAGATCCGAGTGCTGAAGGATGAACCACTGACAAGTGAGTAATTTACAGCCACAGCATTGGCTTCCAACTGCGGGTTACCTGCACCAGGTAGACTTGACACAGATGTGTTCTCAAAAAAACCTGTGGGTCCTTTGATACGCTACCCTGTGCTGGAATTCTTTCCACCCTCCACGTGGAGGTTGACGTTCAAGAGCAGTTACAGATCAGAGCCCTGGGAACCGGTGGAGGCTCGGTGTCTTGCACACAGTTACTTCAGTGAGGTGGATACTTGGCATCACAGGGGCCAGCCTGTGGAGTTCTCTTGTTAAAGATTGATCTGTGTAGCCAGTGGCCAACCTGTGCAGAATTATTAATGTTTTGAACATGCCTGAGGCACAAAATCACACCGTGAACCGGAATGTTTCAAAATGAGCTGACAAGTAAACTTTTTAAGGGTCGTCTAAATGATGCATTTTCTTTTTAAAAAAAGGGGCTGACGATTCCAACTAGTTGTGTAAGCATGCTGATTGTTATTGATTTTTGCATGAAAACCATAAGCAGTGATTCTAGTAAAATGTTACCATATGTACTGTGCTGTATTTTTGACACTGTCTTTATTTGCCTCTACAATATTGTTGGACTAGGCCAGTAGTCAGTACCATGAATATAATGTCAAAGATATTAAATGAGATCCCATTGCCAAATGTAAACAACAGTTGACGTTCTCTTTTTAGCCCCGCCTCAGCCACCGCCTCTGCCTCCACCCCCGAGAGACAGACGAACAAACCGTCTGAGGGGAACACGCTGTGGACAATGTGAAATCAAGACTGCAGGACTAGTAAGCATCAACACACACAGACGACACTGTCTGATGAAATTTGGTCATTTTGTATTGTGTTGTGCAGTTGAATAATTTCCCCTTTGGATAGAAAGCTCAGTAATGACTCTCAACACATTCATTTGGCAAGTTTTTCAACCGACAAAAAAAGGCAAACACCCCCCCCCCCCTCACACACACATTTACGCACACTTAAATAACAACAGGATCCAGATGAATACTTTATACGTTTTCACAATAAATCTGCATTTCCTACACATAAACTGGTATTTTTAAAAAGAGGTTTATGTGGTGAGAATGTTGCATAACCTATTCATTTGCCAATTTACTATTCTTGCAATCTACACGGCGTTCTGTAAAATGTCAATCGAAGGCGCATTGATACACTTAATGTTAAAGTATTCATGAGTGAAGGATTTGTATCATTCTTTTTATTTACATTTGAGCCATTATTTTACCCTCGAATGATATAATGTTATCGGCAATTGTGAAGCACTTTGGTAAGTTTCAATATGAGTTCTATGAATTAGCCATTAGACATTGTTCTGATGTTTCATAATGATGATTGAGTAATCACCAAGATGATGGTTTACAGATACATGTGATAAATTAGTCGTATAGGAGCCATAAAAAGCGTAGACGTGCATAATGGACGTGTGTAATATACCAGCTGTTTAGGTGCTCTTGGAGAACCTCACTAATGTGACACACGTGGTGACATTGCCGTTCTTCTTATTGACAAGTCTAATGAGTACGCAAACAGATGTTTAAGGGCATTTCTAAATCACTTCATGTGTTCAATTTATCTGTGGGTGTGGAAATTCCACGATGATTGAGATGAATAAAACAGATTTATGACGCTATATAAGCCTGCCAACTTAATGTGAATGCATATTTCTGCATTTTTCCGTACACAGAGTTTTAGTCATGAATCTACAGAGGCCCGTCAGTAGGAGTCCCATAACTTAACTTACACTTACAGCTACAATTCGGAAGCTCTCATTTTCTCTCTCTCTCTCTCTCTCTCTCCCTCCCTCCCTATCTCTCCCTATCACTCTCTTTTTTTCCTACCTGTCCATCACTCTCCATCTGTTCATGTGTTTCTGGTGCTTTGCTGTCCCCGCTGCCCTCTGTGTCTTTCTATATTTCTGTTTCCCTCTTCCTCCTGCATCAGCTGTTATCTTCTCTGCTATCTCCAAATGCCTGCTATCTCCCATCCTGCTTCCCTCTTTCTCTTTGCATCACACCCGTCTTTCTTTCTTTCCTTCTCACACACAACACATTTTCCCCCCTCATCCTTCTACATTTTTCTCACTTTCACATCCCCGCCTCTCTGTCTCGCTGTGCCTCTGCTATCCTATCTGTTGGTCTATCTGTGTGTTTGTGTTTACACTGATAACAGTTTAGCTGGACTCATTCATCGATACCCGAGACCTCCGAGGGCAACGTTGTTTATTCTTTTCACTCTTCATCCACTGTTGCTCAGGAGGAGGGACCCTGGCCTGCAACTATGTGTGTGTGAGAGAGAGAGAGAGAGGGGGAGAGAAGGGGAGAGTGGGGGAGAGAGAGAGAGAGAGAGAGAGAGAGAGAGAGAGAGAGAGAGAGAGAGAGAGAGAGAGAGAGAGAGAGAGAGAGAGAGAGAGAGACAAATAATGCTTGAAGACTAGTCCCCCCCCCAACATCGCCATGTTCTTGATCCTCAGCGACTCGTTCGACTCCTATTTCCGACCGGGAAGCCAGCAATGACGAGAGCAATGAGGGAGAGAGAAAGAGATTGATTGAGGGAGAGGGAGGGGCTGAATAGATTCAACTGACAGCCAACATTTCCCTGCCCCTTTTGTTGTGTAATAAGTTATTTTAAGTACACCACACACATGTGGTAAAATGTAATGTGCTAATGCTTGAATGCGCTGAATTGTCCAATGAAGGGCCCAATTCCCCCAAATGCCCCATAGTGATGGGCTTAATGGCAATGCTTATTGTAGTCTGGGCAAGCACATAGGCTAAACACACACACACACACATACACACAATCCACTCGCACATACTCACAGGTTTTGTATAGCCCTATAATGATGGTAATAATGGAAAGCGTTACGACTCTGTCCCCGTCTTTCTGTCTGAAAATACACACACACACAGACATGCACACACAAATGCACAATCATAAACACATCTGGGCTTATTTTGAACTATGACTCACATACTGGCACAGACTTTACTGAAATCACCCGTGCACACACACACACACACACGCGCGCACACACGCACACACTGCACGCCGAGCCATTCGCGGTATTTCAGAGTCATCCAGGCAAAAAAAAGGATCTCATTTCCTACTGTGTAGCGCAGGAGAGCGCAGTGATATGCTGCTTGCAGCCTGATAGGGATGCCTGGTCCCTGGGGAGTGGCTGTAATTTATCCTCAGGCCTGAGAGGGGAAATGAGGCCCTGCTTTATGGGACCATTAAAGGGCAATGTCGCAGCTGGAGGCTTGCATGTGAACGCATACATGACCAAACACGCCCACACACACGGACTAAAACGGGGAGAAGATGAGTAAAAATAAAGCAGCAGGATTAATTGGTTAATCTGCTGGTGGAAAGCTGCACTGTAAGACCTCTGTTTATCCACAATGACTCTGTATGGAACAGTGTATTATTTTGTTTTTGCTTAAATGACCATTCGCTAAGCCCCGCCCCCTGTTGCTACTCCGTCAAGGTGTCCGAGAGAAGCGGAAAGAAGGGTCTACAATATGCGCTTGAAGAACATATCAAGGATGTCAATGGTCACATAGCAAAGCCACATAGTTGTCGGACCCTGGTCAGAGCTGGCTGACGCTATGCTATGATTGGCCGCGCTGCATTTGAGGGCGGGACTTGGTAGAAGGTCAACTATCTATTACAATAAGCAATGAATGAACAAATGAAGAAGTAGCAAGAGAGGGTCTAAGAAGGAAGTTTCGAAGTCTTTAGATCCAGAAAGAAATCACACTGTCGCGAAAAACAGTTATAGTCCCACTGTGGAGAAGTAGAATTTGTACTATTCCTTCAGAGAGAGCCCTGAATATCAGTATACATTCATAATTTGACATGGTATTGATGATGAAACCACGGGCCTTAACAAAAAATACACCTGCATCTTAAATGAGGAGAAACAAACAAATGTCTTACTGTTTGTTGTTCATGAATTTTAAGAAGCCTTGATCCTTTTCTCCCTCCCTTGCACACATCCTCCATTCTCGTTCGCTGTCTCCTCCTGGCCTTGCTCGTGTGCTCCGTCTACCTGGTCTAGACCTTTCTCTCCAACCCGCTGACGCAAGGACTTTTCCCCACTAATAAGACCGGATTCTCGTAGAATAAAAATGATAATGACCTCCCTTAAGATGCATTCACTCACACACACTCACACCATCCACACACGCTTGGCACAAAAGCCTACATGTACACATACTGACAGTCCCTACAATCTCTCTCTCTCTCCCTCTCTCTCTCTCTCTCTCTCTCTCTCTCTCTCTCTCTCTGTCTCTCTCTCTCTCTCTCTCTCTCATACACGCACACACACAGACAGATATGGGTAGTGAAGCATATCAAAGGTCACGCACATCAGTACCTCAAGCGCGTACCTGCCTGCTTAACTCCACCTAACCTACGTAGTTAACCTAGTTAGGTGTAGGAGCAGCTATTGTGTTGAGTGAACTTCTATGGTCAGGTGCGTCTGACACTACACCTAACATGAAATAGAAAAACGCACGCACACGCACACACACGCACACACACGCACACACACGCACACACACACACACACACACACACACACACACACACACACACACACACACACACACACACACACACACACTGTCTTCACTGTGTATCTCTGTATTGTAGATGTGTGCTGAATGCACAGAGGACTACTGCATTGGCTGTTTTACCAAATTCCACCAGAAGGGGGCACTGAAGCTCCACAGAATGATCCCTATTCAGGTGAGTGTGGTCCCACGGGCATGAAGTCCACCTCCTCTCCTCTGTGACGGTCTGTTCCTCTCTATGTCTCTTTCTCTTGCGCAGATACATTCAATAATATCTCTCCTGATCCCATTCTCCTCGTGCTTCTTTTGCATTTCTTGCATCCCTGACTACAGTATCTACTTATCTCAACCTCTCAACCTTTCCCCTTCTTCTTTGCTTCTGCACCCCATCTCACGTATGTATGCGCACACACACACACACACACACACACACACACACACACACACACACACACACACACACACCCACTCACACACACACACAATGAACTGGAAGGCTGCGCTGTACATGCCTGAGTCTGTGGTTTGCAGTGTTGCAAGTTTGCCGCTTCGTACCCGATAACAAAATGGATGTCCCTCATTAGCATATGCCCTGATCACAGAAGCTTATTCTGGTCACTTATAAACACACACACACACACACACACACACACACACACACACACACACACACACACACACACACACACTCTAACAATGAGTTGTGTTAATTAGACAATATCCTATTGAACCAAATTTGTATTGAAAGCATTTTATATAGAGGAACCTCATTTTCCCCCCCAAAAAAGATACCAAATACTTAATCATAAGATACAGTATGCTGATAAATGTAATTAATCGTGTTAAATTTAAACTAGACAATATTAAATGTTAAGCAGGCATTGCTCTTTTCTTTTTTTTTACTGCACAGTTTTCACAGCAGTATACTGTCGCTTGAGATTTTTAACCAAATAGTGAACCTACTGTTGCCTAGTTGACATCAAAAGCCCTAATTTGCTCCTTTTTAAGCAGGCTTTGCTTAAAACAACTGCTTCTCAAATGAACTCAGTCTTAAAAGTAAATTCTTTAGCCCTGTCTCGCTTGCCAGCGTGTGTCGCGGTAAAATTTACTTTACCAGGTATTAAGTCTTTTTAAGCTGAAATGACGAATATCATAAACCCCAAACTTATCTTTAAAGTATTTATTCTTGCAAGAAGAGGCACAGTTACACAGAGCCGCAACGATTCTGTGGAAGTGGGCGCTCCAGATTGAATATCACACAGCATTTTAAAGACAGTGTACAGGGGTGGGGGCCGCATTGGAACTTTCTGCTTTGACATTTGAAAACAAAGGGGTACTTAATCAGCGTGGTCATAAGGCATATAGATGCATACGTACATTTTAACATGTGGAGCATGCAAACATAAGTGTTTATTCATACACAACAGGAAAGTAGATGGTCATGCTGCTAAGGCAGCTGCTGCATAAACCACGAGTCTCAAATTGCAGGTCTTGATAGTTTGCTCAATAACCTATACAACAGTTGACCTATATAAGAATATAAGATATATCATAAGAATTAAAAATTCCCATTACACGTGTTATCAGGTCCACTGCTGCATATAACTGCCGTGATCCAATTGGTTATGAAACCAAGCCGTTGTGGTCTCCATAATTTACCAAGCTAAACTGATTGGCTGAGATCACGCAGGTGACTCGAGGGAAAGAAGTCTCTCCATATTCACCTCTGGTACTGATATGTATAATGGAAGTCAGAATTTGTTTTCACTCCTTTGTTTTTGCACGTTGTTCCCATTGTGTTCGCAGGTCATGTCTGTGTACATTATTTATGTTTTATGGAGTTACTCCATGTACTCTTGGCTTTTGTGCGTCTTGTTTTCTGCTCGCTGTACTGCTTTTTCCCCAGGATGTGTGCGATTTTGCTAGATTCTTGTCATATGATTGTTTTCTTGGGTGCTCTTATTTTCATCTCGAAGTGCTCACAAAGGGATTGCATATTCTATGACGTGGGCTTTGTGATTGTGCATGGATATGGCGGCACAGCCTTTGATTTATATGTGTGATAGTGTGGGGATTGGTGTACAAGTCATGATGTGTACCTGTGCTGCACATTTGTTTGTGTAGCTACAGAGGCCTTTTGTTTTTGTCTAATTATGCACAGAGCAGCTCACTAATAACCAGCCTTTATGCAGCGTAGCTCTGAGGTCTGGGTTCAGTGCTCAGGTGCTAACTGGCTGCTGGTTGGGTCAGAGTATGTTACTGGAAAGCCACCGTGGTGGAACAAAGTCATACACACCGATAGAGAGAAAAAATACACGCAGTGAAACAGCTCAGTGAAAACAACACGGAACCTCTCTCTATAGCTCTGTATGTCTCTTCAGCGTTCATCTCTGTTTCTCTCCTAACGTCACGCACTCAGTGATACTTGGATGGAAGCTCACTCCCAGTCTCCAACACATACACATGCATACTCTTTTTCAATCACACATGCAAAATAATATGTTTTGGCAGGACAGTAAGAGATTATACACATGCATCTCTCGCTCTCTCTCTCTCTTGCTCTCTCTCTCTCTCTCTCTCTCTCTCTCTCTCTCTCTCTCTCTCTCCCTCTCTCTCTCTCTTTATCCTCTGTTAATCCTGTTTCATTTGCTTTGGAAAGAATGAGGGAGGGTGGGAAGAGCGAATGGGAGTCAGAAAGAGAAAAAATAATATTAATTTCATCAGTATGCTGTGTTGGTGTTTTTGTCAGTGCCTCATCAGCTAATGTTTCCAGCCATGCACGCACGCACACAGACACACACACACGCACACAGACACACACACGCATGTTGGTTCAATTAATGTTTGCAGAGCATTCTTAGTATTTGATTGAACCGGACATGGGTGTGGTATGCTGTGTGAAAATATTCTGATGTCTTGTGCTTTTTCATCATACAGCAATATTTAAAAATCACACAATTTATATGATTTAAATGTTTGATCATTTTGTATTGTTTGATGGCATTGTCTCTTGTTGTTGCTCTCTCTCTCTCTCTCTCTCTCTCTCTCTCTCTCTCTCTCTCTCTCTCTCGCTCCCTCTCTCTCACACACACACACACGCACGCACACACACACACACACACACACTGTGATGATCACATGAGGAGCATAAAGCCCGCAATGTTATTTCCCTTTGGGAAAATTTGATTTCCCTTTGTCTCCCGTAAAAAGGGAAGATAACAGTGCTGCTTCAACTGCTGGGCGGCATCCTGGAGATCCAGGGGTAGATTCACTGACTGAAAGACAATCTTTCTTTGCACAACTTAGATTTGATATGAATGCAGGGAGTGAGGATTTCTTCACTCGTTAGTGTGATTATGGTAGCCTTGGATGTGTGTGAGTGTGTGTGATGCTGCACTGTATATCCAGTCTGAGGTCTGTAATTAATCGCTCAGATGGGTTTGTGTCCACAATATCAGATACAATAATGTGGCCTGTGGGCCAAACAAATAATGCTTCTTACAATTAATGTGAACCCCTGATGCTTCAACCTACTGTATGGATCTGAGCTAATGGCTAAATGTGTGGGTCATTGTCGGTGGAACAGTGACCCTTCACTTATCTTCTGGCTCTAAAGACGGATGAACCCAATGCACTGTTTTATAACACAGACGGATTACAATTGTGAATGGCCAATTTTTCAGACATGTGTGATGTGTCCCACTCGAACAGTGTCTCCTGGAAGGCAATTATTGTGTTGCAATTGGTTGGACACACAAAATGTTGTCTGAAGAAGGAAAAAAATAAGAGGTTGAGAGAGAAGGCTAAAGCCATGCCTCTTACACCTTGGAGGAAAGGTGGTTTCCGGTACTGTTAGATGATCTGACAAGCTCTTAGTTTGAAGCATACTGAGGCCTTAAGGGTCCATTGATGTGCACCTGTAAGCACAGTTGGCTGGTGACCAAAAAGACAGAAAAGAGAGAGAAACAGAGCGAGAGGGTTGGCTTCAGCCGTGGCGCGGTTTGAAACCTTATGCGATGCAAAGATTTTCCATCAGAAGTTGTTGAGATGAGGAAAGTAATGTCCCCGGGCTTGAGGGATTGTTTGGAGACAAAGATTTGATTCTTAAAGATGTCATGGCCGTGGGCAAGTTCTCTCCCGCGAGGCGCTGAATAAACTAATTCAACACATGGATAGAGTATCGTCGAATGAACTACACTCTGCTTTCATCACGGAAGAAACCAGTGATATTTCAAACCAATAACGAGCCTCTGTCTTTGCCAGACTGGGCGTTCACAGATTCATCGATCCACGATGACATTATTGCCGCGTGGAACTGTTCAAGACCAGATGCAGAATATATCACGTAAACAAAGAGCTGCCCGCCCGGAGACGACAAACATACGATCGTGCTTCTGTCCTGCAGGAAAAAAGTGTCGGGTGCAGAATGATCTTATGTTGCGAGAGGCTTCCGTTTAATGTGGCAGAGTTACAGTAGCGCACACTTGTTAAGACGGTTATCACACCCACACGTTAAAAGTTTCACGGGGGAAACTACCAAGGTCACCACAAAGGTCCCTGGACCAAAGGGGCTCATAAGACCAATCTTAGTGTTCCTAGGATTAAAGTGATCCTATAAAGTTTCACTATGCTCAATAGGCTGCGTGCGTCCTGCAGAAACAGGCTCTCGGCAGACAATGTGAATCTCCGTGTAGGTGCTACAGGGCCAGCAATAAAATCACGAAATGAGCAAAATCATACGATATAGCTTCCTCGCCGAGTCTGAATTTTGTCTTTCTCAAGCCCGCTGTGTCTCGGTTCCTCCACAATTCCCTGAGGCGTTTGTTTGTGCGTCCCTGTTGGACACCTTCAAGGACAGACTGGTTAACCTCGGCAGCCCTACTGGTCCCTGGTGATTAATGGAGCAGCATAATGAATTCAGCCTGTGGAATGGAGAAAATCAATCAACACTCATTCGGTGTGCTTCCCATTTTCTCTTGTCCAAAAGTATGGAGATATCTGATCACATTCTGTAAGTGGTTTTATTTATTTTTCCGAGGAGGAAAAATAAAAATAAAAAAGCGAGGCTTGGCGTGTGTGTGACGCGTTACTGGACGAAGTTTTTCAATAGATCCATATTGCTTTGTGGTTAAAATGGGATGTAACGGGCAATATGCATGAAGTGTGATACCAGCTGGGTCATTTTGTGATGTACATTACCAGTGTCTTTCCACACAGGCTATTTGTGGTTTAATTTGCATAGAATGAAGGCGCATACATTAACTCTATAAATTTGAGTTCATCATTGCGACTTTCAAGGTTGTGCTCGTGATGTAGGTATGAGCACTTAAAGTAATTAGGTTGCACCCTCCAAATGGGGTTCATGGCAGCTGTCTATAGTGTCTCGTCATTGCCTTTTTATATCGTCAGTGTAAATGCACTAAAACTTGCTTAATCATATGAAAATATATTCATTTATTGTCTACAGCTTGACGTTTCTGGCGCTTTGTTGATCAGTGTTGTAGGCAGCACCGCTGTTGATTGTCTACCGCCTCACTCTTGTTGCTCTAATTTTCTCTAACAAAATGCACAGCTTTGATAAATCACCGACTACTTTCGTATTTTATGCAGTTGTTATCTCCTGCTTTTATGCAATGAGTTGCAAATTATTATTATCATCATTTTCCCACTCGCTTGTGATTCAGTTAATTTCCCCCGCTATTGTGTTTTATGTATTTCATTTAAAGTGTATCATATCTCTCTCACAAAGTGCCAGCTGCTGCCTTCTTGTTCAGTGACAACAATGCTGATCTGCGCTCGTATACTTTGGCCTTCTTTTACAGACCGACTTACAGACTCATGTGAGCACGAGAGATGTTGTCAGCTGCTTCCAGAAGCAGATTGACCCGAGCCGCTGTCCCGACACCTTCGGAAGTCACGCTGTGGCAAAACCTATGCAACTGCACCCCGAGCCCAGCCAGGTAGGTGGTAATCTTATTTAGTAATACACACTTCTACAGGTACTGAATACATGATCAAGTGTTGAGTTAGGATGAAAAAATACAGTCGTGTTGAGATACATGGACTCACATCGTTGAGCATATAGTACAGTCAGTTGTATTGACTTTTTTTGGCGATACAGAAGAAGAAAGCCGACTCTTAAAAATAAATAATAAGAAGATGTTCTGCAAGGGACAGTGGGACTTGTATTAACACTGCTATCTGGTTATGTGGCCTTTGTTGTGCTGTTATCTGATGACAACAAGTGAAGTTTGCTGTGGACAGGAACATCGGGTCAAAGCTTTAAATATAAAAGGGTCTCCAGGATATAGGCAGTCCAGTATTCTTTTCTTTACCTTAACTTCTGGTCCTTTAAGCCAAAGCTTTTATCTTCTAAATCTGATGTTTGTGCTACTGCCAAATGGATTTTACAATTGATTGTTGACTTTATATAACAGTGCCGAATGTTAAATTACAAATATTACTGTAGAGCCGTATTATATACGATTTCTCTTCACACAGTTTAATTCTCAAAACGTTTTAAGACGATCCATAAAATGTGCTTTTACCAACAATTATTTTTGAAAGAAAAATAGCTGTTTTTTTGTTCAAATGGTTATTGATCCATGAAGGAAATTTCTCTCCATTTATAGTTCACTTGCTGTGACGCCACAGCAGAAACATGTCAAACAAGCCTTTGCACCATGTGAGTTTTACCTCAGCACCCTGTGAGTCAATTGAAAAGCCTTCAAACAAACCCTAATTGACGCCATATCCACAGGCTGTATCTCCAGGCAGGCTTCTGAACTGCAGGGACCTTTGGACTAAAATATGACCCCCAACAGTATAGGTCTGGCACAAACAGTTAGATTGACATTTCAGACCCCTTACACCACAGAGCTCAGTTGATCTCAGTCTCACAGCAGTTATTTCCGACAGTTGGGATCGGAAGATATTGAGAAGATCGATAAGTTGTGTATATATATCCAACTATTGGATATATTAACTAACATATTCAGAGTAGACTTCACTCAGAGACCAAAAGGCCACCAACCTGAGAAGCAAATACAACAACTGTCTGACTTATAAGGGAAGTTTAATATAAGTTATATAATAATAAAAAAAAAATAATAATAATATAATATATATAATAATTTAATATAAGTTATATAATGGCTACTGAAGAAAAGTGTAAACAGGCTGAATAATGCAAAAGTATATATGTATATGTATATGCAGAACCACAAGCCCTTGAGCTCAGTCACCATCTGACGTGTTTTCTTGAGTATGTGAGTAGGAACTGCATTGAGAACATTAATAAACATAAATTTGTGTTTATTCCAACCAAGCTACGTTTCAGAGGTCAAAGATGAAGATGGATATGTTTTGAAAATGTCCCCATCACTTTTTAATGGTGTCTCAAACAAAGGTATAGCCAAGGTCACAGCCAAGCGTGCATGTTGGTAAACTTTAAAGACATGCTTTTCCTTGCCCTTGCCAGCAGAATCATCAGGCAATAGTGCTCCTGCAGCATTCAAAATCTCATTAACAGTCCCTTCCGTTATTTTGCGCTCATCAACAAATGAATATTTAGTGATGCGAAAAGGAAAGTACACAGGCATACAAATTAGATTTTTTTCAGAGTATATCGGAAAACAAGATTTGTTTGACCGGTGTTCAATTTATTGTTGGGATGACCTTTGCTAATGATATCCATATACAGGAGAGGAGCTTCTTAACCTTATCATAATTTGGCCATTCATTACGAACTTAAGGGATATTCTGTTTTTTTTTTTGCAGGCGTTGACTGAGGATCACGGAGAGGACAAAAAGGTTGAAATGATTAACGAGGGGCAGAACATCTCCTTTCTTAAAGGAGAGTACAATGAGGTGGAATCTGCAAGATCTTTCCAGGAAGCTCTCCGACAGTGGAGAGGAGAGAAGAGTGATGGATCAGGAGAATCCATGAGTGAGGATGCAATGTGGACACCCATCCAACCAGGTGAACTGCATATACATGGTTGATGGCACACAGACATACACAGACACTCAGGATTAGGCAGGGTGAGGGATCGGGGCTGCGGCGTAACCAGGCAACAGCTGTCAAATTACACATTGTCATTTTATTAATTAGTAGCATGAAATATCGATTCGTGGACCTTTATGTAAAAGTAGCAAACCCTACTTCATCAATGTCAAAGCTCTGCATTCAATTATTCTTTAGTTAAAGTATAAACAGAAAATTATACTTCTTATTCTGATAAGTGGTCCATTTAAGATGTTTGACATGCCTGTATGGTGTGTTGCGGTGGTCCAAGTTGTGCTTAGTCAAATACTCTGTGTAGTGGCGTATATAGAGTATCATATTTAATGAGTCTCCCTTTCCTTTTGCATGTAAAAGCTAATTCTACCAAATAACAGATGAAAATATGAGTACAAAGTATACTATAGTCAGTGTGTCCCTCACAAAATGCAACACTTAAGTTAAGTGCAGGTACCTCAAAATTATATGTGAATACACAGAAATACTTGAGTACATGTTTCCATATTTCTTTCCACCTTCTGCTTGTGCATCCTTCTCTTCTTGGCTCTTCCTTTTCTCCCGCTCTCCTGCATCTCTCCCATTTTCCCCTTCTCCTCGGCTTTCCTGCCCCCCCCTCTCCCCCTGTCTGTGCTCTGATCTGTTAAGGCCTCGTAGAAAGTGCTTACCACTGCAGTAGGAGGGTAATCCATGGCTGTTGCATATTGAGATAATGAGAGGAGTGTTGGGGGTGGCCCTACTCCACACCACAGCACTAACCGCCTCAGCTGTGTGTATGCGTACGTGTACGAGGTCCACTGGGTCAGGCAATTTTGATGCCTTTTCACACATACTGTGTTTCTACACGCGTGCACGCGCAGCGTTGTTTGCGTGTCCAGATTGACGCGGGTGTGTATTATTAGTGCTATTATTCGAGGTTCTGTGTGTATGTGGCGAGGTGTTTGTGCTTTTCATTAGGCCTCCTATTTTCTCTGCTTTACTGCCTGGACATACTCTGCTCCTCTCTGCCTTCGCTCTGCTCTGCAAATTACTGCTCGCCCCTCCAGCCCTAATTATTTCTGTCAGGCCAATTGCACCCGGGCCCAATTTAAAGGCGCCACTGTGGACTGTCAAAGTGTCCGCAGTACAATCATAAATTTCTCTTTCTTACCTATATATTTCTCTTCCTCTCATGTGCTTGCTATGTTCCTTTAGTAGTGTGTACATCATCTTCTTCTTATTCCCAGGGGGCTGTCTCTTGTCTGTTTGTGTTTTGGCACTCTTGGCGTGGTGACAAGGTGTTTTCTCACTTCATGAGGGGAGGTGTTTTGAGAAAGGTGTTGAGAAGCTGGCGAGCGATGTTTTCCTGCTCCTTTTTTTCTCCCTCTGTCTGGCTCCTTCTTTCTGTTTGGCTTTATTTTCCTCCTCCTCTCTTTCTTAACTCACCCTTCCCGTAACTCTATATTTGTGTGATCTCCCCTTCCCCATATTCCTCCAGTATCCGTGTCAGTTATGGCGACCCAGGCTGACCTCTCTCCAGACAGAGGAGCTGTAGGACGAGGAGGGGGAGAAGAGAGGGCACCTGTCAGGGTGGAGTTCACAGAAAACAGCCTTACCTACATGGACAGATTGCTTCTCAAGAAGCACCGCAGGTACACAGAGAGGAAACTGTGCATGCACCACACATGCATATTTCTAAAGCATGCAAAGGCTTCTCTCATGGGGTTCAGGCAATCTGCCCCACGAGAAGCTGTGCTTCTCCCCTAGTCATTATACCTGACAACATTTCTTTTTTGTACAGAATAATTATTTCCTTTCCAAAAAAAGAGGTAACTCACAGTTGTATAGTTACATAATTATGTGCCTTTAAAGCAAAAACATGTGGTTGCTGAGCAACGTATAACAGTCATGTTTTCGAGACATGTACTTATGTGTTCATCATGCATTTTACAATTTAGATATTTAATTCAAAAGTTAGTTGTGCTAGTCGCCTTTCTATCAACTATCCATCAAGAAATATCATGAACAACTCTTCAGTGCCTCCCTGCTGTTCCATTACCTCAATTTCTTCCTGCTCCCTTCCTGGTGCTAACTTATGCTTCTAAGCCGTTGCAATTGCTTTCTTTTATTAGATGGTTTAAAGGTAATAAATGTACAATTTTCATGATTAGTCAGGCTAAAGGGTACCGTAGACAACGGCGAGTTCAGACTGTAATGTCCCGTGGTAAATTACGTTATTTTAGTGCCAAAAGCGGTTTCATTATTGACATGTTGTAGAACTTGTGGAACTTAAATTAATTGTGAATTGTGAGTAGTACCGCATTTGTTAATCTAATATTTACAACTATAACAACACACATGCAGTATGTTACTGTGAAGCTTTGAGTGGGATTAACATAATGCAAGATTGTGATTTAAATTCAACCGTTCTGTGACATTTATCATTTCTTAAGACAACAGCAATGCTAAGTTATGTGAGATTTGTATTGTTTTACTATTTTCATTTCCATTTATTTAGTTTGCTACATATTTTTCAGACGTTGCATCATTGTGTTCCGTTTGTCCAATCTTTTAAAATCATGTCTACATGTGCCCATGAACATGACCATTAATAGTATACACGCCAAACGCTTTAATAGCCGCATAGAGAGTTCACTTTGTGAAAACGTATTGAGGTCGCTTTTTATAAAGCTGGGAACATTAATATAACCACATGCACACACAGCTTTCACAAGTTCTCCTTCTCACTTCACACAAATCTACTCTTATGTTTCCTCTCCCTTTTCTGGGGGACACAAATACATCCACATGTTCAGACACAGTTTTAACATCACACACACACACACACACACACACACACACACACACACACACACACACACACCATCTCTTACACACACACACACACACACACACACCATCTCTTGCCACCGCACATCTCCTCTCCCGACGCTCTGTAGTCAGCCTACATAAGCCACCGGTGTACAAAGCAGTTTCTCAGCACTTATTGTGCCGTAGACTGCCTGAGGGCCTGGCTTCAGCAGGTCCCATTATTACAGCCCTTTATTTAAGCGGCTCCTTTTGGGCTGAGTTGCCCACTGGAGAGCAGGCCAGAGGAGGGGAGAGCAGAGTGCAGTTTTAGGCCCGTTGACTGCCTGAGCTGGAATACTCTAAGTCCCCTGCTGTAGCAGCCTTTAACTGTGGAATAGACTAGAGAGCCAATCTAGAGTGCAATAAGCCTGCAGCGGTGATGGTGGCAGAGCTTAATGGAGAGACAGAGAGACTGGCTGGCTGGCAGGAAGAAGTGGGAGGCTGAATTTTAACAAGCCTCTATAATAATGGGGGGAAAAAAAGTGAGGGAAGGAGGGAGTGTGGTGGAGGAAGAAGGTTTTTTTTCCCGAGAACTTGAAGAATTTGCTAAAAGTGCTCAGCAATATGAGAGTCATAAACTCTATCACCTGGTTGGGTTTATTGTGTGGCCTACGTGTTCCAGAAAACATGATTGTACTGGAGGGGGGGGGTGGGGGGGGGGGGGGCTGGGCAGTGTGGGTTGGCTCTTCCATCAACTGCCAGAGTCACAGTATCTGTGATCAAGGCTCAAGGCACTGTGTCCAGTGGATTGTTTTCTTCTTCTTTGTATGTCATGCCCAGTACTTTTACACCTTTTCTCCAGCGAGACTTTGGATACTTTATTTCTGAGCTGTTTGTTTTCTCTGTCCATAAACTGTCAATAGGGTTCTGAAGTAAACGACATGTCTGACTGATCTGAAGCAGCTAATTTGAGTTGTGCCATACGCTTACTTGGAGCCAAAGTTTGAGCTTTAAGGACAAAAATAGAAGCTTAGCTGGTTGGAGTAATGGCTAAAATATCACCTCTGATAGATGTGGTGACTTCCATGAAGCGCTTTTGGAACATATGTCAAATTTGATTGAGCTAAGCCGCTGTCCTCAGTGCAAATATAGCACCAATAATGGTCCTCTTAATTGGTCCGCTTTATTGCAGAGGGCATCAAACAAGGGTATTTCCATTAGTCTAAGGGACATTTAGATAATGCTTAAACCAAAATGAAGTTTTGTTTCTGATGAAGTATCATAAATAAAATTGACACGCTGAGAAAGTACGTCCTATACATCACTTAGCGGTGTCTCACCTCCCAGTCACTCAATACTACAGTTCCATAATTTGTCTCTGAATGGCATCGTAGTTCTACTGCTCCTTTTTAGAGAGACGTATAAATAATTTGCCACTGTATTAATTACTTTAGGGAAACTCTCCTCCCGCTCTTCCTTACAGGGTGCAGGCTAATTTGGTAGGGATTCAAAACCCTTCCTCAAGAACACTTCACCAGGGTTAGTTTTTGCCTCTGTGGATGCGTAAACCTGGCTACATTGGTTGAAGGTCACTTTTATCAAACATGTACCTTCAAAGGGAGGTGAAAATGCAAAACCTAAGAGGAACCCAGAGGAGCAACATGCTTCCTCTCCTGCGCTCGGGCAAAAGCCTAAATGCAAAACAGCCTGCGGCTTGTGGGGCTGCTGCATGTAAAGTGCTGTATGTAAGGAGAAAAAGGGATGTGAGGGACAGGATTAAATATAACTGAGTACATTAAAAACACAGAGAAATGATAAACATTGCCACGTTTGAGGATATGGACTAAGTAAGAGGAAAAGCTATAAACTACAAGTAACTTTCCCAATCTCACTTTTTGGACAGCTGGAGCTCCTCATAAAGTCTCTCACGCTGGCCTTGAACTTTAGCTATATTAGACCAGGAAGGAGGGGATGGAGGTAAGGGGGGGAATAAAGAGTGGCTGTGTGAAGCACTGTTTCAGTGGGGCTACAGCAGAATGATTCGACAAGAGAACACAACCAGAGACTGTGTATATATCCATCAATATGTCCATATCTCCATTTAACGATCCAGGTTTCAGGATAAAGGAGTTGAAGAAAGAGTGCACAAGACTGAAAAGAGGAAAATAAGACAATTGTTACTCAGGCAATTACTTTTGCCTGGGGTCTGGCCCAGAGTCTATGGGTTCATGTTTTATTTTTGTTCATTTAGTATTTATTCAATAATTTCTATGTGATTTTTGGTTTCCAGAACACCAGTCGAAACTTATCGTCCGCTGTTGGCCTTTGGTACAGATATAAAATTACTGCCTAAAGCAATGACCGGGGACGAGACGGCAAGCAGCCTAACAGGTATACACGAGGACACACACACACACACACACACACACACATATACACACACACACTCGCATACCTGCACATACCTCTTTTCTGATATACATACCCAAGCAGGCTGTTAGACCAAACAAAGAAACAGCTATGGACAGAGTAGTTTGACAGATGACCTGCACACTCAGACACACTCAGACACAAATATACATACACACGATAGCAAAAAGTAAAAAAAACTCTCCCTCTCAGCGGGTCAGACGTATCAGGGCCTGTCCATCCATCCGTGGCGGTGTGATGGGTAATCACTGGCTGTGATTGTGTGGGCAGAGGGCCGTTAGAGGCAGCTCATGCCTGACAGGTTGCACTCTGCCTGGGAGAGGAATGGGGCAGGGAGAGGGGGAGGGGGGTGCGGGGGGGTTTGCCTGTAGTCTGAAGCTCGGGGCCTGGAGCTCACCAGTCGGGGGATGGTCCTGGCTTTCTGAGCCTCAGCTGAGGCTGTCGGGAGACGGATGGACCACGGTTATCTCTCCTTCGAAACCTGTGGACCCTGGGGCTGTCAACTGCCTCTCATCACATCGATCAAGATTCACTTCAATCCCAACCTTGTTAGGATCTGAAAGTCCTGGCTTGGCCCCTTCCACATAGCTGTCGATGTTATTTTTTTTCCAAAATCTTGGAGGTTAAAATGGTTTCCTGTGCTCCCCACAGAAATGTTTGATATGTGACAAGGCAACCAGCCAAATGTTACACAAATGTTTACACAGTAAAGCTTAGAGTTTTTACTGATATTTCCTAGTAACTGGGGTATCATTAAAGTACTGAAGTGCATCTAATTAAAATACAAGGATTCTTTTTGTATGTCTGTCCTTTGGTTTTTTTTTCGACAACTGTCCACCCGATCAACTTCACACTAGGTGTATTGCTTAGGACCCAGGGAAGTGCAGTGTCGAGTGTGAGCTCTTGAAATCTGTGGGACATATTTATCATTAGTGTGATATAAGTAGTGTATTGAGAGGTGAGCCCTATTAGCTGTTACATCTCCAAAGCGCGCTCTCCGTTGCCAGTTACATTATTAATTTTTACACCGACAAACAGCACACTGGGTACAGGTCTCACGCCGCCAATGTTCGTTCGAACTTTTGCCCCCAAATGACACGTATACTCAAACATTGCTCGGGGATGCAACCGTGTCATGTAAAGTTGTTTGGATGAGCGGTTCTAGAGAAAGCTGCAAGCAGCAATACATGAGGGCAAACAGTCGAACCGTTCCCAACAGTCACCTTTTGAACGGGCACTGCACTGGTATTATGAATTAACAATAACTCTTGTAGTTCTCCACTGTGCCAGATCTAATAAATCAGAGATGCAGTCTTAAAAGTAACACTATACAGCTTGAAAACAGCTCCTGTCTCCTAAGTATTACAACTTTTATAGATGGGAAGCTTTGTACTTTTCTCACTTCTTGTACTCCATGCGCCAGCGTCTTTTATAATGTACCATTCAACCGTAGGTTGCCCTTTTATAAATCCCGTTGCAGACATAAAAATCACTCTCTCTCTTCCCGCATTCTGGTTAATGCTTCAAACAAGTTTTCTGCTACCATAACGACCTAGAACAGAACATTTGTTCTGACGAAGGCATTGATTACAACAATGACTACATTGACACTTATATTCCAGTAATATTCTGAATATGACAATATTCCGAATTTCGATACACGTCATGTAAACGGCATATTCTATTCTATTCGGCATATTTCTTCGGGGTAAGGGCAAAAAAAGGAATATTTTGTCCATGTAAATGTAGTCAATGAACTTAAGGTGAATTTCTTAATTTTCAAATGAAAACACATGAAATTCAAGAATAACCTTGAGATCATTTGAGGGTTGTATCAAAAGATATATCAAACAAATATAAGTATACCAGTCTTGGAAATCTTCATGCAGCCAAGGTTGGGGCATTTTTCCTTAAAGCAACATTTTAAACACATACACACTCAAGCACACACACACATATAGGGCTGGGTATCATTTAAAGAATTGTGACCCGGTACCAATACCCTTAAAGTGATACCAATACCAATAGACTACCTCATTCAATACCCATCACGCTAATGAGAGCTGTGCGTGTCCCTCTAGCTAATCACAACGCTCATACAGCTATTACCGCTGCTCACGCCGTCCCCCGAACCTACGGTGGAGAGACTGTGTTGTCGTCGTGCATTTCATTTCTCTGCTCACAGTTTGATAATTAATATTCCATTGTTTCAGCAATATGCAGATGCGAGGAAGACATCAGTGTCTTTGGGAAATGTAGAGCTGTTCAGTGGCTGATAAACTATTCCTTCCACCTGCTTCAAACTTTTCCAACGCATGTCAATTTCAACAGGTTGCGGAGTTTCTCCTCCCCTCTTCTCTTTGAATATGAAAGCGTGGGCAAGGTGTTTGTCCATGAATTATTAAAGGCTGTTTTCCAGCATCATGTGGGACCTCTCCCTTGTTTTAGATTCTCATTTTCCCAAGCTGTCAGACCCATGCGGGGATGTTATAGGAGGATTGTTAGCATGAGAGAAAGCGAAAGGGAGGTGGCACAGACAGGACACTAGCAGTGGTAAAACATCGATAGAAAGACACAGACTGAAACATGACTTCAAATAAAGACAAAGAAAAAGGCATTTCAACATACATTGTGTTGATATTTTTATTGGCAAGAAGAAATGTATCTTAAATAATATTTTGAAGATTCAATGCCTATCAAGGTAAGAGGACGCATCCTTATGATGCAAATTCAAGAAATAACTACGGGAATGTACTACTGTTTTTGTTTTTGTTTTGTTTGTTGTGTTACAAATAAGCTACAACTGAATTCCGTTGTGCATCCCCTGTGTTGCATAATGACAGTAAATGATCCTTGAATCCCTGGAGTATCTCCACATGCAATTTTAGTATTGCTGCTTAAATAACCATATGAGCTGAATTTATCCGTAGATATTATCTCAAAATCAATACATGCACATAGATTACCACATGTCTGCTGTCTTCTGAGCAGCAGGGTCGTGTCATCAGAAGGGAAACTGCTGTTCATTCCCTGCTGTGTCAGCGACATCTTTCATCTGAAACTGATGATAAATTAATACAGACCAAGTGTGCAGCTCCGACCCCGACCTCTGATTCCTAGAGGAGGAAGATTAAGGAG
The DNA here is from genome assembly GCA_016806645.1 of Ophiodon elongatus. Classification (NCBI taxonomy): domain Eukaryota; kingdom Metazoa; phylum Chordata; class Actinopteri; order Perciformes; family Hexagrammidae; genus Ophiodon; species Ophiodon elongatus. The sequence continues at coordinate 2,200,165 of JACSYO010002159.1, forward strand.
AAGACAATGTCCCTATTGGTATCAAGGGTCCAGGCTTCTTCACAGGTAGAAAAGGGATGAGAGGTACTGGAAACGAAGTCAACACTCAGATGCACATTCGTTTTTCTTTTTATGTTGTTACATCTTTCGACTTGACTTACGCCATTGTAAACAATCGCATTAACCAGCTCTAATTGCTTGGCAATTTTTTTTAATCAGAAGGGACAGTGGAGTGTCTCTCTGAAAGTTGAGGTGATTTTTAACCTTCAGTGCTGCCAAAGCATCGCAATAGCTTGATAGATAAGTTGGCTGGATGCTGAAAGCTGACAGTCGACCCGGGGGTCGAACAGAATGCTGAGGGCTTAGATTTGGCCTGTGATTGATACGTTGGCCGGTATGCATGTTTAATGCTAAATGCTCATGATGAAAAAACATTGATAATTCTGAAAAAATGGCAGCAGCAGCCACGGAAAACAAAGAAAAAGAAATACTCACGTTGAAGCACATAACACAACTCTCTTTCCCTCTTAGCCTGTCTTGATTTTTGTGTTTGTGTGCGTTCATAGCTCAGGAGGAGGATTTCCGTCGCTACTGTGCATCATTGTTTGCTGTCCCAGTCAGCAGGGGCAGGCCTGAGCCTCAGATTACCACACCTGAATCGTGCCTCGTCATAGAAGTCCTGGATGAGGTGAGAATGACTGAAGCATTTTATTTTAAGAAAGCGTGTCTTAACACACACAGTGAATTTAGACTGGGCAAATGGGGGAGTAGACACACACACACACACACACACACCTGCATACAATGCTTCACATACTCCAGTATGTTATTTCTTTCCATTTCTTCCTCTTTGTCTCATTTCGCATGTGTGACAACACCGTTCTCTTTTGTTTTCGACAGAGTGACAGAGACATAAATGGAGTTGTTGTTGCTGAACGGAGGACAGACAACAACAGAAAGTGAGCCTAATTTAAAAAAAAAAGTATCTGTTGTGACCTCACAGGTGCTTAACACATTCACAGTGGCTTGTGTGGAAAAAAAAGCTTAACTGGCTACGTCTGTCAAATACTAGACTGTAAGAGAGAACAAAGCTTTTCATCTACAGACGAGGGAATTGATAAACAATCCGGTGAACACTTGATTAAATTCGCTTTTTGCTTCCTTTTGAGACAAAGGAAAAGTAGATAATTATCATCACATCCAGTCGCCTCAAATTATATGATACATTACTAGCATGCATTCAAATTGAGTCAGTATTTAATAAGCAATTTGTATTATTGAAATAAAATCTGTTTAATCTTTCACAATGGTTGCCAATATATTTTATTATAACAATGTGCCATGAAGTTATGTGTAGCCATGGACTCTCTCACAAAGCCTTCTATTTCCCCACACAGTCTTCCTTCTGGTCAGCCGGTCCTCATTAATGGAGCACCGGTGCCCCAAACAGCTTTAACCACTGAGTCCTCTACCAGTCCAGCAAAACCATCCAGGCAGTCGAGAGCACCAGCACAACCTAGAGCAGCTCAGAAGCTCCATTTGTCTAAGCCTCAGACTTCACAAGCAGAACACTCAATAAAATGTGAGCTTTGTGTTTTTTTTTTTTTAATCAGAGGAATGCTTTGTCTACAGTTTTCTCGACAAAAAGCATATCTTATGTTAGATATTATCTTATGACATAAGTTCTAAGAACCGGTGGTGGTGCGTGTTTTGTCACCAACATCCAAGGTTTTAGAAAATTGTTGTCTTTAACACACACTGATAAGTTGCAAAAGGTGATTTGATCATATGTATTGAATCTTGGCCGCACTAAAAAATTAAATGAAAAAACTGGTTATTGGTAAATCGGTATTGTGCATTTAAGGCTTGTAGCAAAGCATTAGTCAAGGGCAAACTTAATCATTCCTATTCCAGTGAACTCCCTTGTGTGTTTTTTGTTAATGAAATTATTTTTAATTAGTATTATTGTTTGTCTTTTCTTTTGCACAGCATCGTCCTCTAAGAGTAAGCTGTCAGCATGCCCCACTGCTGAGACTCCAAGGACTTCAAAGACATCAATCAAGATGCCAACCTCAATGTCACAAAAGTCCGATTGCCCCCCAAATGTCCATAAATCAAACCCTGACCGTGGATCAATACAAGTTTTGCCCTCTCCCTTATTAGTACGTTCCCAAACTAAGATCCCTAAATTCTCACACTCAACGGACTCATTTCCACCTGATGTTTCTCCTTTGGCTAGTACCAGACCTACACTCTCTCCTTCATCCCTCTCCCTTAGGACTACATTCACAGTCTCACCATCAAGCTCCACTGAGTCAACCTTATTGCCCAACGTTTACCAATCAACCCCATTACAAAGAAGCTCAGACTCATCTCTCTTACTAGAACAACCCCAATCTTCCCAGTTATTCCCCGAATCAATCTCACTGAAGCTCTCTCAATTGGCCCCAAACAATCTGGAGTCCCCAAGGCAATCCCAGCATTCCTGCTGTGACCCAGAGTCTCTCCTATCAGGCAATCAACTCCAGTTGCTTCTGTCACCTGTGTCTTCCAGTCCAAACCCACCACCTAAGTCTCTGGAACCAAATCCACCAGTAATAAACATATCCAGTTTATCTCCATTTAATGCTTCCCCTCCAGATGCAAGTTCGAGTCATGGGTCAACTCCAATAAAAAGGGATTCTTCAGTTTTCATGTGCTCTACCCCCATCTCCGGTGAATATGAATTAACTCCGGATAGCCAGTGTATCCCATCACTTCCATCGCCGTTGTTAGATGTCATCAAGGATTCGCCTTTAGCTGTGAAAATGGAGGAGGAAGGGGAGCTATCCATAGGTAAGGGAATTGGAATAATGGCCTCTCTTTGTATGTGTCTGTGCACTGATGGTGTTGAGATGGTGACAAGAGCACCAATTAAACACACAATGTTCACTTGTTTTAATTATGAAATGGCTGCCAATGGGTAATAAGTTGACTGATCACAGCAGATGGTATAAAACAAATTTCTTTCATATGTATCAAACATTCGTAGAGGATTTCTTAGAATCATTGGCAAAAGGCAGGGACATACATTACGACTGTTGAGCCGAGTATGTATATGATCTGGGTTGCCACAATGGAGCCAGGTCTCTGTAAAGATGTGGGCCGCTCAATAGTCTTTGACCTTCCGTTGCTGGGTTAGCCTGAAGTCTTATTTCAGCCTGACATCAGCCAGGAGTAGGCTGGGTAGTGGAATGGCCCTAGGTCCTAGAGCTGGATTAGTTTATCTTCCATCTCGGCTCTCCTCCCTCTCTTCCCGGGGCGGTCGACCCTGTTTTTTGTGGCGTTTGGTCCTGCTTGTCGGCCGTGGTGGTCGGAAGACGCGGTGGGCGGTGATTGTCGCAAGCTCAGCTGCACTTTATCCATTACCCACGCTTTTTTTCACCAATGTTGATCAGTGTATCTGTCATATGCTCCAAGTGCTCCAGTGAAAAAAGAGGAAATGAGACAAAAAAATCAATAAAGAAAGGAGCAAAGTTCATGGGAGCGACTGGCCGCCGCATACGTGCGCCTCCTAAATCGGGTTTTGGTATGATTTCACCTACTTGGATGCTGCTAAACTTAAGCAACTTGATCTATTGTGAGGAACTTCATTCTCAAGCCTCCTGTTTGGCTGGGATTAATCACTTAAATTCTTATGGGAAAAAAATAGATGTAATGGTTAAATGAAGGCCACTGGTGTTCACTGGTGCTAGTGGTGGTCCACTAGCACAACTTGGACCTAAAGACAAACAAGCAGCATGATAAAACATTTGAATGTGCTGGATTTCACAAAGAAATCGCTCCTCTATGGGACTACAAGTGCTGCCAGAATTGTGACCTTCATCGCTCTTGTTACCACATCTTACAAACATCTCTCTGAACAGCCACCCACATTAAGCTCAACAATGACCTGACTTATCTTATTGTTTCCTATGTATGTTTTTTGTGTTTGTATATTCTTCATCATTAAGGCTCTTACCAGGGTGACCGCTAAAGAGGCATACATGAAATTACAACTAGCCTGGTTAAATAAGGGTTAACACAGTTTAAGTTAGTACATGATGATATGGCTAGCGTTAGATGTATGCTATGTATACATCCATCTAAAAATCCTTACTTTCCTCTGCACTACTACTATGTGTACATACTGAATGCCTACAACATAGTATATTTGTGGTTGAATCGCATTAATTGCTTTGATCATTTTGTATTTCAAGGCGGTATTATGAGTTTTCCAGAGACCAATCAGTTTTGGGGACCAAGATTTGGGTTAAGAAAAAAAGAGAGAAACATATTTATGGATTTGCAGTAAAGCGATTCCTGATAGAACACTTTGTCATGCAACATTTTGCCTGAACACAATTCTCAATGGCCGGGCAGTTTATATGAATAAAATAATAAAATGCCTGTGGATCTCAGCAATAATGGCTTCCCTTTATCCCACTGGGCTGTCAGAGACAATTTAGAGCCAACCATAAAAAGCGTTCTTTATTCATTTTTTATATCGATTAGGGTTTTAAGTAAGTACGTGACATAATGCCACAACAGACAGGAAGGTAATTACACTGTAAAGAATGACACTTGATTCCCCTTAGTATAGCACACGCATCAGGATCCACTGATGCAGATACATGCTTCTTTCTCATACATGCAGGTGTACTGCACACACACACAAACGCACACACGCACACGCACACTGTATTCACACTAGAGTAGTAGATATACATGTGGGAGCAATTCGTTTGAAGTGTTTTTTGCTGAATTGCTGAAGTGCCCTGTATGTGTGTCTGCTTGTGCAAACATCCGGAACTTCTGACTGCGTATAGGGTATGGTTTGGGCAGGGTATTTTATTTATTTCCAAATACCTCTTCGTTTACTGCCTTTTCAAAATGATAAATGATAAAATATGGGCTTTAAATAGAGAACTGAGGACTGTAAACTGTGATGACTTTTCAAAATGGCCCCATTCCTTCCCAACTTTACCTCCTCTTACGTCTCTCAGTCACGATTCACACCCCTATATAGCTCTCTTTTTCTATTCATCCATCATCTTCGTGTTTTCCTTCATCCTTTGCATCCTTCTCACCCTTCCCTTCTTACAGCTCTTTGACCAGTCTGACACTGAAAGTCTGCTCTAAGAGCTTATTAGAGCCTGATGCATGTGTGGCAATTCCAAGGACATTTACATCACATTTCAATTTTTCATTGAATGTTAGAAACGCAAATGTTGCTTCAGTGATTCAAAGTATGATACATTAACAATGGTCAATCTGTTCATACTATTGACCTTGACAGTTACATTGTTTGAGCTACATATATATATACAGTATATAAAATGAAAATCTTAAAAATGTGTCTGTATTTTTCATGAAGACAGTGGAGATGAAATGTCCACTGATAGCCTGGGTCTGGCGCCACTTGAGGAAGACTCCTCAGACGAAGAAGCACAGATTCATGGACGTTTAACAAGCGGGAGATCCAGAGACGAGCAAGGGAATCCTGCCATATCTCATTCAGAAGATCCCTTTGTTCCCGCAGATGCAGAAAGAGAAAAACATTTGCAGACCGATGAGCAAGAGCAACTGTCAGAACCATCCATGGTAACATGTTTATATATTCCCACGTGCTTTTTTTTTTTGTTCTTGGGGGAAGAACCTTCTGTTAGAGAGTTGTAATAGCACTATTTTCTGGGGAGCGCAAGGAATATTATGCATTCACAGGGCTCAAGTGTAAGTACATTTCATAAGTGGTTGCCAAGCTGACGATCAGGCAAAGATCCAAAAGAGATTTCACTCTAAACCAGTGTTACTAATATAAGCCTAGTACATTTAATCCATTACTTAGTCCATTAGTCCATTAGTTTTTTCCTCAGGAGTACATGTGTTCTTAAATTCAAAAAATGAAGAGCATGCAAAGACGTTTAGCAGCACAGTGAAAAATGTGTAAGTAACACAGAGTTTATTAACATTGTATAGCATGCATATTTATACTGTGTGGCATGTGCGTGCTCCTTCGTGTCCAATTATGATGTGAAAAACAGTGGCGGACTGTGGAAGTGGAAGACGCTAACGTTGTTCTCAGCCGCCCGATCGTCACTATTAGCCGGGCTAACGTCAACCGCCTCAATTAGTTCACTCAAAGTAAAAATCAAGGGGCTTCGTTTTTTAATATTTGTAGCCCTTTTTCTGGTGTTGTTCACTTTTCTCTCACTGGTCTCACTGGACACTGGCTGCGTCATCACAGAAAACTCTACTGTGATGACGCATTGCAGCTTGTGAAGTTGTTGGACTTCTTTTTTTATGTTAGCAGCAGCGAAACACACACATCACTAACACAACAAAATTTATTGGCACACATTTCTTTTATTGCATACAAATGCCTCTTTTAATTAATGAGGGCTGCAGCAAACTCCTTCACTTTATAAAAAATATAATTGATATGACAGTGGGGGAAATAATTCGTTTTTGCTAACAAATGAATAACAGAATGACCAAATAGGCTGTAATAGTTATATCCCAATATGTTAAATTTTGTCTTTCATGTTGGCTGATGAAATGAATGAATGAGCTAGTTTTTAGAAATTTAAGAGAACTACATCATTACACTGGACATTATCACTCCATAGAATTAGAAGACTTTCAGTGAGAGTTTCTTATTGTAGCTGACCTGATCTATCAGATAACATTTGTATCGCACTAATTACTTTACATTATTCATCTATAGCTCAGGGACACCTAAGGCGGTGGTGTTAAAGGTGCACACCGTTGTAGGAAGAAAGGAGAAACAGTGGATTAAAAAGACACTGCTTGAATGGTCCCAAATGACCTATCAGCCATTTAATGGTATGAATCCTTTATACTGTGACAAGGGAATGAAAAAAAATAAGGGGTTCTGGTGCTTTATTAAAAAGCTGGAGCAAAATGAGGTTCATGATTGTGAAGATGGTGGTTATCTCTGGCCTCTGGACCTGATTTAAACTGCTCCCAAAATTTGATAGTCATTTTTTGTCCAGCTCTCTCGCTCTCTCTCGCTCTTGCTCTCTCTCACTCTCGCTCTCTCTCGCTCTCGCTCTCTCTCACTCTCGCTCTCTCTCTCTCTCTCTCATAAACTTTATCTTTCTTTTGGTCCCTCTTTTTGTTCATGTCTATTCTCTGTTGTCTTTTCTTCTGCTATTCCCCCGTTTTGTTTTACCTTTACGCCGTAGTTCAGACAGCAAGTCAACTGCTGCATCCTTTTTTGTTACGGGGAGACATTGGTCCGCACAAACACAACTCCATTTTTATTCTTCTACACAGTCCCATTGTGCTCGGTCTCTCGCCACTTCATCGTTATGCCTCCTCTTCTTTCTTTCTTTCGCTCCGTCTCCCTCTTTCCATTCTCCATCCTTGCTTCTTCCTATTTCTGAGCGATACCATTCCCACGTGCACTACTTTCTATTTTCTCTCGGCCCATCGTCGGTGTCTTGCAAAGCTATGTCTAGCATGCTAATGGATCAGATCTAATCTTAACTAAACAGAGCTTCCTTATTTCACCCCCGTCTCACAGGAGGACACTTGCGCGGGAAGAACAGCTAACCCAACACGCCGTTGTGAGATGCTCTCAACAGCTCCAGGGGTTAATTAAAAATCAATTCATCAAGTGAAAACAGAGGAAACAAGGCGAGAGGGGAATAATCTCCAGTGAAAGACACCGGCTTATTTGTCCGCATTCACACAGTAGAAAGTGGAAAAACACAAATTTTCAACACGATTACCTGTCTTAATAAAAGTTAAATTGATATTGAATTTCAGTTTGTCCTTTGAACTGATTGTTTTAGGATATAAATGGAGCCGGAGAACAAACTATTAATTCTTTATTCCCCAGTACACTCTTCACTCTATTCACATGCCCCCCCCCCCCAATGCACCCCTCCCCCCTGCCCCTTCCTCAACTCCCTTCATAATCTGTTTCTTTGTGCATCATCTCGCCACGTCATCCTCACGTGATCTGTCTTTTTGCCTCACTCCTTCCATTTATTCTCCTTTATACCACTTAACCCCCCCCCCCTTCCTTCCCTCCATCCCTCCTTCTCCTGCGTCCCTCCTGTTTCCATGTCCCCTTAGGTGATGCACAACCAAAGTGCTGGGTCTAGATCGGAGCAGTCCTGGGATCCGGATGGGTTTCCGCCTCTGGGTTTGGCCATGAATTCTGGTCACTCCGACCCACCGGACCACACACACTCCGACCCGCTGCTCTCAGGCCAAACTTCACCGCATGATTCAGACCCAACAGGTGGGTTAAAGAAGGGACATCTATTTAAGTTTACATGTGTGTGCATGAATTTTAATGCTCCTATTTTATTGAGATTTCTTTTCCTGTAAAACTGGCTCATGTTTTCCTGTAAACTACATCAGAAAGTGCTGTTTGTGTGCTTCAAGAGATTAGATTGTGAAGATTACCTCTGTGTCCAACTTTTGCCTGGAGATACTTTCCAATTTGCAAGCGTTATTCATATCACAAAGGCCTCATAATAGGATTTAGAACAAATATGTAAAAACGAAGAGCTTACAAGAGAGATGAAAATGAGTTTTAAACCCAGAGGAGCGCTGGCTGCTTGGTGGAAAACGAGAGATGGGGGACAACATCGATAATTTACTACTGGTGGGTCCAAGGGGAGCTTTCCTGAGATGCCTTTTTTGTTTTGTGTGTGTGTATGTGTGTCTGCACGTGGCTATGCTTCTTTTTTAGATTTAGTGCCTCCATTTTATTAAACAGGAGGCAAACAAAGTTCACCTGAAACTTGTGAAAGGCCCAAAACGATTCTCACTCTTAACTCCTGAAATACCGAAGCCGGAGTGATGGGAGCAAATGCAGGGCTTGTGTCCAGTGTGAAACCAAGCCAGCGTTGACTTATTTTACATTCGTTTTGTTACGTAATGTATATATATTCAACTGGCCCCAGTTGTTTTTAATTTTTATTTAATTTACAGTAACAAAAATACTTATTTCAACCCAAACCAATGGTAATTTCCGTAGCAAGTGGTTTTGTGTGCAAGTAAACCTAAAAACACAGTAAATCTACGTTGGAAGTTTATTTTGAAAAGAGACTGGATGCATGTGACGAGCGGAAATTGTCATGCTGTTCCCTGAGACGTCTAACACTGAAGCTACAGGGGTACCTGCAACATCCTAGTGTGAAGCAAAGGGAGATTGACCAAGCTGGGGTGTTTGAAGAGTTGGGAGTGAGAATGTGTTGCAACGTCCATATTTCATCACCGAGAAACCCTCACGGACAAACACAGCTAGTTCTTCATGTTTCTTTCCCAGGATAGATAATACATATGCCTATGCTCTCTATGCACTCAATATTTATTTTGACTTTTGAGAGCAATGTTAAAAAGGCTGTCAGACTTCTCAACGCTTCTGAAAACATATTGACCTAACAGTCATTATTGCTTGAAAGTACGTATATGTTATTACATTATACAACACTATTTATCACTACACTTTGTGTTCGAGAGAATAATTCCACGGATCGGATTATTTTTTCCTCCTTGTCTCTTTTATTGCCAAGTTTCACCTTGAACTGCACCAGACAAATCCTGCTGTAACAAGATCTTTCTTTGTAAAACTTCTGACATTAACTGTGCCTGGTAGACTATGCTGTTGCCATAAGTATCCCCATATTTCTTATTTGTAACCACAGCGTGGTTTTGGTTGAAAAATCATTTTTTAACACGCGTGATTTGTAAACTGGCCACGTCTATGGGGTGCTCAGACTGTCCGACAAGGCTGATGGAAGTCCAGCCTTCACCTCCAAATTGCATCAGAGTTAAAATAATAATACTTGGATCGAATCAGGAGCTATAATTTATCTCGGGGCTCATTACACCTTCCACTCTTGTCCAAGGCTGTTGAATACATGCATTTCAAACAGGGGCTGCTGTTTTGATTCCGCTGGGATTTCTAATTCATACTTTTACTCGGCGAAGTAAATCGCAGTACGGTTTGAAAATGATCCCGGCAACCTTTTTCCTCTTCATCGAGTCCTGGCGTCCAGCTTTTTCGCTGTTTCATTGTCGAGCTCGCGTCAAATGAATGGGGTTGACAGTGAGAGACTCCCACAAGGGCACCACTACCCTCCTCGCACCATGCAGCCAGCCGCTCGTCAAACGCCGCACTGTCTCTGCCACCATCGTTAAAGCTCCAAAGTTAATGAGAGAGAAAGGTTAGAGAGGAGGAATATCACCTTGACAACACTCCACACTCATTTATGTCCCTCCATCCCTCCATCTGTCGCCTCTATTTTACTCTTTTTCTTTTTTTTTTTTTCCAGGCAGGGCTGAGATCCAACAGGTTTTATGTCTCCTGCTCTACCTTTCCACCTCTCTCTCCTTTTTTCCTCTTACTCTCTGTCACCCGGTCAGTCAGAAAATGAGGTTGTTAGAGTGCAGTTTCTGTCTCGTGTGCATCGAGAGAGAGAGAGAGAGAGAGAGAGAGAGAGAGAGAGAGAGAGAGAGAGAGAGAGAGAGAGAGAGAGAGAGAGAGAGAGAGAGAGAGAGAGAGAGAGAGAGAGAGAAATACAGGAGATATATGCAGCTGTATGGGGATACTAACAGTAAGATGTGCTATAAAGCAGACAAAGGTAGACAGACAAGCAACAATAAAATCAAAATCTAGCACACAAATGAACGAAGACAGAATTCCAGCGGGTATTCTTTCTTCTTCTCGCTCAGTCCCCCTCAGTTTAGAAGCTGACTGTCTGACTCCTCTCCTCCTTTCCTCTTTTCATTTGCAGCTGATTTAGAGTAGTTAGTAGATTCTCCATCCAGTCAATAGTATTAATTGATTGGCTAACCACTGGAGAGAAAGAAGAAAACAGCAGTAATTGCATTGCAGCTGTCAGGATTGGCTGAACAGGCTTGTTAAGCAATATTGGTTTGGTACAGATGCTGCTGCTGAATGGACAAATGGATTATTGTATCACATGTAATTTACTACATTTGCATGAATTCAATTAGTATTAATAGGCTAATAAATTCCTCACAACCGTGGTTACTTTTTCTTATTGCTCTATATTGCATGGCTGAGTCTGGATTTTCTCTTTAAGTTCTGACTTTCTGACTTCTGCCACATCAAGTGGATGACTTCAAAAAGAGACTGACTGAAAGCAATGTGAGAGTGACATGTTTAAATGATTACAACCATTTGTAACCATGACCTAGTTTTACTTTTCAAAGTGATGAACAGCCATGAAAATTAATAGCTGTATCCTATAATTCACACAGCAGCTTCATATTCTGTGTATTATTGATGCACTGTAATAGCCAAAAAGTTATTCCAAGCATTGGAATCGATACAAAATCACACGCCGTTGGAGTTAGATAGCAAAGCAAATGCATTGCTATTTCCATTTGCTAGCCATACATCCAACTGATAGCAGCGTGACGTTGCATGATCTTTGTCCTCGGATATTATTTATCTTGAATCCAGATATTGCAAATGTTTTTAGAGCATGTAAAGGGCAATACAGGAATGTGTTTTGGAGAAATCGAATTAGGAATGCTTTTAAAAAAAACATTTTGGTGAAATCAAACATTGACATTCTTCTGTATACCTACATTTTTTTTTTTTTAAAGATCCCCTGTTTCGGTTTTTCTCTCATTCTTTTAGTGTCAGAGGGTTATGGGCCAAGCAGCAGCCTCAGTACCTACACTGAGGAACACCTGGATTTTAGAATGATGAGGAACAACCGCATGCAGCCAACTGACATTCTAATTCACTCAACCACACCCACCAGTAGAGGAGAAATATCAGTAAATGAACGAGCAACATCTGGTAAGTGTATATGTGTGTCCGTACAAGTGTGTTTGTGTGTGTGTGTGTGTGTGTGTGTTTGTGTGTGTGTGTGTGTGTGTGTGTGAACACGACTCAACTGACTTAGTTATTTACTTTCACACACGCGGAACTCTATTTCATACACAATTAATACACCTTAATTCTGCTTATAGCAACACTTTCTTGGCACCGAGTATGCAGGTTTCCTAAAGAGATTATACTGTATCACTCTCGAACACAAACACAAACAGGCACACACGTCACACACGCACTTACTGTACAAACACAAACACACGCAGGATTGGGAGTCGGTCCAGGAATGTGTTCTCGCATTCACTTCCCTCATTCAGATCCCAGAAACACTGCAGTAATCTGTTTATAATGATACACACACACACACACACACACACACACACACACACCTGAGAGACAAGAAGATAATCTGTTTTATGCAGTGATATATTAAATATCCCCCACTCCTCCCTTCCTCTTTTCCTCTTCACTCATTTTACTGTAAACGACTGAGTTTATTTTGACCATCATTCTGTACTTTCAAGCCCTCGAGCCCCCTGCTGTCTTTAGTTTTCTTCATACATCTAGCCAAGTTTTTTTTTCCTGCCATTCCCTTTAACTTTTACGGATTTATTGAATTATTTATCGTTGTTCTGTTTGATTGCTCTCCTTCACTCAAATCATTCTTACTTTCACATCCAGAGCAAATTGTTCAAAGCTCTGTCGGCGCTGTTGTCCTTGGTTGCAGTGCTCGCGCGGTTAGCACCATTAGCTGCTAGCACCATTAGCTGCTAGCACCATTAGCTGCTAGCGGGCCGGGTCAGCCGACGCCACGTTGAGAGCCGCCGTCATTTTTCTCAATCATAAATAAGTTGAATACTTCGAAAGGAGGTCCACACCTCACAGAACCTCTCAGGAGCTCAAAACCTTTTAAACACATTGCAGTACAGCATCAAAAGGACTCTCTGGTGCGCAACATGTTTTCAATATTTTTAATTCCACAGGGGAACCTCAGCACAGATGTTTCGGCAAGTTGCCTCACTCACTGCCTCATTGTGCTGTCTTGTGAGTGTGCCGCTCCACTGTGCTGTCTGACAGCACACTGAAGAGGGCTTCTCCCCGAAACATCTGTGCTTTGGCTTCAATGTGCCATTAATTAATGTCTTGAAATAGCTTTTGTTCCAAAGCATCTTTGTGAGTCGGGACCTCCTTTTCCTGTTTATAGTCATTCTTTTTACCTTTTATTTCATTTGAGCCATACGTGTGTTGCATAGACCCCAGTTCATGACATTGTAAGACACACATGTTACTGAATGCCTTAAATTGAATGTACTGTATATAGAAGTACAAACAACACAAGACATATTGAAATATGACCTGAAGGAGGTCACCTAGAGAGATCAGATTTGAATCTCACTCTCATTTCTCCCTGAATATGTTTTAAATCAGGCACAGAGCTTTATCAGGAACAGAATCCAGATTTATGTCCTGTCTGCTTTGAGATGGAAGTCAATTGATATGGGTATGTGTATGTGTGATTGCACATGTGTTAGCAGCACTGTACTGCATGCATCATTCCTCCCATGCTGCTTACTTTGACAGTGCAGGTGGTTATGAGGCACTAAGTGGAGGTTCGGTGCCAGTTGAAAGACAGAGCCAGGCTCTGAGGGAGGGAGAGGTAAGGAGACAATGGAAGATTGAAAGAATGAAATACTTAACACTGGAGCTGAAGCTGGTTAGACAGCACGCAGCGTGAGGAATCAGTGTGCCGCACACACGCACATGCACACCCACGCCATCATCGCTTCTCAATGGGGGCCTCGATGTAATTTACAGTGAGCAGGTGGGGATGGATGTTCAATCTGATTCAATTTGATGTGGCTCGTGGTGGAGTGGGATGAGACACCACTCATTCCACTGACTGTTGTGATAGTTTCTCTGTCTCTCACCCTCTTTCCCTGAATCCCGAACTGCATACCCCCTACGCCCCCGTGCGCTTCTTCCTTTTATTTTCTCATGTCTTCCTCTAAATCTCCTCTCATCTCGGTCTTGCACTTACACTTTCTGTTTGTGTTTTCAAAGGTAATCCTTATGTACTCATATCCATCCTTGCATTCACCAATCTATCCTTCTGTGCATTGAAATGTTCATCCTGTCTTCCTTATTCAGAGTCAGGGTCTAGCCTGTCTGGCAAGTCTACACCAACTCTGTATCACGGTCTGAAGACAAACCTTCTACCTGTCTCTCCTTCCCTCTCCCATTCTCCGTATCTCCCACACTCTACCTGTCGGCCCTGTCCTACATTGGGCTCAGACTTGGGTCCAGGGTTTCGTCCGTTGTCCCGGGCAGCCCAGGAGATCATGGAGATCTGTAGTGTGGACCACACAGGCTGCGAAGACCCTGACCTGGAGTCTGACACGACTGCACACGCACTCCACGGTCTGCAGCAGGAACTCATGGCCAAGGGTACAGACACACACAAGTCATGTGATCAACATATTACTCTGCATTTGATTTTTTTCTTGTGATAATGATAATAACAGCAACAAAACATGGCTGTACTGATGTTAATAATAAGAGTGTTTGATGGATTATAAGACACGTTGGTGATGATGGTTTTAAAATAAGGCCATAAGCATTATCCTTCTTCAATATCTACTTCAGAAACATTGAAGCAAGCTTCAGCATTTGGTACGGGAGAATGTGGAGCTCAAGATCAGCATGGAAACGGTCGGTTCACACGGTGGGTAACATGCACACACAAACTAAACCCACTCCCACAATATTTATCCTCAAGGGTAAACTCCAGTCCATGGGCTCTATTTTTGAGTTGGCGGAGGGTGTGGAATGTCACTGGCATTGTGGTATCCCAAATTGTATAGTCAGGTTCCCAGAAACAAAAAGGTGTGAATTACTAGGGGTTTTTATCCCAGATTGTCAATGATACTTTTTGCATGTAAAACAGACGAATCTAACTAAATTAGCGCATTTCCGCTGGGTTTACAAAAATAGAGCCCCATATGGTATTGTTACCGAACCTGAGAAAGTTAATATATTGTGTTCCGCCCTCTCAGACTTAAAAGTACTAGCTGCAGCATAGGTAGCTGTTAAAATGTTCATTTTATGTTGATATCCTGGAAGGCAAATGTGTGTTTTTTTCTCTGTGAGAATCTGAGTGGCTCCTCATGACTTCCTGTTTTCCTACTGTTGTCTGTGTCCTTTCACCATGATCGGCATGTAATCCATTGCTCTCGCTCCCCCTGCACTGCCCGACACTTCTCCACTATTCCAATGGTCGCAATGGGGGGTAATCCCCTTTTTTTTTGTGCTCCGTCAATCCCTCTTTCTGTCGGATATGTGGAGTGTGTAATGGATCGTTAGCCAGCAGAACGACTTTAGCTTTGACAGCATGTTGGTTATCAGGCCTTAATGTGCTGCTTAATGTGTGTGTGTGTGTGCATGTGCGCGTGTGTGTGTGTGTGTGTGTGTGTGAGAGAGAGAGACACAGAGAGAAAGAGCATTAATGTGTTTTTCTTGTATTCCCAAAACTGAGTGTGTGCGTGTGTGTGTGTCGGTATGTTGTTGATGTTTATTGTGGGTGTGTACGTGTGAGGAGTGGGCATAATCTGCGCTAGAGGCCTTGTGCTGAGCAGAGCACTGTGAATATCACATTGAGACGTGTAATAACCGGATTAACACATACTACACAGAGGGCTCCCAAAACAGCTTCTTACATCCTTCAAACGCACACACACACACACACACACACACACACACACACACACACACACACACACACACACACACACACACTCCAAACATGACATTTGAATGTTTATTCTTCAAAAACACGTGGGATCAAACTATTAAAATATCTGTTTTTTTTCCGTGTCCTAAGTGGCGGTGAGCTCCGCAGCACTTCACAGCTATTTATAGAACAATATTTACAGAACAAAAACAAAAGTTGTGTATTTCATTCTTTTCACTTGTCCTCTATGAACGCAGTTTGTACAGTGAGATTGCAAAAGGTTCAACTCAAAAACTGCATCTTGCACGTGGGTTTACTGTACCATCCCCACAGGACCCTTAATTGAATCGTATCCTCTCAGCCACCAGGTACTCACAGAGGCATTATTACTTTACAAGATAGCTATTCGTTTCGATTATGTTGAGCGGTGACTTCATTTGCATTGCAGAGTAGATGCATGATAATAATGCCTGATAATGGAGTTCTACTGTAGAGTGGTCTCTGCTTCCCATCATCATAATAGTGTTATCAGGAAAACTTGAGTGGGTTCATAATTTATTCTTGTGTAAAACCTTTAAAATATACATTTATTTTGGTGACTTTTCCAGTATTAGGACTCTCTAATGTACACCTGCTCAACACACAGGTGAATTATGCGCGACAGTATATACGTGCAGCGTGCATTCATTGATGTGTGTGCCTGCTTTGACCGACTCTATGTTTACCTCACATCCAGACAACTATTCAACCTCTACCTCTGACTCAACGGCTTCCAGCTGTCTGACTGTGCTTTAGCGTGGCCTCAGTCTATTGGCTGTCTTTGAGCTAACCTTTAATCAGTGAGTACTTGCACAGCAGCGTCACATTCATATTTGGAAGATGGACGTATTCTGAATTTTCCGGTGTACAGTTTATACAGTGCAGTATCAATATTAAGCTAAGAAGAAACTTTATATTGGTTTTGAAAAGCTCAAGTTCGACATCTAAGATTCACCACCGTAAGCCGAGAGATTTACACCTTAATCTGTGTTTGCTTCCTTGGAAGTGTAATATTCTGAATGGGATTTAAATGCGTGCATATATTAGCATCGCGCACAGAGATCTGCTGAACTGTGCTTTCACATTTTACATTTTGACAATGTGAAAAACATGGGCTGTAATGGGTTCTTCATGACTATTTTGACCGACTTCCCGTAAAGTCTGTGTGTCAGCTACTGCTCCCTTGTTGATGGTTACACTGAGGATTAGAAGTCGGTGCACAGCTGTGAATGTGTTCGCAGGTACAACATTGGCATGCTTGTGATTATTGGCACATACTGGAGGTTATGATGCAAATGGTGAGTGGGAATGCTTAGTCAGTTGTGGACTTTTACAAAGATCCAGCTGTCAACAAGCTCGTGAAAGCAAAGCAAAGGGAACTTTTGTGACGCTTCCAAAAGAGATACTGATTATTATACTAATGATTATCAACAAGCAAGCAACACATCTTACTGAGGAATTGGACAGCTGTTTTGAACACGATTATAAATTGAATGTAGGAGACACTCATCAAACATCTGAGGGGAAAAAAAATGCAATGCTTGATTTGCTTGATGACATTAAAAGAGAGACAAAAGGTTTTATTATATAACACAGGCCGCAGCATCTGTTTGCGGATCAGTATCACTGCAGGCTGACTTGACACCAGTGTTAGATCAGGTGGGCACTGTGGATGGCATTGATATGCTGTCTTTATAGAATCCAAATTTAATTAGGCCTTGTCATAGTCTGATGCAAACTGGAAGAAGCATCTCCTTAATGTCTCAATAAAAAAAAAATGCAGGCTCCATTGGTGTGGTTAATTGTACCAGGGTTTTAAAATGGTCAGTGCACTCTTATTTACAACATTTCTACTTCCCGCTTCCTGTACTTTAGTGGCAGAGACATTTCACACTAAAATCATAATTTGTGGGTGAATTCAAGACTGGATTCAGTATGCTGTCGAACCACAACCCTGTGTATGACCACTGCAGACGACACACAAGCTTTGCACTTTCAGCTGGTGGTCCCGGCTGGATATATCACAAATGTTTCTGGAGCTAAATCTATGATCTCAAAACTAGTTACAAAATAACTTGGGACATCTGTCCTTCACCTTTTACTTCACTGCTGTGCGTGTAGGATGTTCTGCCTTTTGATTGGTTGATTTGGTCTTACAGGGGCAGAGCCAGCGACGAAGAAAATGAGGAGGAGGCTGCGACACAGAGAGACCGGCAGAGTGTTCTCTTACTGCCCTGAGATATATATACACACACACACACACACACACACACACACACACACACACACGCGCGCTTGTTCATTAAATAAACAGACATGCACACGGAAATGTAAGAGACTAAAGTGAGCGAAAATACACAAATGGTGTCATTTTAAACTGTGTTCACGTGGTGTAAAGGCTGGTGCAGATGATCCTAAAACTAAATCTGTGGGGAACTCTTATGTAAATAGATGACTACAAAAATGTAATCGATTAAATACTGTTCTGATTTCAGTTCTTAATCTTCTCTCTTTTTTTTATGTGTCCTGTTTTCAATGCTCAGTTTACAGTATATGTTACACTCATACATGAAATGTCGCCGTGAGATACATGCTTGTGGATGGATACGCTGAATGTATGGGGGGGGGGGCGAGATAAAGGGTGAGTTACGTTTAATTTTCAGCAGGAGCCTGCTCGGATCCCCTTGTGTGTTTGTCACTGTGTGTGTGTGTTTGTCACTGTGTGTGTGTGTGTTTGTCACTATGTGTGGATGTTTGTGTGTGTTAGGTGACAGACGTTGAGGGGCAGTGTGCTGCACTGCCAGTTTTACCCACTGGGATTGAACACGCTACATTTTTCTCTCTTGCCATCCGTTTGTTTCTTAACAAGGTTAGGGCGCCACTGGATCAGGTCAGACTGTCTACACACACACACACACACACACACACACACACACACACACACACACACACACACACACACACACACACACACACACACACACTCTGAAGACGCTGCTGCAAGTGATGAATTATGTTTGTGAGGGAGGGAATAAGGAGCTGTGCCAATGGCCGCTGTTACCATCTGTCTGTATGTGTGTGCAGGAGATGGGGAAGATAAACACCAGGCACTGGAACTGGTTTGTCGTCTCTGTGGTGTGTACATGTTGGTGTGTGATTCTTTTTTCTTTTTTTTCCTCAGCTCTGCTGGTTTGCATTATTTCCCAAAGCTGGTCGTAATCTATCATGGCTGCCACTGTCATCAAACTGAGTTCAAAACCCACCATCCACTGCTTTATCTCTCACTGATGTGCATGTGAGGATCAAGCAAGGACACACAGGTAGACGGGGGGATGGGGGGGGGGGGTCATACCGTTTATTACACAACTATGTGTGGCACATAGAAACTTTGGTGGAATGGATGTCGAAGGTGACAACTTTGTGTGTGAATATGAGTGTGAGTGTGAGTGCATTTGGCCCTACTTTACCTCAGTCAGTGTGGAGGGATCTACGGGTACTTTATTTGTCCCAACGTTAATCGCTAGAAGCGGACAGCAAAAGCCCCGTAATCCAACAGCAATCACCACAAGACTGATTGATAGCACAGCGACAGAGAGAGAACGACCGAGAGACCAAGAGACAGACAAGGAGAGAGGGAGGTTAAAAGGTAGATCTTTGTTATTGTGTCCTTCACTGAGTTTATCACATACTGTTTAGGAGAAAAAAATAACAGAGACATAAATCTGATGGATATCGAACCGCGAGGCTCGGTTTAAACAACTCCGAGATCTTAACTCTCCCTCCGTCTCTCGTGCTTTCTCCCTCACCCCCACATTCACCCCCACATGCATACAAACAGGGAGAGAGAACGGCAAAATACGGCTGACCTTTGTTAGATTTGGAGTTGTCTGTGATGTTGTTGATGCTGTCAGAAAGACAGTGAAACTGGAGGAGTTGACATTTAACTGCGCTATATTAACTGACCCTTCTCTGGAACTGGAGTTCAGACTGGGCGTGTTGATAAAAAAAAGCAGACAGGAAAAAAATATTCTGTGTTATGAAACTAGTTTTTTTTTTTCTTCTTTTCTTTTGCTGTTTGGGATGAATTTTGGAAACTTTTTCTTACAGTGAATACTGATAGAAATCTTGTACTTTTTTCCATTTTTAAACAGGACACAGCTGACATTGGTGGTACATCTGATAACAGAATGCAGTTATCTTTCCTTCCTCTCTGTCTCTCCTAAACTCACTGGAATTTGTTTTGTTTTTTACCATATTAGTTATTTTGGTTTTCATGGGTTTTGGCATTTTCTTTGACAGCAAGTTGCACTGTGGAAACATTTTTGTTTCGCCTTCGGCTACGTGTCCATTCAAGTTTCCTCACCTAGAATGCCTTGAAAGGACTCGCTTGCTCACAGAGTTTCACAAGTCACCGACAGGGAACTGCAAGGGACAGCAGCTGCGTCCATGTGTGACAATTTGAGTCCTCAAATATACTGTGAAATTGATAACATGGAAGAATGAGCACCCCTAATGTAGAAAGGCATTGTTATCACTACTTTTGATTCACTTTTAGGCCATTTTATGAACTCCGAAAGGAATATTTCATTGTGCAGACTTGTAGTCTATGTTATGCGTATTGTTTTTTTTTGTTGCCAAATTTGTTTTTGAGGAATTGCTGCATGGGTTATGCTTTCTGATAACATGTTTCCACAAATATTGCCTATTAACCATGAAGTGCAAGACCGGTTGTGGCCTGCATCCCACATGTGTGAGGGTTAGGTTACTGAATTTCTTTGATTAAGGTTCGTTAAAGATGGTGGTTTTGGTTAAAAATTGAAAAATGGCCTGTCTCTGGCTTCAAGTCGGTTCTATTTAACCAAGAGCACAATAATAACCTTGATTTGCCAAAACATAATAAAACAATAGTCACGCTTTAGTTGCCACAAATGAGTATTGAATAAAATGTAATGTTTTCTTTATTATGTTGATAGAAAAAACATATCTGGGCAGCATTATATTCATTTCAAACTTTACAGGGTATCTGTAGGTTTGGTTACATATTTTTCTTAATATATATTATTTATATATATATATATATATATATATATATATTTATATTATTTATGTAATATATATATATAATATAATATATATATATATTTGTATTATAAATATATATTTATATTATATTATACATTTATATTATATATATTATATATATATAGATATATCTATATATATATCTATATAAAATATAAAATAACTAAATATTATAATAAAAAAATATATATATATATATATATATATATTATTATTATTATTATCGGAAATGCTCCTTTTCCTCGCAGTCAGCCTGAGTGTGGAAGGCCTGCCCGTCTGAGTTTGATTGACAGATGATGCGCTCTTGAAGGGGAACTAAGGACAAAGTAGACAAACTAACACAGGAGCCAACATGGTGGCGACTGAAGAGCGAGGCCCACACCAGCGTCTAACCGGGACCCAGGCGACATTTGCAGGTACGTTTGCGAGCCGTTTAATGTGCTGCAGCTAATTAGCGCACTTGCTCGCGAACTGACGTCAGCGGTGCACTTTTTTTCCAGGTGACGTCACGAGGGTGAAGCGGATGTTTTGTAAATGAGACGAGAAAGCGAGAAAGTTAATGTGGGTTGTTGGTTCTTGTGTGTTGTGTAACCGGGGCAGGGCAGCAGATAGCATATGTATTCTGTAGCAGACAGAAAGAGCCGTCTAATTCAGTTGGATAGAAGATAGGCCTATTATTGTGGTTATGAAACATCCAGGTCTGTATTTTGTTTAGCTTTTAAGATAAGGGAAAACACATCATGATAATCAAAATGGCAGGGAAATATTCTATTGTCAAGTTCTAGCACTGTGTGTGTGTCCGTATGTGTGTCCTTGTGTTTATGGTGCCGAGAATCCACTTCCGCTGAGCTGGCCATACTTGTCTTTACTGCTCAACAACAACAACAAGATTACTCTTGACCCTGACAAAATGCCATGAGCTTTTCACCATCAGCCTTTTTCTACTTTAACCTTTTGCACCTCTCCGAGCACACTGTCCACACCTGTGTGTGTGTGTGTGAGAGAGAGAGAGAGAGAGAGAGAGAGAGAGAGAGAGAGAGAGAGAGAGAGAGAGAGAGAGAGAGAGAGAGAGAGAGAGAGAGAGAGAGAGAGAGAGAGCATTCTGTCCTCCTGTCCTCCTGTGGTTGTCAGGTTGGAGGCGTATTTGCCGTGAATGTGCCATCTAATCATGTCCCATGTTGTCTACTGGAGCCCTGCTGCCTCATTACAGGTGAAGGAGAATCTGTGTCGTGTCTGTCATCTGCGAAACATAAAAAGCCTCCTCGCTGCTTAGTTTGTGCGGGCTGTCGTGTGTGTCTTCCCTATTATTCCCGGGCTCTGAATAGACGTAGCGGCAAAGTGTAACACAGGTGTGAAATGACTTTGGCAAATGGCGAATGATAATAAGGGGCTTATCTTGTTTGCGCATGTGTGAGCACCACATATATGCTCATAGAAATACCCAGGAGGCATTAGTTCAGTAGATGGATGGGTGGATAAAAAATGCCTCAAGCCAGCTATCTTAAATTTTTATTGCACTAGAAACCCAACGGATTCCATATTTCCCTTACTTTAATCAACACAAATCCCTGTTTCGTGGACATACAGTATTATTATTATTTGTTCGCCGGTCACGTCCCATGTGGCAGGCCTGCACAGCTTTAACTTAGTTGTGGCTCAGAATTACGTTCAAGGTCGTAACCCCCCCCCCCCGTCTGTACTTAAATGACCCCCCCACCCCTTCTCCCCTCTGTTCGCTGGAGATGGAAGTACAGTGCGCTGTGGACAGAGAGTTCAGGTGGAGAAAAGTTATAATTTAGGGGAGGAGAGCGGGAGATGAAGTTAGGAAAATACAAAGAACAGAGGGGTTGAGGAGGTGGAGGATGGAGATTAAAGAAAGGGGAAGGGTGGTCATGAAAGAAATGGGGCGGCACTTGGAGGGAGACCGCTTTAGTTTGATAAGGAAATGCATTTGCCTCTCTCTTATTTCCACCCTTTTCTCCTTACACTTACTCGGCCATTCCCCCTTCCACCATTTCAAGCCTAACTTCACCACTTTAGTCCTCCCCGCTCTCTCCTTCACGCTACTTCTTCGT
Source organism: Ophiodon elongatus (assembly GCA_016806645.1). Classification (NCBI taxonomy): domain Eukaryota; kingdom Metazoa; phylum Chordata; class Actinopteri; order Perciformes; family Hexagrammidae; genus Ophiodon; species Ophiodon elongatus. The sequence goes on from JACSYO010002159.1 coordinate 2,222,939, forward strand.
CTTTCCTTCCTTTTCCAATGTGCCCTTCCCGATTTCCATCTCTCCTTTGCTCATGTCCTCCTCCATTGCTCCACTCTCATCTTCCCACCTCTCCATTCCTTTCTCCTTTTTAATCCTTCCATTTGTCCCCTCTCTCTCTTGTTCGGCGGCAGGTCCCGGTGCCCTGACTGAGCCACCGGGACCTGCTGACAAATCGATACATCACTGTAATTGATTCTGTCGGGGCTCAAAGTGTTTAATGAGAGCCCCTCCCCTTCATCCTCCTCCTCTCCCTCCTCCCCCATCCCTTTTTCTTCTTTTTTTTTTTTTTTGCACGTGGGCTTCGGCACAGTCCAGCGCAACGGTTAATGGAGTGGAGGCATCCATGTGCAGCGAAGTGCTGCCGGTGGTGGGCGAGGGAAGGGCGCTGGGGGTTGAGGCAGGTGAGGGGGTTTGGGGGAAGGAAGGCAAGCTGGAGGGTTGAGGGTTAATCAGAGCAGTTCCCAAGGTGAAGGATTGAGCCAGCTGGTAATTAGGACAGGTAAAGGCTCGGTGTAGAACATGTGGACATGGGAGAAAGGAACCACGTGCCGGGTGGGGAGTTAGTGTGTGTGTGTGTGTGTGTGTGTGTGTGTGTGTGTGTGTGTGTGTGTGTGTGTGTGTGTGTGTGTGAGAGAGTGTGAGAGTGTGAGTGTGAGAGTGAGGTGGTATATGCTTTTAGTGGCTCCCAGCTTCTCTTTGACGACATCATGGTGAGAACCTGTTGTTTGCAGTTTCATCAATTACAGCCTATTCTGTGTTTGACCAACTCCTGCAGTGGATCAACAGATGCACACACACTCACCCACAGCTGGCAGGAATAAACATTCAGCAAGAGTGAACCATAAAAGAGAGGCAGTAGCAGCAGAAAAAAAATAAAGGGAGAATATGAGGCAAAATTAGAAAAAAACAAAAAGCAGAAGCATCCTGGATTTAAAGACAAATCTTTTTCTTTAAGATAGAGCGCAGGAGGTCAGGGAGCGGAGGAGAGATAGAGGGTAATATAGAGTGTTTGCAAGCCTGAGCTTGTTTTTTGTGTGTGTACGGTAGGGTGGGGAATCTTATGGACAGTGAATCATTAATATCAGCAGCCTGTAAGACACTAATGAATAACACGGGAATATATCAACTCAACGTTTGCCTCTCTCTCTCTCTCTCTCTCTCTCTCTCTCTGCACTAGATTCATTTCTTCCAGCATTAATGAGAAACACCTGTTAGAGCTCCTCGTTAGGCATCCCTTGTTTAGGTCCCTTTAGACTTCTAGTCCCTCTTGTCAGTACCGCGTGTGTGCCTCCTGTCTTTGGTTCAATTATAAAAATATGCACTTTTGAGGACTGCAGTTTGCAATCTTCAGGATACAGAAGGGGATGTTTTGGTTTGCCGGATTGTTGGAGTGAAAAATTTAGTGGATAGAGGAAGAAAACACTTGTTTTGTCAGTGCTGGAAAAAACACGAGTATACTGCATTAGAATGTGTTTGCAGTGCAGTCAATTTTATGTGCATACTATGTTGACCATTTACATATGATTAATCAGGTCTGGAGTGTGTGTGTGGGTAATATTTCACCCCCCAACCCCGTATGGCTGGTAATTAGCTTGTTCCTGTTTGTAATGTACCCATGATGTGGGTCCTCAGGCAAATTCTGAAGTGTCCTTTTTTTCCTCTGCAGATTTAAGTATTTTTATTTGCAACAGACACGGCAACTTCATGCAACATTTGCCCTCTTGAATGAAAGATAGGGGGTCCTCGTGATTCCTATCGAGGGGTGTCCTCAGAATACAGAAGGTCCACGTCTCTAATATATATCCTGCGATTTCACGATGCGTTAAATTACAGGAGGAGCACATTTTATTTCCCACCTCCACCTTTTAGTGTTAATCCTGTCCCGAGTGCGGCTTTTATTCACACGTGGGTCCTCTTAGCCGGCATGCTAATGGTAGCGCACCGTAATCCTGGGGTGAGACCTGCAAGCTTCACTGCGAGGACGGAGCGCTTGTAGTGCTGTGCGCGGTCACTGAGGCCAACATTAAACTAGCTGTTGATGGTCAGTAAATTCCTCTAAAATGCTGGCTGGCTGCTTGTTAAACCATGAGGTCTGAGCCCAATATGCACGGAAGTGTGTTTCATTATAAGTGTTCGAGACAGACAGAAACAGAGGTACGTGTGAGTGAGTGCTATATTGAGAATAATGTTCAATCTACACAGATAAGAGTCCTGCTCCTAAACCACTGGGGCTCATTAACTTCCTCATGATGATGATGATGATGAATGTTGGTCTATATAACACATTTCTCTGTTTTCCAGGCCTTGTTCATTGTACCCTGCTTTTGTTCATTATTTCACCCAGCCTCCCTCTCACTAGCAAATGCATTTTAATGCACATTCTGAAGTATCACAAATCTGAAAAAAAAAAAGCTGTATGGAAACAGTTCGATGACACTTCCTCAATTGCGCAAAAAACACTTTTTTGTGCTTCGCTTAAGGTGTTTGTTTTTTTTTTTTTTCCCCTTTTGTCAAGAAGAGTTGATGTGCTTAATGGGACATGGAAACGCCTTTGCCAACTCCGTTCTGACACAGCGATCATTTAACTCGCGTGACTGATCAGCTGTTTTACATGGCTGGAGATACCTCGCTCTATTTTTCCTCGTGCAGATGGGTGGATCATAGTTGGATGGCCATGCGACTTATTTTGTTACGGGCTCACAACCTCTACTTCGTTGACTGAAGCGCAGCCTGTGCCGCCAACATCTGACAAAACGACGTGCTCTGCGTGACCTAGTTTGTTTGTATCAGCCAAGGGGATGGAAGCACGCCTAATTCACCTTTCTTTTTTGTTTCATAAAGTCTGCTTGACAGTTGAAGTGAAAACGCGACTGCTGCCTCTCTCCACCCTTTGTCACTACGACACTTGACCTTTCCCCGTACTGCACATTATCCATTATCCATTATCCACATTGTCCCTTTTTGAATGTGTTCTCTTTCCATTATATCACCGTCTTTATCAAGGTTTCTCTCTGAATGCTTCTTTTGTCTTTCTCATGGTTGCTCTCAGTTTCTGTCTTTGTCCTCACGCATCCGCGCACACCTGGCTGCTCGTCTGCCTCTTACAATATGTGTGTATGAGACTGCCAATGAGGTGATTAATGGGTTGTTTTGTTTGACTGTGTGACTAAACCCATGGCCCTTATCCTAATTAAATATATTTCTGCTGATTTGGCTGGGCCCCACCTGTGTAGTGCTGTTTATACAGCTGATTCTTACAATACAGTTGTGGCTTAGGGCTGTTAAGCCGATGCTGTACAGTAGTTTGATGAATGTCTCTAAACTTACTTTTTGATGGGGATGGGATGATTATTTTTGTAAAGTGTCGACATGCCCAGAGTATTAACGAAGCTCCCTGTGAATGTGTTTGTGTGTGAGAAAAATGCAAGCGTTTGTATATAAATTCAGTTTGTTGTCCTAATTATCTTTCCCAGAAATGCTTATAGATTTATTTATTTATTTATTTATTTATTCAGTTTTGGATAGTTGGGACAATCATTTTTCTCTTCTACTTTACCTAGCCTGGGGGAGCTTTCAGGAAACAGAAATTGTGACAGTTGACCAATGTGCCACACGCCAGCAACATTATTAACTCATTCATATGTGTACACTCGCTGGAAGATCCAAGCTATCCATGATATGATGGGAATATATGTTGTCGTTGCAGTATATTTGCCTCACTCCCAAGGCTTTTTAGAAACACTGCACATTTCTGTTTGCGGTGCAGCATTATACAAAGCTTTGAAAGCTTGTCTCTTCATATTAAATACACAGCGAGCTGACTGAAATGTTATTTTTCTCAACCCTTAACCTTTTTAAACGTGGTCCACTTGTCCTGTGGTTCGGGCCGATCCCAGTATGTACTGGGGGAGAGGGAGGGTGCACACCGGAGAGATCGCAATTTCTAAGAGTCCTGCACGCCATTCAACAACGTGATTTACGGGGCGTTCAAAGGAGAGGGCTGGATCCAAGATGACACCAAGGTTACAGATGTGTGTGGAAGCAGGAACAGTGGTGCCATCGATGCAGAGGGAGAAGCTGCGGTGGGATTTGTTTAGAGATTTGGGGCCAGTGATGAGGATTTCAGATTTGTCGCTGTTGAGGTAGAGAACGTTGGCTTGCATCCAGGTCTTTATATCTGTGAGGCAGTTGGTGAGGGTGGAGTGGGTGGTGGGTGTGATGCTAATACTAATGAAGATACTAATGAACTGTCCGCGGTCGGAGAGGTATGACTTGAACCAGGAGAGAGGGGCTGTTCCAGTAAGGTGGAGGGAGGACTCAAGACAGGAGAGGAGGATAGAGTGGTTTGTGATGTCAAAGGCTGCACCAAGGTCAAGTAGGGAAAAAAAAAAACTGTATTCTAAAAATGCTCCTGTTTTGTTTGTGCTGCTGTTTGCCGTTAATGCAAATTTAACACTCCATTCATGTCAAATGTTCATGTTGTAAGGCTCGGCCTTCTGACGGTGCTAACATACAAGCGCACAAAAGCTTCACATCTCTGGGTAATTAATATTTTCCAGTTTACTTAACGTCCATTTTTTTTGTTTCGCCCGTGGGAAGAAGTCCACAAAAACAAATGTATGACGTGCAAAGTACACACCAACCGATTTGCTGGTAGGCAGCCATGCTAACCTGATCCACCGTAACAACAACTTCACAACCCAGTGAGAGTTGCACCTGAAGGCAGCAATGCAGCTGCATGGTAAACAGAGCACTGTGCGGCTCGCTGACTGAACTCTACTTAAACATAAAAAGACTTTCCGTGTTTCCCCCTCTGTGTGTGAAAAAGCGTGTATACAAGCCAGCCTGTGCCTCTGTGGGACCTCCATGTGGAATACAGTATGTGTGTGTCTGCGAGAGCGCGCGTACAACTATGTTTGGTGCAGCGCTGAGGCTAAACACACTTAAGGCTAAGCAATCAGCGAGTAAAGTTTCCTCGCCGCTGTCATTAAAGCTCCACATAAAAGCTTAAGCTGCTTTTATCCTGCTAAGGAAGAAAGGGAGAGCACATAATTAAATTAGATGAAAGGAGGGGAATTAGAGGCTTCCTCCTCTTTAAACACAAATGACTTAATCAGAACCTTGGGCTAAATGAGAGACAGACGGCTATATGATCACAGGGAGGATAAACATCCCCCTCCTTGCCGCCATTCTTTTTGCTGTCTCACTTTTTTATCTCCCTAAACTGTGTATACTGTATCTCTTACTGTCTGTCTGTCCGGCCTCTCTGGATCTTGCTTTCTCTCACGTCTTTGTCTACCCCCATATGTTTGCACACCCTGTGAGAACATACTTTTTTGTTCACTCAAAATTATGCACAAGCATCCTGTTCTCTACTTTCTTGTTTCTATTTCCAAATGTTCTCTCCTACTCCGATGCATTTCACATTTCACCTCTCAATCGCACCATTTGCCACCTCCAAGTAGGGATGGGTGTCATTAGAATTTTATCGATACTAGAGCTAGTACTGTTTCCTATCGATACTCTTATCGGTTCTTTTTGATGATATTGTAAAGAAAAAAAAGACAGTTAAGAAAAGAATTGACATTGCTTTATTATTCGTGTGTGTGTGTGTGTGTGTGTGTGTTGCTGGTGTTTCCTCCCTTACTTAATTTGTAACAACCAGAGTTATCCACATCGACTGGAGTAAAATGTAGTGTTTTTGTTCTCTCTGCCATGATGTGTGTCTCACCGGAGTCAGTGTGTGTGTGTGTGTGTGTGTGTGTGTGTGTGTGTGTGTGTGTGTGTCAAGAGTAAAGCACAACTCCGCCCTCGTGCGAAGATGAACACAAGAGGCGGAGAGAGGAGGTTTGCGACTGCGCTATTTTCCGGAGATCTCACTCTGTAACGTATCGATAGCAGAACCGTTAACTCCGGACCTCATCAATGCTCTGGGTTTTTACTCATTTGGAACCGATTCCCGTTTACAACAGTGTTTCGGGGGGCAGCCTTATACCTCCAACACTTGACTTCCATGCCACATGTCAATCTCCTAGGGAGAAAAACTGTGGCCACCAAAGTGTGAGAATATTTCCGTGGAGTGGTCAGGAGCTTGAATGCACCACTTGAGCAAATAGATTTTTAAGTGTTAGACGCTGTTGTGCCTTGATTTATAAGCCCTTATGGATTCAGAGTATGAACCCCATCATACTTTAGACAATGATCTGTTTCATCATGAGCACGCCCTCAGAGATTGGCAGTTTATTTTTCATATGATCTTCATAAACACTGGTTTGAAGGAGGGCGTGATGCAAGGGAACGCATCAAAGAAAGAAAAAAGAAAAAAACCTTCTAAGATCTTGTTTGTTAGATTGAGCTCTGCCTTCAATGTCGGGTAAGGGTTCGTTCTGAAATGAGATCCAGCACTGCATCAAACTGACACTAATAGATGGTAATGAGGTTATTAGTTATCAGAAGGTCATACATATTTTAGGATGTGACGGGCTGTAAATACTGAGCTTTTAATAGACTAATAGACAGTGGAATGAGGTGTATCATTAGTTCACATGTTTGTTTTTTTATTCAGTTGTATTTTATAGTTTGATGTTTTGGAAATATGCTTATTTGCTGTCTTAGATAAGGACATTAATACCTCTCTCATGTCTTTACGGTAAATATGAAGCTAACCACAGCCTGTTGGCTTAGCTTAGCATACAGACTGCAAACAGGGGAAACTGCTAGCCTGGCTCTGTACCTGTAGAAAATGACCAGCTGCGGTTTTCCGGGGAGTTTTATACCAGACTGTTTTTATTGCGATCACTTTCTGAAGTCACAACTGACGAATAGGACGGGAGCAAGAAATCGACTCTGGTCGACAGATTTTGCTTTCCTTTCCATGTCTTTATGCTAATCAAATCTAATAGGAGGTTGTCGTCGCGTCATATTTATTGAACTGTTTCTTTTAAATTGACTGAAATTGAGAATTTTTTTTCCCCCATATATTTGTTCCCAAGTATTCAAGCATGGCTGTGTATTGATTATAAACCTTTGCCTCAGTTTGACATTCGCATATAGCTGCATCATAAATAATTAATCCCCAATTCTTATTAATGTTACCAGAATACTGCAAATATGTCTCTGGAAACATTAGCCGTGTTTTTAATTTAGCCATGAGTAGCAAAAAAACAACAACTTGAGGGTTACTGCTGTTACAAGAGCAGGAGAGAAACAGAGTACAGGAGGGGCAGCGAAGAGGAGGGTGATGGAAAGAGGAAAGTGTGTGCGAGGGGAAAGACCGGCAGATGAAGGGAAGCAGCCACATCATAGAGTGAAACAGCAGGGCAAAGGCTGTGGGAGGGAGAGTGTCTTTTTTTTTTATATTGCAGGATTTTATTGTTTGTGACATATAGTTGCCATACATTTGCAATTGGAGTTGACTGTCTTCCAGGTTTTTACTCCTAGAGAGTGGAAGGAGGAGTCATTTGTGTTTGAGTTGATCTCGCATGATAGTGACGTTGTCCTGCTGCACCACACACACCTGCAGCATACTTGAGAAGAATGCGTGTGTCTGTGTGAGAACATATTTGTGTGTATGCGTTTGTGCTTGCTAGCTTTTTTTCCGTGTGTGTGTGTGTGTGTTTCAGTATGAAAGCCTGTTGTCCCACCAACTTCACTACAGACCTGAGGGAAGCCATGAGACTTCTAATTACCAGCACAGAGGGAAGCAGTCCGAGCAACCAATCAAGTCTGCTTTAGAAATCGGTTCCCCATGGAAACGGGGCAACTGAGTAACCAAGGCAATGAGATATGACGTCATCTATTTAGTGGTCCAGCATTACTGTAATTTATATCTAAAATGAGATGAAAGAAAGCATTTTTTTTTTTTTTCTGTGTGAACATGTTCCACTCACTTTTCTTTCGACAGCTCTTGGCGGTTCTTGTCCCTGCTGTCGTCTCATTTGCCCACCAAGTGTTTTCAAAAGGGAAATGTTGAGGAAGGAGCTCTGAGAGAGGCAGGGTTCATGCAGAGTGCATGTTGCAGATGAATTGTTTTTCTCCACAGACATCTTTTGATTCACCCAGCATGGATGGCACCAGACAAATCCATGGGACGCTGTGTACATTTGAAGTACACTTATGCACTTTACTGTAAGTGCCTACAGTACTTGGCTTGTGGACTGGGAAATACAGACACTGTAAGTAAAAGAGAGAGTGTTGCGGGTTAGAATTTGTGATAGAAATTAGCATGGACATGAATTACATAACCCATGTGGGGGTTACTGGCAGTAAGATAAATAGTGCTCCTGTGTCTGTTTGTGCATGTGTGTTTGAGTCTGCGTGAGAATTTCCATTAAAGTGAGCAGTCAGGGGATAGATCATTTTGCGAACGTAGGATTGGTAGCACGCCTTGGATTTGCTCTCTTATCTATTAATGATCCGCTCATCCATCTATTTGCCAGCACAATTACAAAGGTCAAACTGTCCTCATATGTACTGTACTTACACACACACACACACACACGCACACGCACACGCACACACGAACAGAAACTAATTAATAAGGATTAAAGCATTACTGAATACTGTGTGTGTTCAAAACAATGTGCTCTACAGGCTTCAGTCACCGGCCAAAGTGGCAAGGTCAAATTCACTCGCATGCTGTGGCCAAAAACAGACTGAGCAGGAAATTATGTCGGCAGGGTTGTTAGCATAAGCTGCAGAAGCTATAGGCATGGCTCGCAGACTAATTTGAATTATATACCATTTTATTAATCTATCGTCATTACCCTCATTGTCCTTAAATATCACTTCCAGCCATGCAGCACCCCTTCTATTACACAGCGTATTATAATATTTAAACATACATAGACAGTTTTGGAATGACAGCAAATCCAATTCTCTCAAATTGTCCGGACATTTCACAGGTTCATTTCGCTTGACTGTATCGGGGAAAGCAATGTGAGATAAGCCCTTTTTTCACATCAGATGACTCAGTGAGAAACAGGGATGTCATGTGATTAGCTCTTCATAGGTCATCTTTGAAGAAGTTAGATTGGTACCACTCTCATGTTAGATTGGTACCACTCTCATGTCTAAATGTCAGTAAAAGAAAATAACTCTTTGTACGGTCTGTTTGTCTATCTATAGGTTAAACAAATAAACACAAACATTTTGGAACTGGCGATAGACAAGTTATTTGCTTCGACTTATCATTATGAAGTAAATTGCACGATGTAATGGCTGTAGAATGATGACACCATCGGCCTTTTAGATTGGTTTCCTATAAGCCTCAATTTTCATTGTGCAATATTGGCTGCCAGCGGGTGCGATCTGCCAAGAAAATAAAGGCTTGATTTACGGCACAAAGCCGTGGAAAACAAAATGCACTGTGTCTTGTGCAGTGTTGACAAGTTGTTGGAATTAGCTAGCACTGGTTCCTAAAGTTGCCATCATTGCCGCCATAGGCTCATTTGCACAATGCCAACGCTATCACGATTTCATTTGTGTAAAGATTTGTGGTTGTGTTGGTTACAGCTAAAGGAGAGACTGCCTGCGCAAGAGGAGAGGGAGGGACCCTGTGCTGTAGGCAGATGAGCCGCGGACTGCGAATAATCCAAGCAACATTGGGAATTAATAACAATATGATACATTTGATTGAATATATGTCTTGCTTTTTCTTCCTGATGTTGCTGAAAAGTTGAAAAGCTGTCTATTGTGTCTTTAATTTGTGAGCTTTAGAAGTGCTGAACAGAGCCAGACAGGCTGTGTTCCCCTGCTTCCAGTCATTATGCTAAGCTAATCAGCTCCCAGGTCTAGATCCATAGGTAATGCACAGATGTGAGAGTGGTATTGATCTTTTCATCTAACTCTCTGTAAGGGAGCAAATAACTGTGTGTCCATTCATGGCCATGCAAATCTGTCACATTTGTGATCTGTGAAATACAAATTTGAAGGTATTCCACCGCACATTCACCAAACACACAGGTCATCCGTCAACATTTGTCCCTGGGGTCACGTTCCTTCTTTTTGTGACTATCCATTTCTCTGCCTCGTCTGGTTGAGAATTATGGAGGCTTCAGTGGAAATAATTAAGGAGAGCTCTGATAGGATTTTAAAAGCAAATTCACAAGACACATCCACCCACTCAGCATTTGGAGAAAAGAGCAAACTCAAATCCCGGGAAAATGCAAATGATAATGAGATGGACGACATGCATGGCAGCATGTGATAAGGAGCATTAAATCTTTGAACAGGCTGAAACCAAATTTCCTGGGGATACTAGTACTGTATATTACACTACCTTTCAATCACATATGAAGAAACACTGACTTCTGTTATCTGGTGTGAGTGCACTGCATGAATCTTATGACAAGGGGGGTAAATGTCTCCATCATAAAAGTCACTAGGTGATACAAGTCATGTGCGAGTTGAGCTTCATTTATTCTTGCTCCAGTCCCCATTGAGGTAGAGTTGCATTGAAAGATACAGATACGAGGTCGTCACAAACCCATTTGTATAACTTTGGCCTTGCCAGTTTCTCAGTCATCTACTTTCAATTCTGAAAATGTTGGAGGAAGGATATCATTTAGCACCAAGAGAGAAATTAACCGTCAAATGACAAGGAAAGAAAACCACGTAGCTGATGAACTCAATAACAATTTATCTGCGTAGGATGTGAATATATTATTAGAGAATTGCTGCTTAATTTGAGCTGGTAAACAGAAGAGAAATGTAGTGAAAATGCATTGAGGAATTGAGTAATCAGACTGATTCAATAAATGTTGATGTAACAACATCAATAGTTTGATTCTTACAAATAGACATTGTGTTGCCAATTTGAACATCCAAAAAGCATCAGAGACTTTCTACACGAGTTACAGTCTGGACTGTGTCAGTTGCTGCTCAAGGTTTGCCTGGGATTAACAAATGAATTATACATCTATGGCATGTCTTCTCAATACCGCCCAACATCGTAGGCTGTTTCTGTTTTTTGCCTCGTTCTGCTCCACTGAATTATTTCGTCATGGCAACACATCACCTGTGGACTTAAAATGGAGCTGAAATGTTAAAACGTTAGATTCAGGCAGATGTGTTGGTCTCTAGGGATTGGTTAACTATGCCCACCAGCTTTGTGTGTGTGCTGCGTGGTGATGGGCAGGTGTCATACAGAGCTCCTTTAGCCGCCTGCTGTGACTGGAACTGGAGCTGATGCGAACAGAACCAAAACACTAAAGTTGCGGGGCCAGGACCAAAACAATGAGCCGGAAGGTGCTTCAAAGCTCTGTGGAGCTAAAGTGAGGTGGATATTCTCTCTTCGTTTGTCACTGAGCAACATATTTTACATTACACAAAGCCATTTGATGCATTGTTGATATACAATATCTTTTGATGCAGCTTTGAGTCAAGCTCAGGAGTTGCAATAGAAATATTATACCTTTAACTTATACAAAAAAAAAAAAACGAGTACACATTTTGTGTACGCTATCACAAGGTAGATAGATGTTTACATGCACATCTTTTTTTTTGTTAAGATGCCACAACAATGGGTAACTTGCTTTCTTGGACACATGTTGCACTCAAGCCTGACCACTTATTGAGTGAAGTGATCGCTGCAGGTGTAATGCTGGCTAAATGCCCCAACGGGGAGACTTTATCTTGACGTGCAGAATTGCCAGACGGCTTTCCCTATTACTGACTTGTGCACAATCCGTGTCTTTGTAGCCTTAAACCTTGTTCATCCTGTCTCTTCTACTTTAACCACATCTCCCTTTGATTATCAAAGTGGGTTTAAACATAAAGCAAAAAGAGATCCACCTGGATTCACCTGGTCACTCTGCCAACCACAAACAGCAAGAGTTCTTTGTATAGAACTCTGTCGATGTGTAAGGTCACGATCAGCTGCTCGGATAAAAGGTTGTCGTCCAAGGAGCGAGCCTCTTTAATTTTCACATTTATTAGCGTTATGTTCTGCTTTTGAGAAACCGTGTTTTGTTTTGTAGTTTGACATTCAAGGAGTTATCACTTTTCCAAACTTTAAAGTTTTTTTAAGTTTTACTCGATCCCCCACTGCTTGTGTGTGAACCGTTAAGTGGTGGCCGTTTGCATTTCTAATGTTTTTTTTGTTTGTGTGAACGTGCAGGCATATGCGTAATTACTGTCCGTTTGCATTTCATTACTAACACGTTCAAGTGTCAAACCGCCCTGTTAATTAACTGAAAACTAATTGTGCAGTATGTTCAGGACAAGTACACTCTGACGACTTGACTGCATCTTGTTATGTGTTGTGTTTTATGGTTGCAAATCTTTGATTGGGGGATTTACAAATTTCCTTTAAATCACTGCAGAAAAACAGGAAAGTGACTGTTTTATTATTGCCTCGATCTGTGGATGTCACAAGCTATTATCTCAATTGCTCTTTACTGTTTGCCGCTTTAATAATTGCTTTCTAATTATGAACTTCACGAACAAAATCCACCCATTTTAGCAGCATAGCAGTCTGGAGGAATAGTCTGTATAATTGCTTTCAATATGCCATCGGGATAGAGGTGGCTACCATAGAGAACATCTCATTCGACGCTGATGTTGTGTCACAACGGTGTCAATTCAGTGAAAGTGAAAGTATGTTGACATGAAAGCACATCTTGACTCACATCAACTCAAGTAAAGCATAAACATTGCACAGGTGTCTGTATAACAGCATCACCGTCACTGTATTCATCCGTCATATTTAATGTGACCTGATCATCATCCACATCGATAGCACATGCTGCTCCTGAACCACTCGCACTGTAACATCTGCCACCGCCACGATCCACTTATTATAACAGCCATGATTCAGGGAGTCTGAACAAGTCACCCTGGCGCATTGAAATTATTGTCCTCTTGACTAATCCTGAGCTTCAGTACCATTATATTGAGCTTGGTTTTGATGAGGAGCGTGAGGGGAGACATTGCCCTAACAATGGAGATGATAATCTTTACGCACCAGTGGTGGTTCATAATGCTTATCTTTATCTATTCCTCTTCTCTCTCTCCTCACACTGTTTAAATATGCAGCTGTTACATTTTTTTGCTAAGGCTCTGTCCACAATTTGGGGATTTCAAATAGAATGCAACACATTTGACATTCTACAAGGTTACATGCAGGTGAACAGTAAAAAGCAGAGGTGTGGCTTAATTCAGCATAATACTGCATTCATGTGATATGGGATGGATGGCAGAGATAGGAAAGATTTTATCCCATATTTGCTAAAGATGTGTCTAACCCCTCCCCCCCCATACGTGTCATGTTCCATGTCGTCTCTACGTCTTCGCTAAACTTTGTTGTAATAGGTAGGGAGCAATACCAGCAGCAGACCTTTTACATTTCCGTCAACTGGACTTTGGAACGACCATTAACTAATAACAGAACAGCTAACAGCTGAACGGTAGCGATGTCTAGGTGTTAATCCTCTCTCGTCCTTGACTCTGGCTGCTTAAACGAGGAAACGTATTGCATTTGGGGAGATTTTCACATAGAAGCGGCGCTCATCATTTACCATATACATATAGGGTGAAGACAGTTTTATCTTAGAAAGCAGGTGAGACTAATCTAAATATATTACAGCTACTACAAGGCAATACATATTAAAATGATGACTGATGACCACAGTTCTCAGTCTGAGAGCGGAAACCGATGAAAGAAAATCACTCTTGACACTGAAGCTTACTTACCATTATATTATGTCCAAGCCACTGAACCTAATTTCGGTCATCATTTGTCCTTCCTGTTGTAAAATTTCTAGCCTGGAAAATGCCTGAGCTTTCAGCCTGAATTCATTTCCGATCCTGTTTGTTCCTGACCGGAGCTGATTGTCTCTCACTAACGCTCTGTTCTGGAATGCTCTTTAATGTTCCGCTTGCATTCTTCCAATCTGTTCATCTGAATCTGTTCCAATATGTTTTTATTTTCTACATCCAGCCACAGCAATGAATGCTCCACTGAGTTCCCAAGTGTTGGGGAATGGCACCCCTCCTGCTAATGAATACGCCTCCATGGGTGCATGTTGTGCTGGAGACCGGTTGAATGGTTAGATGCATATGTCTCAGACAACAACCCTCTGATAGACGCACACACACACACACACACACACACACACACACACACACACACACACACACACACACACATACATACACATGCACATGCACAGTTGGTATCCTTCGAGGAGGGACATCCAAACTAATGAAGGCTCTATCTTTTAATGGCAAGTCAATGAGCCATCCAAGCCTAAGTCTGAGAGATTCATGAGTGTGAGTTTAATTTTGTGTGTGTGTGTGTGTTTGTGTTTGTGTGTGTTTGTGTTTGTGTGTGTGTGAGTGTGTTTGCTGTCAATGAAAGTTATGGTTGCAGACAGTTTCCCAGCGCTGAGTGTTCGCACTATGAATGACATGTTTATGCTGATTTAACATACAGTACAGTAGCATAAGGTCACAGTCCATCTATCCACTAAACAAGCATCATCTGACTATATTACACCCAAACATTGACAGCATATCACACGCCTTATCGGGCTGTGTATTGGAAAGCACCTCACGATATATATCGTGATATGATATCATACATATTGCGATATATTGCAATACTATACTAAAAATAGAGATGAAAATACAGCTTGCTGTGTACCACCTGGGTAGTATAATACGTACATCAGATATTGATAACTCAGTGGACAAATTGCATCAAAACTTCTTCAAAAGGTATTTTAATTGCACACAGTCACTCAGCAGAGAACACACTGAACTGAAATGCACTTGCCATAAAAAAATTATATGAAAATAAAGTACATATTGTATTCTCATTGTGTCGCTGTACACTTTTTTTTTTTTTACAAAAATGCACTTGCAACAAATTCATTTGAAAATAAAATACATACTGTATTATTTTCTTATTGTGTCACTGACCGCTCTTAACTTACATGTAGATGCCATAAACATAATATGAAATGCATTAAATAAAGTTGTCTGTCACTATGGCTGGGTCCTTCCCATTTATGTCCCATACTGTACCTCCAGATTTACTACGGCTCTCGCGGTGTGGTGTCGTGATGTGGTGTGACGTAATCGCAACATTCGACTCAGTGGTCTAGTCGTCTTAACATCGCATGTCAGGGCTACTCTCTCTGCAGGGCGGAGCGAGGTTTTGACACGTAGCGAGCTTTTGACACGTTTTGTCACCTCTTAGTAAATCCTTGACACTACACTGCTACATCCATCATGTGTCGGCGAGTCTGGATCTCATAGCGCGGCTCTAGAGTATACGGCCGCTTGCTTGTGCGACGCCATGTTGTGATTTTGGCCGGATTATGCGACAGGCCGGGAGGTCACTGGCCTTAGCTCAGATGGAAATAGACCGTGACATTTAGCGTTAGAAGAGCGGAGGAAGAGGTTGTTTGACACACACAGGGATTCGATGCAATTTAAAGTACATTCAAAAATTTGTTTAAATTAGTTTCATTTATTTTTTATCGATAGTAGTTCCGGACGTATTGATACACTATCGTTTAAAAAAGTAATGCAATAGTGAGCTATTTTGATGTTTTTGCACAGCTCTAACGCCTTACCAAAATATCACTAGAGCTAATGATTACTGTTTGTGGAACTGTAGTACATTAACATATTTAAATGCAGAAACATCATTTTGAAATGCCAGAAGATTGAATGTTGGACAGAGGATATTGTCAGACGGTGAAAGGAACACATTCAGAAACTTCTGAACCTGACTGACACATCTGCCATAGAGGAGGCAAAGTTGGAGGGCTTAGGGGACACCTTATCCATTTTTCTAGGGAAGGTCATTGAGATAGTTGAAAAGATTTGCAGTGGCAAGGCACATAGGGTGAGTGAGAGTCACTCTGAGATGGTGAAGGCTCTGGACATTTTTGGGTTTGTCCTTAATGTTGCATGGAGATGGATGAGTCCATGTTGCTGGAGAGGAGATTCAGGCCACTTGTCAAACCTTGGATTAAGAAGGAGCCATTAAGGTTCTGTCCTGGTCATGGAACAGGGGGCAGTGTTTGCACTGAGGGTTATGGGAGTCTGCTCATCCAGTCTACATGTGTTATGTGGACTTTTAGAAGGTTTCTGAACATGTCCCTTTTGGTAATATGGGTTACCTTCGCCATTACTGCGAGCCATTCCTTGTCTCAGTAAGAGCTGTGTCATCATTCTCGACAGGTCTCAGTGGACACTGCCAGGGAAATGCCTTGTCATCTATTCTGTTTGTGATTTTCATGGACAGAATCTCTAGGCATAGCCAGTGGTGAACAAAGGGTCTGGTATATAATATATCTACAATTATTTTATGTAACTACATGATTAAATGTTATCTAATGAGTTTAAAGTTAAGTTCAAGATTTTAGTTTTGAACCGTACTGGGGCCAACTGAGCCCTTTCCCTCAGAAAAGTAATCTTGTCAGATAATACTAGCCCTAGTTCTTTTAAGGTGTGCTCATTGGGTACAAATCTGAATTATTTTCAACATTGAAATTCAACCCATCCGTACAGACACTAAATATAGCAGAGCTTGTCTTATACCTCCGTGCCCGCCGTATAGGCAGCCGCAGGGTTGGACAAAGATGCAATGATTCAAATATATACCAGTTTCTCAACATGTCTTTATTCCACAGAATAGGACAATCAGTGCTATGTGAATGCAGAGAAATGGACTGCTGCACAACACACGGCAGCTAGGAAAAAAGTATTGCATTCCCGTAGTCTCTGATCCAGTCTCTGCTACAACAACAGCTATCCCCTCGTACCCCCTCTCAAATTGAGTACCGCCTGTCACCCTTAATGTGGGCTATAACCCACTGTGCCATGATCAGTCTGGATCACAGCTTACAACCTCTTCGAGTGCCATGACACACAATTACAACCCATTCAATTTAGCCTGCAACTATGGAAAAGACTGAGCGAGCACTAATGATATCCCTGGACACTCTAATTGACACTTTCAACTTTAACGCAGAAATTAAAACCACTGAATTGGCAAACTGGAAAAGAGACGCCGTAGCCGTGAGTACTGTATAGATTTTTTTTCCCCTCCTCCAAAACCCTTTAGAGAGCTCAGCTTTCCTGTCAGCTCAAATAAACAAGATCCACATTTTTATGTTCACTGAGTTGGCAGACAGGTTGCACTCTTGGATAAAGTGAGCTGGGTGGACTGTGAAGCCATTCTGACTTATTAAAAAATGAAGCCTGGGACTGCATGCTTCATCCATCATGAAATACCCATAAGTTAGATTGTAAAAAACAAAAGAAAAGTGTATCTGTCTTCTAGCCAACGTTTTCAAAGAGAAATTTCAAATAAACTGTTGGCAGATCTGTAGCTAAACTACCTTTTTATATCAAGGGTTAGGACACTTGAGAGAAGGTCATGGTAACTTATTCAGAGGAGAAACAAATACAGTATACGATTTCAACCCTGGTTACAGTGTTCTTGAGGCAGCTGTAGAAGGTCTTTCAGGAGGTACATCATCCCTTTCATAGTTTTTTTTAATCAAACTTGACTCTTGAAGTTACATTGTGTGTTATATGCAACATGATTTCTTTTTTTTTTTATACATTTGGCTGTAGGGTTTGTCCTACAAAAGATACCCCTGGTAACAAAATGCACAATAATATAACTGTTTAACAGTTAAGGCCAACCGACGTTGACTTCTAAACCAAACTTCTTGGCAAAACCGTTTGAAGCTACAGAGGAAAGTGTCATAATAAGAAAGACATACTACAAACAGAAAAACTTGGTCACTGTATCGAGGAAACTTTAAAATAGCAGAACAAATAGCTGTCGTATGGTCAACCTTCTCCTAAATCTTATTGCTAGTTGTGTATTGAATGTAGCAATATGTTCAACTCAAGACTACTGCAATTAAACAGCCAATTAACATGCTGTAAGATGGTTTGTGGCTATGTGTGTGTGTGTGTGTGTGTATGATGAATATTTGATGTTTAGAGTCTCACTACATGCTCCTCTCTCAGATCATGAGATCATGTTGGGACCACAGATAATTTCTGCATAATAAACGAGGTCACTCACTCATCACATCAAACTACCACTGATTCAAACCCTTGTCCTCACTACTTTTTCAATCTGCTTCTAGCTTTCAATCCCTTTTCTTTTTTCTGTATTCAAATTTTTTCACTGTGCCATACACTCGGGGCATTGTATCAAATATTAAGTGGTATAGATAAGTTGGTGACTTCTAGGGAGTGGAGAAGAAACAGTAGGCCCCTCTATTTTGTTGAACAGTTCCAATGCATACTGGTAAAGGATAGGTAGTAGGTATGTATTTATTTATTTCAATTCGTAGATTTGAAAGAGGCATTTGAGACAGTTAATCATATCGTCACAGTTCATAATTCTCATAATGTCTAAAAAATATATTATTCAGTCGATGGCATCATATTTGAACAATTACATTTCAAGCCCTCTCTTATTGAGTATTTATATCAATGGTTTACTATCCATTTGTCCAGAAATTAATATTCAAATGTATGCAGACGACGTGGTAATTCCAAACAACAAGCTGCATTGGGGGGGGTCTATAGAGAAAAAAGCAGCAATTCCCTCTTCCTGAAATTCTTGTGAAAGGACAGAGGATGTTCAGCATATTAAATATGTTGGTGTCATTGTTGATAGCGGTCTAACCTTCAAAAAACAAATTACAAACATTTGAAAAACAATAAAGCCTCTCTCCTTTTTGATTTACAAGAAATCAAATGATGATAATGAAGCAAGACTGTACATGCACACAATGTTTTTGTCACATTCTTCCAACTGTATAACAACCTGGTCTCCGATAAGTAGTACATCAATAAAACTACATGATAGTCTGTGAAAGCAAGCATTGGAAATCATGGATACAAAAACCTGTTTCTCATCATTATTGCAATGTAGTTAAAAAGTATACTCTTTTGATAATGGCCAATGTTGGTTATAGTTGAGGGATAATTCACCATCTAGCACCATATATTCTTAAACATTTGTAACAATCTCCAGAGCTGGATCAAGGTTAACGAGAGCTTCTCCAAGAGGGAACGGTGATGTTTAATTTTGGTCTACAACATTTGGGCTAGGGATACACCGCTGTTGATACTGGTATTCGTACTATCCTCATGTACTCATACTCATACCTTTTAAGGTGGAACACCTCTTCTCCTTTATGTGACAAGCCTCTCATCTGACTCTCTTTATTTTCAATATTTCTTTCAACTGTTTACGTGATAGCGGGTAGATTGCTGATGGTGCGCTTCCTCGTGGGAATTAAGCATTCTTTTAGTATTCTTTTTTTTTTAATGTTGTTTCTTAGTTTTTTTCACATTGTGTTATATTGTGTCTGTTTCTCTTTAAAGTATAACGTTTTGATTTACTACAACTTATCTTTTATCTCTGTAACCAGGGACTACAGATGATAATACGCTTTTAGCTATATCTGGTACAACACATATATTGTGCATTGTCCCTGCTAAATAAACAATAAAAAGGAAGTACAAAATACGTATAAATGCCACCTACACAAGCAGCTAATTAGGATGAGGCATGTGCTACCACATATGTGAAAACGTCTTAATACTTCAGCCATTTTATTTTATTTTTATTAAGGTTAATGCCATCCTTTGTGTTTTTATTAAAGTTTTATGACCCTAGGCCAATGAAACTCTTTGAAAGTAGGCTGTATAATTTGAAAACATTTATGAATGTCAATGAGAAACACACCTTTTCCCTTCAGAAATTGAGTTTTTGAAGATGAAAGAAGCACTCTTGACATCAGTCATGTTGTGGGTTCATGTCCAGTTCATGCTCGTTTATACCCTCGATCTATCCTACCATTCTCAACCTTGAACTACAAAAAAAGCAACAAATTGCAGGGAGCCAAGTTGAGCCAACACACCTAAATGCAAAATGGAAAGAAGCAGGGAATAGTAATTATGCGTGTGTTTGTATGCGTATACGTGTGTGGGATGCTGACTGGATGGACCCCCAACAGTGAGACGGAGAGGAATTTGCGAAGTCGTCCTCCCTCCCTTCTCTCCACATTTCACTCTCAACAACACGCTGGTATCAAGCTGTGCAACAGTGTGAGAGGGAGAGAGAGAGAGACAATGAGCGAGAGCAAAAGAGACCATCAAACACTCTGTAATAACTGGTCCTAATTAAGACCAGGGGGAATAGGGGAGTTATTAGCTGTCATAAGCAAGTTTATCAGACCTAAAGAGAGCAGTTACAAGTGTGTGTGTGTGTGTGTGTGTGTGTGTGTGTGTGTGTGTGTGTGTGTGTGTTTGTGTACGTGTGTGTACGTGTGTGTACGAGAGAGAGAGAGAGAGAGATTGTTGTGTCTATGCATCCTCATGTGCGAGTGAGAGAGATAGAGATAGAAAAGAAAAAAAATGTTCATGACTGTAATTAGCTGCGTGTGTGTGCATGCATGCGTGCGTGCTTGCGTGCGTGCTTGCGTGCGTGCTTGCGTGCGTGCGAGCTGTAATAGTGAAGCAGAAGTATTCCCTCCAAACACCCCAACTGTTATTAATATGTATGCAGTTGAGAGAGATACCCTCTCATCTCCTAGCTCATCAAAAACACACACACAAAAACGCATTATTATTAATCCCCATTAAACTCTCAACTCCGTACACACACATACACAACACACTCAACACTCAACACACACACACAAAACCAGCCATCTATCAGCAAGGACATTATTAGTGTTTATGCAGTCTGAGTCATTTAAGTAATTTCCATGGAGGGAAAGCTTTTTAACTTTGGTGACTCATTCCTGCGTTGTTTTATTCCTGAAGGTTTATCTTCTAACAGTTCTTAGGCTTTTATGTGGATGAGGTCATATGCACACAGACACGTGATGGTCCTTGTACAGTCGTTGAGTTACAAGGCCATCCTTGTAACTCAACTACTGTTGCACAACAAAATGCAGATTGTAGTCCTATTTTGCTACTTAAGAAAAACACCAAAAAAACACTATTTTATATGGTGGTGGAGGATGAGCCAGAGGAAAGAAGCTGTTACGAAGTCTGGTGCTGTGTGGTCTGAAGGTGATACTTCTGTATCTCTTTCCAGACGGCAGCAGGGTGAACAGGCTGTGGCTGGGGTGGGTATTGTCTTTTAATATCCCTTTAGCTCTTCGCAGGGTCCTCTTCTCACCAATATCACTGATGCTCAGTAGATGGGTACCAGTGATGATTCGGGCGGTTTAATCACCTGCTGTAGAGCCCTCCCGTCCTGGGCCGTGCATGTCCCATGCCGGTTTGTAATGTTTCCAGTCAGGATGCTTTCAATTGCTCCTCTGTAAAAGTTGACAAGAACTTAGCGCAGGCATTTTGCCTTCTTAACTTTGCTTAAGAAAAACATCAGTTTATGAGCTTTCTTCACCAGGATGGAGATCTGTGATGACCATATCAGGTCGTTTGTGATGCTGATTCCCAGAAACCTAAAGCTGTTAACGTGCTCCACTATTGCTGAACAGTGACTGCTAAAATTGAAAGTACATTTAGAGGGCAACGCATTTGGGGATGATGTTAAGCCAAGGACCTCATTGAGTTGTGGACATGTGGGCACACTCCAAACTATTTATCAAATATAGGACCCATATCTTCTCCCCCAAGGCCATAGATGCTTCTGTACTTATACTTAAACCTGCAGTAATCGATTTTATGGTTGAAGCATAAACACAACTAACTTACTTACTTTCAATTTCAGCAGTCACTGTACAATAATAGTACATTTGTTGTGATGTTTCTATCCACCTGATGAATGCAAGTCCAATTTAGTCTCCTATAAACTTTGTTTTTGGTCTCCACCAAGTCCTTGGGGAAATATCTTTCTCTTCAGCTGGTAAATGCTCCACTATGTTCACCAGCTAATCACTGTGTGTCTGTCTGCTGTTTGATGCAGGTAAGGTGTACAGTAGGGCATCAGGGCCTTCCATTTCCCTTCTGCTACATTTGTATTGTAAGTAGAGTTTCGTGACTGTACCTGTATTTATCGAAACGGTGCTCCGTAGAGCGTACGCACTTTGTTTCTTTGACTCCCGCCTCGACTACGGGTTTCTTCACAACCTGTTCCATACAATTAAACTTGAAAACACAAGTTAGCTCTGAGAGCGCTCTTGTGTTTAAGTTCAAATACAGCATGTTGTTCCACTGCCGTTGTACCCGGCCAACTGCCATTAAGGTCCTAGTGGAAATAAAGACGGTGCCTATTGAAGTTCACCAGCCCTCAAATGAACTTCTAATGAACTAATTGAGAGGGCAGGAGTCACGTCTTCACCACATTGTTGTTAACTTTGTTAACAGGTCTGGTACGCAAAGGAGAAAGACGAGAATTACCTGAAACTGAGACTGTAGTCACACACACGTGTGTTCTATTTTGAAGATTATTTTTGGGGGGCTTTTGGCCTTCATTAGACACTTGACATTGTTTTGCTTCCCATGCAGTTTTTTTCTTTCTTTTTTTCTGTTTTTGTCTCTTTATATCCTTCATATTGCTCTCATTGGAGCCACTTTCCCTGTATTGCTTTTTCTGAAGACTCACAGGGGGTTTGAACAAGCTCAATAAGGCAACACAATTATGCAGAAATGTGCCTACGCTGATAACTGGCTTTCTGTTTTTGACATCACACCTACATTTACTCTCTTCCTTTAACCTACCACAAACTCACATTCCTCGATATTCTGTTGTGTACTTTCCTGCCAAATACATTTGATGTGTTCTTTATCCGCAAATTCTCCTTTTCACATTTTCCCACCTCTTTCTCGTTCCTCTTGGCCTACATTCACATCTTTTCGTGTTTGCGATCTATCTCTGCTTCTCACTGGACCATGCATTACATTACAGCGCAGCCTCCATTGATTTGCTCTCTGGCTGAAGTGCTATTGATTACAAAACATGCTCCAGTGCTACTGAGCTCAGACACTACCGCTGTGCAAAGTCAGATCGTACATACAAACACAGGCACATGAGCACACACCGATCTCTCTAACACTTCTCTCTCCCTTTTCCTCTGCTTTTTTTCTCCATTTCATATCCAATTCAAACATTTGGCAATGCACTAGATCCCTTCTTTGTCTTCCTCATCTCCATTGACACCGCATCTCGGTATTCATTGGCATATTGATTAGTTCTGCACCACGGAGGACATACAGTATGTCTTCATATGTAATCCGTCAACTATTGTTTTGGAACTGATTATTGTGAGCTGGAAGGACTTGACATGGAGAGAAAACAGCAAGTTTTTCCCTGGAAGGAAGGCCTCAGAATAAACCTCGCAATGTGAGTTTGTGTGCCTGTTTAAGAAGAGAGGAAGCCTATCATCAGACGGGCCATGAATTTATGTATTTATGCTAACATGCGGAGTGAAAATGCTTTTTAATAGAGAGAGAGAGAGAGAAAGAGAGAGCGTGTGATCGAGAGAGTACGGGGCATGATGAGGAAGGAAATGACCAAGCTTTTGTGCCGCTGGACGTGACGTATTCACATGCTATGAAGCAGGGGAGGTAATCTGCTGATGTGGAAAACTGCAAACAGGCTCACTGCCACATGGACAAATCCATACATCTGTGCTTATAAGAGCTTTTCAACAAATCTTCTTCGTCTCCTTTCTGGTCATTCTCACCTCCTTTTTTATGTTCACCTTTTTATTAGTTCGAAATGGTTTTCTTCTTGCGAAAATGATAAACCCACATACATCTTTAAAAATCTACTATCGCCCGACCCCTAGTTAAGATTTTTGTAAACCATATCTTTTTTCATATAGATATTGTCTCGTCTTGGTCACGTTCTAAAAATGTACTGATTCCACTCTAAACCTTATTTTCCAGTGGGGCAAAGAGATCATCCATGATCAACAAGCCAGCTGGCCTAATTAGAGACTTGGACCTGATCCATCTTTCTGACAATGTCCAGAACCAAGCTCTGTTTCTGCATGTCACATGACCATGTGTAAATGTTTAGTGTATATGCGTGTATGTGTTTATAAATGCAAATTAAAGTATAACAGCATATAGTCAAAGAACCTGTATTAATGCAATTTCGATTGAAAACATGCACTCATCTCTTTGCTGTTGTGGACGTATGGACTCTACAGCCTCTGTTGGAGCATAACACTGTTTCAGAAATGAGCAATGTTTTGAAGAGACAAGAGACGAACAAGTCTTTTGAATAAACTGTTTGAACTTATCACCCTTTTAGTTACCAAGAAAAGCGAACAAGCTAATTGATTATTGAATGAAATGGTGGCACATTGGAACTACAGCTTTCTCCACAACCTCAACCTCCCCTTTATGTGCAAAGCTTTTATTAACAGTATATTTTTTATTTAATCTTCAGTCATGTGTTTATTAAGAATGGATTCAGACAGAATCTACGTTGCTATTCGAATTCCTTCGAGAGCTCCTTCAAAGAGCGGAGCCCTTTTCCGACACTTCTAACTATAATATTTTGCTCTAAATGGTCAGCTTCTTGACATATGCTTCTCTAACTGACCTCAAATGGTTTCTCAGTATGACAAAAACAAAACTACAGTAAAAAGATAGATATGAAGGAGAATTTAGACCTTGTCCACATGTATTTTTGAAAACGATGTTTTCCTTCTTTGTTCCCAAAACAATCCATTCAATACTAATGCGTTTTTTTTTTTTAAAAAAGCCCTGTTCCTCAATAGAGTGTAAGAGTAACTATACATTTATGTGAAAACATGTAAAAAGTTCTTTAAGTAAGGATCTTTTGGGGATCCCAAACCGCCATAACACCAGGTGATCTTTCACCAGTAAATTAGCTGCAACCTCTAATGTGGCCAACAATATCAACTGTATCACGTCTAATAATGTTCAGAGCAGTTAGACAGTGGACTAATCAGTAAAAGAAGATTAGTGGGAAGACGGGAAGGGCAATCTCTATCTCCACACTTGGCTCTGATTTTCGTATCTCAGGGATGATGGCGCAGAGAAATGCTGCACGTAAGCTGTGAGCTATGTGTGCAGCTATGAAGAGGGGATGTGGAAGCAGCGTATCAGCCTTTAATGGATTTTTAACCTCTGTACTACATAAGATGTCCGTTGTAAAGCATCGACAGGGGTTGGAGCAAAGGGTATCACTGTAAGCAAGTGCTTTATGGCACACGTGTCTGACCTGAGAATGTGGCTGCCTTTAAGCTTTCCACCAGAGAGGGGTCACTGCAGATAGATCGTGGAGGATGTTGTTCCATTTAAATGCTTGTTTGCGCTGCATAAGCTGAATTATATTACACACAAAAGACAAATAAAAAAATAAAAACACAACTTTGAATGAAGTTCGGGGAAAAAAAGTAATCGTATAAAATCAAGATGACATCCGCAGACTCAACTGAATTAAATTACATAAATTGAAAACACAGGCTGGTCTCTCACTACAATGGCTGCCACTGGCCATCTCTCAAATCTAATTGTGTCGTTTAACCGCCTTCATTTGGGCCAAATTTGCTTACGGTGAAACTTTTTTTCAATTTTCTTTTGCTTCAGTTTAGGCAGAGAACATTTGTGCTTTTCAAGTTGAATTATAGTGCCAACCAAAGCAGTGCAACCCCTCACTGCCTCCAGCACCATGCACACCCCATCACACATATATTTACACACACACAAACACACACACACACACACACACACACACACACACACACAACACAGACCCATACACACACACACAAAATACGCACTTGCAGGGGCAATCAATAGCAGTGGTGATGGATGCCGCATGCTGATGTACCCGCTGCCCTCTGACCTGTAATTGAATGTGCAAGGTTCAGACACTTTATCACGATTGGGCCATTCCCTCCACAGATCATCGGCTGCTAAATGGTTGATAAGCCTGCGCACGACTGCTGCTCATATGTCTGCTGTCAAAGCAATGGGCTTTGCTGACTGATATCCACAGTGTGAGTGTGTGTGTGTGTGTGTGTGGGGTGGGGGAAAGCAAGAGTTTGTGCAGGAGATTTCAGTGAGAGCAACTGCGCCTGAAAGCCTGTGTACGTGTGCATGTGGAGTAGAGCGTGCGTATCAGAGAGAGCACAAGTGTAGAGAGTCCTTCAATCGATTCCTAATGCCTTTCTGCAACCGGCCATTTTTCATCGGTGAAGACTCTGATGGTTCTGGAAACAAACGAGTTGGAATATCGCATCATCGTCACTATCGGCATTCTGCCCGGTCCATGAACTTTTCAATGGCCTCTACGTTTTAACACCCGACATCATCCTCGGCATTTAACTCTTTGAGAAGACATATGCCCTGTCTGTGTTTTTTTTTTCCTCCGCCAAGGAGGTACTGTAATAGTTGGGTTTGTTTGTGTATTTGTCAGCAGCATTACGCAAAAACTACTGCCCTGATTTTCATGAAACTTAGTGGAAGAATGTAACATGGGCCAATGAAGTGGCTATTGAGTTTTAGAAGGGACTGGCCTTGGCAGAGGTCTGCATTCTTAGAGTTCCCTTCTAGTTTAAAATGATTTTGTACCAAATGCTATGAAGCAGAGATGATACCTTAACATCCTCTGAAAACTCTACAGAAACCTGTACAAAAGATGTATTTAATATGGGATACAATTCATATACAGCAAACACAGTGGAATTTAAATCATTAAAGTCAAATGTCTTGTTTACAGTCACATTTCCTGCTTTGGTTGAGAAATGCCATTCAGAAAACTCAAAAAGCTGCAACAACTTTGGTAATTGGTAATTAGTCCCCTTATTACAAACATTTCAAACAATCATTTCAAAATCACTCAGCAGGAAGATCAGGTAATCCAAACAGTAGGTGCAATGAAATGATTTTAAATTGAACAGGATATTAAAAACAAAGGGAACAAATTTATGTTTATAAACTGAAGTTTTCTTACATTTGCATCAGCAACTGAGTGTTGTGCTTACCATTAAGGGAGTCAGCATTATTGTCAGCTTTTTCTCCTAAGGCATCCAACGTTTCTCAGCTAATTGCCACACATTCATAGTAATGTGGCACAATAGTGATGAGGTACGTATTCATTCTTTTCTCTGTAATTCGTCGATATTTGTTGTAGTTTACAAATAGCAAAGACATCATTGTTTTGCAAGCTTGTCAAATGGCAAAAGGAGAAATTATCAATCACGCTGGCAGCATGTCAGCTGGTCAGTCCACCACTTTGGTCCAGATGGAAATATGTCAACACTCGGATTTCCATGACATTTTGTCAAGACATTCAATGGTTCCCAGACAAAGTCTCCTACTTACTTTGGTGATCCTCTGACTTTTCGTCTGGCGCCACCATTAGCGGGACATTTTGTAGTTTTAAGAGAAATGGTTGAACAACTGTTGATTTGATTGCCATGACATTTGGGGCATTCCTCTTTGGATGGATTTGAATCACTTTGGTGATCTTCTGACTTTTCATCTAGTGCCATCATCAGGTCAAAATGTGACCAGCACTTTTTTTATAGAATGCATGAACACATACCTGCAAAGCTAATCACTTTACAATCAATAATAAATTCCCATCAACTTTTTTCTTCTAATTAGCTATAGACTCCTGTCTTGTTCTGTATACCAAAATATTTCTACTGTACGTCAACACACTTTTGCCCTGATGGGTCCTTTCAGCGAGTAGTTGCCTGTTCTCTTCAGACAATGTTAAAAAAAAAAGCTGAACTCAGCTGTAAATCACCATCTCTTCTAGGTTTGTCTTAATCTGCCAAGAGTGTCATTATCGTTTAAGTAAATCACTCGTGTAGTTTCTGGTCTTTCCTCTCTAGGCCTGTAATTGATAAACTGAAAGTTTCCCTAGACATCAAGAAATAGTATTGCTTTATATAAAACTATCAATCAGAGATTCTCGTTTGAATTTGTAATACAGCAAGCTCCAGAACAAAAAGATTTAAAAAAAATTAGGATCTTAGACCGACTCCCTGATGTATTCCTGTCCCTTCAATCACATTGATTGCCTGGTTTAGCATGCCTGCAAGGCTGACTGGCTTGGTTATGGGGATAATCTGATTGGTTCCATTGTGCCAGACAAGATAAATTAATCAGAGAAAACTGATACGACAGTCTATGTTTTAAAGTGTTAGCATTATTGGAAAAGAAGCTACAGCAAAGGCTATGTAGAGGAATTGCAGTTGACATAATGTAGCACTAGCACTGCGTTTCTCAAAAGGCATTGGTCGATTTTTACAACTTTGGACACATCCCAAAAAACTTTTAAGTAAGGACTCTGATTGGGATTGGAACCGATGTCCTTGGCAAAAGAACTAAACTTGAAGGAGATAGTATCCTTGATGCATTATTCTGGAATAACATGAAATATCAGTCAAGCCTGGGTTTCAATGAGGCTATGCGTCCTTGGTTTTATATTTACAGGGGAAACAGCCAATAGCACGGAAGATCATATTAATCATGTCATAGTTTCCCTTTCGTGTGTGTTTTGTTTGTGTTTGTGTATGGGTTAGTCTAAATGTTGTTCTGCCCCGGGTAGCGGCCTTCACTACGTTGTGTTATTTCAGGAGCCCCTCTCTACACACATACACACTCACAGGATTTAGCAGGACATTTGGAGGAGAGTAAACAGAGAATATTTCATCAGCTGTGTGAGCTGGCAATATTTGGGCCCGCGGTAACAGCATTACAGTCTATTTGTTTGAGGTAGTGAGTCTCCCTGTGTGTGTGTGTGTGTGTGTGTGTGTGTGTGTGTGTGTGTGTGTGTGTGTGTGTGTGTGTAAATCTAAATACACAGTGGGTGCAAGAAAAATAGCCATGTAGGAACTAGGGGTGGGTTAAAAATTGATTCTTAGATGCATCGCGATTTTCTCATGAACGAATATGACACTGGGCTGTCCGTTCTTTCCCGCCGCCCCTGAACAAAACAGACGTAATACACTTGCGTCTTGTTTACGTTCTAAGCTAAGCTAAATACTAGAGGTATTTTGTTTGTTTTGGTGAAGGCGACTGAGGTTGAGTGGCCATATATGGATTAAATCCGACCGGCACCCTCTAGCTTAAAAGCTAAAGTATGAAAGTATTTTGCTTCTTCTTCTTCCACCTCTACCAACTCTGAGAGGGCGAAGCGACTCACGAAGTATACTGCAACTTTTTTTGACAAGGATTTGCGGCCCTTCTTAGTCATTGAGAACAAGGCATTCGCTCTGTGTTGCGTACTTTGGAACCGAGATACAACATTCATCCCAACGTTTTCACTGACACAACGGTGCTCTTACATAAAAATCAAACCAAAGTTAAAGTCATGGAATCACTGAGGAAAGCGAGCATGATGGTAGTCACACACTATGCTTGACATTCGTTGCCACCGAATCTTGTCATCGTACCCGCACACTTGATCACTGTGTAGTTTTACCACATATTCCAAAAAGTGTTATTTTTGTACAAGAGCTGAAGGCTCACTGCCTATAACAAGGGGATTTGTTTGAAGAGAAGTCTATATTATTTATTTGTGAAAAAGGGCAGCTTAATTATGCGTTTTTACTACGAGGATGCTGGTACATGCCCAATTTTATTTATTTTCTTGTTGGTTCTCTTTGCAGTGCTTGGATCAGTTGACACATCTCTTCTATTAGTTACTAATATTGAATTAATTAAAGATAATGCAAGTAAATTCATCTGTGTTTTTAATCATGATTCATTCCAAATATGCTGTGTTTTTAAAATAGCATATAGTCACAGTGAGAAGAAAAAAAATCATGAATCAAAGACTTTTGATGCATCAAGAAGAATCGATAATCATAGCATGTATATGCTTTAAGACTGAGTGTGGTGGTACCCTTTTTACGTAAATAAGTCTTATTGAAGTAATTTTCCACTATTGTTATGTAACACCTGAAAAAACGGCCAATTTCCAATAGAAATCACAGGGATTTTTGGATGTTGACAATTAAAAGACCTTTCGTTGGGTAGAAAACTGAAGAAGAAGAAGAAGAAGAAGAAGAAGAAGAAGAAGAAGAAGAAGAAGAAGAAAGAAGAAGAAGAAGAAGAAGAAGAAGAAGAAGAAGAAGAAGAAGAAGAAGAAGAAGAAGAAGAAGAAGAAGAAGAAGATTGAATTGGAAGCCTACACAACCCAAAGACTTAACAGTGATCATGTTATGTATAATATTTGAAGACTTTCTATTTTTGTTAACTGAGACACTGTTGTATCCATCTATTGCCAAAGCTTAGCTGAGTTTGCATGTGTATATATTATTTTTTCTTATCAGTGTTTGGCAGTAACGCGTCGCTTAGTGTGTTAGAGAAAATATTGTTCAAAACTTCTTCACTGAGAAGCATTTCCTTTGTATTCATCAACTTCTCCTCTGTCCGTTCCCTCACCCTGATGTTACACCTCATACTCTTCCTCATTCCTGTTCATAATTAGGTCCCCTGACACTTTCCTCACTGTCCAGCTGTGCGGATGTGTGTGTGTGTGTGTGTGTGTGTGTGTGTGTGTGTGTGTGTGTGTGTGTGTGTGTGTGTGTGTGTGTGTGTGTATCCTTGTGCTTGCGACGTTGATGAGGAACATGTATTCCATTTATCAGATCAGAGAGGTATGGGTCCCTGATGAATTGTGAGTTTAAGTGTTTTGCGTCTTCCTTTGTGTTTGAGGGTGTGTGGAGGGTTTTTGAGCATGACTATGTGTGTTGCACAGCAATTTGGCCTGTGTGCATGCGCGTGTGAGTGTACGTGTATCTGTCTTGTGGGCAAGTGTTTGAGACACAGACAGTAAGAGACACAGCAAAGAGAGAGTTGAAGGACAGTCCATGTTCTTGGAAAAAAATACCTCTATCATACTCAAAAGGTTCAAAAATGTGTTTCCTTTCCTCTAGTCTGTCACATGTAGCTTCATCCCCAGCCTGTGGGGGGCAGTGTGACCCCAATAATCCTGATGACACCTGAAAAATCCAAATGAGATACTACACAAATATTTTGGGGAGAACTGAATGAAATCCCTGAAACTGAGTTTTGTTCAAACAAAAGTACGTAGATTTGTGTTGTTGCCATTCCGTTTAATGATGTGTACTTCAGGTTTGACAACGTTCTCCCAACATACATCAGATAAAGGTCTGGCACAAAATGGGAAACTTCGGATGATCTTTATAGCGTTGTCTTTTTTTCCGAGTTGAAGTTGCAGGACATAAAGCATTGAGCTGGTTAGGGAAGCTCACTGGAGAAACTCCCCTTCCCTCACACCACTTCTTAAATCCCAGACATTTTTTGTTGTTATTTATTTTCCAAATTATTGGTTTTCCGCTGAATGCGCTCTTTCAAGCACTCGCTGTTGATCCTCTCCCTCTTAAAAATTGACAAAAGAAACTATCTACTATGAGAAGTTGTTGTATGGATGACACAGTATTACCACCCTATTTCGTCTGTTGGCAGCCCCGCTTATAACAGGGAGACTCTTCTATGTTGGGTAATTTAAGAATCATATGATTCTTAAAACATTAGGAGTTTTTTTTGTGGTGCGCTATAGTAATCGTGGCATATGCACCTGCCGAAATAAATCTTGACTCCTCTACTGTGCTTTTACAATGTGCAGAGATGGATCTCTGCAGGATTTGAGATGATTTTATGCTAGCCTATTAGCTCTGCCCTGAGGCACCGAGGACAAAACGCAAATGGCTTAACCAGCTCAAAATTCCTTGATGTACTTAGAAATAAAAGATATCTGAGGTCAGCCGTAGACCGAGCCGCTTCCCTTCAGCAGGCTGGTTTTTGCTCTTGCTGTGCTCTTAACCTGTGACATCACTCCATAACAGTTGGGGGTTTGGCCCGAGGATGCAAATCACTGCATCAGCTCTCCGTGGTGGATCTGTAGGGTGATGGAGAACAGCAGTGGGTGTCCTGCCTTGAGGCAACAGACCCACTTTCACTTTTTTTGAACCGAGTCCAGATTTGACTCACTCTGACTGGATGCTTCATGTCGGCTGTCAGGATCCCTCTGGACATGATGTCAACCCCTGTGTTTTGTAGCCTCAGAATGTCAATTGCTTTTTTTTCGGGCACAGAGACTCTTCCTTGCTCAACACCATATTTTTGTCTGCAGCTCTCAACAGTGGTGCTTTTGTAAGAAGCCACTGCTGACATCAAGGTATCCCATAAGACAAGGTATACAGTAGGTCCAGCAGCAGAGCGCTTCAGATCCTTATAACCTTCGGGAAGTTCTGCCTCACCAACAAGGGGGACAGGCTGGAGGAAGCAGTGGATGCTTACAGAGCTAAATGAAACACAAAAGCTCCTGGTCCCTGTCCAGCAGCATGTGTTCCTCCTCCTCCTCATCATCAGACGACGTGATAAGCGGTGGACCGTGACTATTGGCAGCCGCAATGATCAGTTTCGAGAGAGTCGGCGGAGTCTCGAGTCGTTTTTTGCCGATTGCTGATCGGATCGATGATTGAAGGTTATGAACATTTTATAAAATAATCTCTAGAATCTGAGCCCTACTCTGCATTTAGAGATGTTTCTGGTGGAGCGGCATGTCCGCCCGCTAAGCCTCATTAATCAGCACAAGTGAATTTTAAATCCTTAATTACAAACCAGTTTTTCCCTTCTCCATGGATCTGACGCCCGTTATCGCCGTTCTCCATATGCCAGCACACCAAAACTCCTTAACAGTAGTAAATGTTATGGATAGGACTGCATGGCATGTCATTATTTTTACATTCCAAATTCTGAGTGATGTTTATAGTCGACTATTTGACAATTGGATCTGTGGAGCCAGATTCGACTGCCAATCTCACACTGAAATCGTTGTAGGGACAGGAAAATGTGGTAATGAAAAAGACCATTCAACATTCATAAATAACAACACGGCTATTTCAAAATCAGAGAATAGGCATGTATTTATAAATTAGAGCACTCACAAAATAAGGTATCACTATCAGAGACAGATATATTTTGAATTTATGAACGATTCGCTAAAATCAGCTGGGGAAGGACCTTTTTTTTTGCTTGCTTCTCTCTCTCCTGTTAACCGTTCCGTGACTTCCCCGTTGTCTTCCATCTGTCTTCAGATAGCTACAATGTGCAAAATGGAATTAGGACCAAATGTTCTATTTATAACTACGAAAAGCAAGCAGGATAACAAACGACCTCTCTGCGACAGTCCTACGGACAGAGAAGCAATCAGCCTATATATATAAATATATACACACACAACAAATAATGCTGTCCATTATTCTGAAAAGGATTTGACGATCAGTCGACTATCAAGCAAGATATGACCAATCAAATTTGATTATGTTAATTATTAGTTGGTGATACCGCTATTCGTTAGATAAGAAACGTGTTGGGAATTGTAGAAATTATGACATTCATTTATTTTCAGTACATTTAATATACATTATTTTGGACCAAGAACGTTGCTCATTGTGTGTGTAAGAGAGAGGGGAAGAGTAGGTGGAATCTCAAGTAACCACAATCAGAAGATAGAAAAACAAAAACAATTGCGCAACCCTAGTCTCAAAATGAAGTGTAGGATTAGCACAGCACATACAGGACCCGCACCCAAAGAGATAAATGGGCTCACCCCGACCATTTTGAGAATGTAAATAGAAACTTCATTGTTTAGAGGTTGAGTGCTCAAGACTTAACAGCTCTGGTAGAAAGCAAAGTCTGCGTGAAACCTAAATTGTCTCTTAGAGATATGAGGCTTTCACCGACAAGAAAAAAAAACAAAGGACGGGGACAAAGACGAGGAAAAACAAGAGGAGAAAAAAATCACTTCACAGTATTTTGATATGTCCCCATATTATCCTTAGTACCCCATGGGGTAGAACCTTTGTGATTGCTCCATTGCTCTTTTAAATCCCCTCGATTACTGTGTCTGCATTTCAAATGCCGCTCTAAGTGCGCTACTTCTGCAAGCCCTAAAGCCTTAGTCTAGAACTATTGCTCACTAACTGGGGATTATAGGCTTGTATTTGCCATTTTCTCCTTGTTATTGGTCTTCAGTGAATAGCTCCATTTCCCATGTTTGAGTGCTCTCCGACTGTACGGGAACGAGCAGAAATATATCTCTGCATGGTGATGCATTGGGCAGCATGCTGAATTATTGATTGGTTCCCATGGATGATGATGATGATGAGACTTTGTAGTATGCTGGCTTAGCTCTAGGGCAGGCGCTTTGATTAAGCAGAGTACCTCTATTCTCCTGCTGAGAGAAAGATACAGAGAGGGAGCGATCGGCAGAGGAGAAATCTAATGCATTTATCAGTGGACAACAACTCTCCAAAACATTTAGACAGAGAGAGAGAGAAAAAAGGAAAACAAAATAAAATATACTAAGGGGAGAGGGAGGGTGCATGTAGGGGATGCAGAAAAAGTAAGAAAAAGGCTGACTAAAAAATAAAGTCAGTGTTTCCCACATGATTTTGTGAGATGGACCTTGGATCCTCCAGTGGGATCAGGTCACATGCTCCCCAGAAAGAAAATGGTTTTAAAGTTAAATGCATCAATCAAAATTTTTAGAGCAAAATCAAGTGACTAGATTTTCGCTCTTGTTCTAGCAATGGCGGAATTTATACTATATAGCAGAGTATATTTAGGCTACTAATAGGGCTGGGTGGTATGGCCAAAAATTCATATCACGGTATTTTGTAAGATTCTGGCGGTTTCACGGTATGTTACGGTATTATTTTTTCCGAGTAAACACATTCATTCATTGACGCCGAAAAGGACCGCCGGCCAACTGAACAGTTGTTTACCGCTCGCTGTTCACCGCTCGCTGTTCACCTGCTCGCTGTTCACCTGCTCGCTGTTCACCGCTCGCTGTTCACCGCTCGCTGTTCACCTGCTCGCTGTTCACCTGCTCGCTGTTCACCGCTCGCTGTTCACCTGCTCGCTGTTCACCGCTCGCTGTTCACCGCTCGTTGTTCACCGCTCGCTGTTCACCTGCTCGCTGTTCACCTGCTCGCTGTTCACCGCTCGTTGTTCACCTGCTCGCTGTTCACCTGCTCGCTGTTCACCGCTCGCTGTTCACCTGCTCGCTGTTCACCTGCTCGCTGTTCACCTGCTCGCTGTTCACCGCTCGTTGTTCACCGCTCGCTGTTCACCGCTCGCGTGGCTCTTCCGTTCTGTCTCTTCCTGTTTTTTTCACCTACATTCCCCTGGGTCCTAAGTCTGTACCCAGCATGCAGTTCGGTGGTGTAATTTTATAAATGTACAATTATTAGTGTTACAAATTGTTTATGTGTCACAAACTGTTGTGTCGTGGTGTTTTCCCCTGTTAAAGAGCGTTAGTTGTGGGTTATTAATTGTTGTTATAAAGTTATAACCATGACTCCATCTCAATACCCGTAAGACAAGTAGCTCCGCCCGCTGCGCCCTCAGCGGTGAGCGGTGAACAATATATTTTGCTGCCTGCCGACAACAGTTGTTATGGCTATGCACCGGTATGACGGTATATGAAAAACTCATACCGTATGGAAATTTGAAACCGGTATACCACACAGCCCTAGCTACTAAAATACTTAATGATAAGTATTGTACGCTACTTATAATTTTTATAACTTTTTCTGTAACTTTATATAGGGAGATATTGTAATTTTAACTTCACAACATTTATTTAACAATATAAATTAGGCTACTTTGCAGAAATGTACCATCTGCATAATTTGGTACTTTTAAGTGTATTTTAATGCCAATATTTTTGCGCTTTTACTTAAAACATGTGAAATGCAGGACTTTAACTTGTCACAGAGTATTTAAACACTGTTCTCTCGTAAAATATTTGATCATAAAAACATGAATAAATGTTGAATAAATATGAATTGTGCTGAAAAAAAAAAGTCTGACTCGCAAAGCGCGATAAACGAGACGAGCGCCGTCTTTCGGGATGGGTTTGGTTAACAGTCGCGCTGGGAAACATGAGGCTTCGTCACTCCCCGCAGGCAGAGAGGGCACAAAAATGAACGCTTAGGTCACAGCCCTGGGAAGCGACAAAGTCCCACCGGAGGGTGCTGTAAAGCTGACACAGCAATACATGTTTTACGGTTTCATGGGAAACTACTGTGGGTCTTCAGCCCAGTACTGCCTTGGCTGACTTTAAGAAGGTTGACTCATCTTTTTTTGCTGAAGTAACCTCAACCTGGTTGATGTAGCACCACCACTGTAGAATACTGTTTAATGTTCATATCATGCCTTCTCTTTCTGCAGTGCAAAAAATCTTGACACTAAATCCCAGTGTAAAACAATATAAGAAAAATCTGGTATTGGTTCCTCAGGCGATGTCTGCATTGAGTAGCTGTGTTCTCTCTTGATCAGTGATCCTTACGGATCCCTCCTCCCCCATGGTTTGGCATGCATGTGAACCGTGGATTAAACATCCAGTTTAACCATCATAGGGTGAAATAAAGTTTTACTGCTTCGCGTTACTGGCTAATAATCAGAAAATCATGCGATCGGGAGATTGGCATTAATGCTTTCGAGTAGCTGATCTATGAAATGCTACATACAGCCGCGGAGGTTCCATTCAGTTCCATTATGATTCTATTCAGTAGAAAAGGGTAATAAGCAAAGGTACATTATAACGTTAATGTGATGTGTTCAAATTTAATGTGAAACTTGAAAGAATACAGTTATTTGAAGATGTTTTCTCGGCAATAAAAATAGATATTAGACAGGGAATTATGACCCCCAACACTAGCTCTAAGAATTTTATAATACATAATTAAAACTACTTATGCCAAGTTTTTGTAAAAAAATACCCTTTTATTTCCTTATCCTTTGAATTGTATTTTTATGCAAATAACCACTATAGATGACGAAAACATGATGGTTCACACATAATTTTTCTGGACGATGCGGAAAGAAATAGTCTGGAGCCTTGAATACCAGCTCCTATAACAAAAAATAACAGCAAAAACAATCTGTTATTGTATCTCTTTTGACCTTTGCAATTTTGTTTCCCTTCTCTGAAAGTACAATTCAGTCGCTGCATAACTTGCCACTTCATTTTACACCATTTAGTTGTGAATTATATCTCATAATACAATTTAGACAAAATTAAAGCATCATTAGCTCCCTATTCTTCTTCCTCTTTTCCTTTGTCACCTCTCTCTATATTTCCTTTCTCTCTCTCCTCTTCTCTGCAGCTTTACACCGTCTCTTTCTGTTTCACTTTCTCATTCTATCTGCTTCCCGCTCTCTTTTACCTCAAGTTGTTTAAAAGACACTGGGGGTTCCTGTCTAAATAAGAGCCAGTCAATAGAGAGAGTGTGCCCGAAGGCAAGAAAAGCTGCTACCGTGCTAATATGTCTTAGCACTGATTATAGAGAGCAAGTAAATATGTGTCTGTGAGTGTGTGTCTGCATTGATGTAATGCACAAGTGTGTAATGAAACTGGATGCAAGTGCTGTTGTGAGGCGAAAGCTTAGTGGGATGACCAAATCAATTTTTGCAATTTTGAAGACCAGAGGCTTAAGCTTCAACCTTGCACAGTGTTGCACAAACTGGGAAGAGGCTTAAGCATGATGGTTGTACAGTTTTGTTAATGAGAAGACTTTACAGTAAAAGCAGGTGGAGTAGGGGTGGGCTTCGAGAGTTCCTCTCCTCCCCTTTAAATGCAGTATACAGTTTTAATTGAGTGTGAGTACAAGAGGAGAAATCCTTTCCGCAGGAGGTACACCAGGCACGGACATGAGCACACCACAAATATGGTTCCAATTAGAAATGTTTTCAATACCATTTTTTCCTCCCGATTCCAATACCTAAACTTGCTTATCAGCATATATCGAGTACCGATACAATAACAGTGCAACATTTTTTTTATATTATTTTCTAACATCTCTATACTACTTACCCTTGATGTGATATGATGCAAACTACAACAAATTGTTGCATTGTCTGACTCGGATTAAACTGGTAAAACATAAACACCCCTCAAAACCCAAGCCTTGCATTCAATACATGTGACTGTTTTACTGGTGGCATTTTTCTAGTGTAAATTATTGCCAAATTGCTGACATTGTGCTAGCTCTGGCTAAGCTAACTCTCGGCTAGCTTCACATGCACATGTTGAAATTGGATCGTGCATAGACCCGCGTACTCGCCAATATCTCATCCAGCATTTAAGGCTGTATCTGAGTAATTTCCGATTGAAAAATCAGAAATGTATTCCAATGATTTAGAAGTTCGAAACTACCCCCTAAGTGGTCACAACCTGGCTTAAAGATTGTGAGAAGGGAGGATGACAACACGTAAACCTAAATAAAGTGTTTTAATTGTATAAATACAACAACATAAAAAAATCGTGTGTGACTGTTATATAGACAATAAAGAGCAGACAATGTCAATTGGCAGGTAGATATAAAATGAGATGTTCGTGTCCAGAGCCCAACTGGAGGTACATAAGCTCTCAGCTCCACCCTCTTCTTCTTCTTCTTGGAAAGAGCAACCAGAAAAAAAATAGGCAACCTTGGGCTGTCCCATATTTTAGAAAACAATGACTTCTGTTCAAGTAGAACACAGTTGTAATCTTAAACAAAATCCATCTTCAGCTGTCCCTTTAAGCTATTTGTCTTTATCTCACTTTCTCTGTCAACCATCTTCTGTCTATACGCTCCTATTTCTATAAAAATTAAATACTGCCTCATAAATGTGTGTTAATTAACTCCCAATTTGTCAACAATAAAAGGAAGCACACTAACACACAGATATGCTGACTCACCAAACCCTAACCCTCAAGTACTGTTTGCTTGAGCATAGGTCCTTAATGTGACACAGGGCTGCTCTTTGCTGTCAGTGTCAGCCTCTGGGTGTGTCCTCTTTAATGTTTATCTTTGTGCATTCAATAGTTTTGCAGATGTAATCCTTTGTGGAATACTGTGTGTGTGCGTGTGTAAGCCTTGATAAATGGTAGCTTACATCTGACTTTGATTAACTGCCACTGAAGCCAGATTGCAGTGGTCAGCCAAAAGGCCAGAAGCTGCTTGAACTGTCAAGAGGCACGGCATGGCATGGCACACACACACATACACACACACACACACACACACACACACACACACTTTTCTTTTCCAGCATGATTTCCCTTATTTGGTTCTACCATAAGAGTGGGCCAGAAATCAAACCATGACCATTAAATTAGTCATAGATAATAACATGCCTCTTTGCATTAAAGAGCAAATTTGCCCTCTGAAAAATGACAGGGCTTTTTCACCAGATTTGTTATTTCTCTCACACACACACACACACACACACACACACACAGACACACAGACACACAGACACACACACACACACACACACACACACACACACACACACACACACACCTGTTGACCTCTTTGACACTTCTTACCGCCTGTTCCTCTTTCTCTCTAATTCTGCCCCAACAGATTTTTTTTTTAATTTGATCAAAATTTATCTAAAATAATGTGAAAACCTTGGTGAATCAGTGTTTGTCCTAATTTTGTTTGTTGTCATGAATAATCATATATTTAGGGAGAGCGATTTTCAGTGCAAACCACTGACTTGTAGAAAGTCAGACCAATGATATACCAATAATGATAAAATGTATTATTGTTATTATTATTATTATGGATTAATAATAAGGGATAATAGTATGGATTTTGGTGCAGGTTTACCAATGCTTCGGACCAATTTTTTGCCAACAAACATTTTGGAGTTAAGAAAATACTTGAATGTCCCAAGACGTTCCTACCTTAATTGTCGAAAAAATATGTTTCTGCATGCATTTCACAAACAATGCTTTTTGTCTCAGTAAACAGTTGTGAAGATCAAATCGCAAAAAAGAGAGACAGCGAAAAAAAAACAAAAAAAAGCAGTAAGACTGGAAACCATCTAATAGTAAAGCCAAGACTGGCAGCGAGACGATGAGAGCCAAGACCATGGAATGAGGGAGAGACCATTAAAAAGAGTAACCTCTATCTCGGTGCACTTATCTCTCCAATCAGTCCATTTCATTCTTCCTTTCAACACTCCTCTCTCTTACTTCTGATAGCTTAGCCCCCTGCCTGCATAACAGTGACTGGACAGGACGGTGACTTATATTTCACATCTGAGTAATCCTCAGTGATTCATTATCATCTCGCTGTCTTACCAAGCTGATAGAACATGAACTCACATTATAAATTAATCACAATAATGACTGATTTGAACATGTCCATTCTTCTCACTCAAATTGAAAAGGTTTAGGCAGATTACCTTTCTTACCACTGATATTAAGAACATTTGGTTTAAATCGCATTATTTCATTAGACTGTGATTTGAATGGCAGCATCTGTTGCCGTGCCGCACATAGAAAAGGGTGCCGGGCTTAAGAGTTGTGGTTGTGTGACAAAGTACGTTTTGCATTGTGTTTGCAAGATATATATGGAGATGTTTAAAAATATATATATATATTCAGGTTCAAATACATGGACACACCCTTAAAATTGACTTGTGTAATCAGAAAATGAAAACAACTTAAACACCCCACCTGTGTGCAGTAATATACTGTACCATATACTGTACCTCCTATTAATTTCTCTTCACCCTGACTTGAACTTAATCCTAAACTCAACATAAATCCTAATCCATCATGGTCCCTGAAAGCAGTCAGGGTTGACAAACTTGCTTTAAAGTATTTTTATCATCTCTCTGTCCTCGTGAAGACGTCTTGTCCTAATAACGCAGCCTTTAACGGCCCCTATTGTCTTTCTCCTCATCGCTCTGTCTCCTCTCGTATTTTCTCATCTCTATCTACTTCTTTATGATACCCTCTCCATCAAATTCTGTCAAACTCTTCCTCTGTCCATCAGTTTCCATTCGTTCTCATTCCCTCTCTTCTTTCTTATCTGGCTCTTCACAGCTGTCTACAGTGTCATTCACACTTTACTGACGACTGTGCTGCAAGTCGACCTATCTCCCTCCGTCTCCCTCTCCCTCTCTCTCTCTCGTTCTTTTTCTCCCCTCTCTATCCATCAGCCTAACATACCTCCCTAAGGGCCCACATTTTCTATCCCATAATTCTTTGCTGTGCCCCTCTGATGATTGCCAATTCCTTGCTGTAGGTCTGAATGCGACATCTACTTTTCTAAGGTCACCCTATGTTGGTGTTTTCTGTAAGTGACCAGTGTGAACTTCCCTCAGTTCACTTGTTTTTTTTTGCTTGAGTACATGTACTGTATTTCTGCATGTCTGGGTGAAAGAAGTGTTTTCCATGACACCATAAACCAGCGCTTCCACACACCTGTAGATGTTGTGTTAAGTTAGTTTATGGCTCCATAAATGAGAATCTGGCCTATTTCGTCAGAATCATGCTGTTGGTGCACTGGCTAATACACTTGGTGGATTTACA
The DNA here is from genome assembly GCA_016806645.1 of Ophiodon elongatus. Lineage (NCBI taxonomy): Eukaryota > Metazoa > Chordata > Actinopteri > Perciformes > Hexagrammidae > Ophiodon > Ophiodon elongatus. The sequence goes on from JACSYO010002159.1 coordinate 2,264,280, forward strand.
TTGTATGTTTGATTGATTTGCCAGCTGGCTTTCCTCTGTAGCTTATAAAATCTGTTTTGTCATTTTCTTTTTTTTGTTGAACATTAAAATGTTTAAGTATGCATTGTTACATATACCATGGTGACTTATTCTGTCTTCCCTCACATATTTGACGAGCATCCTTTCTGTTTTCTTAACTTAAAAGCAGCCTTCACCATAATTATTTGGAGTTAGATTGGGTCTGATAACTTACTGCATCAGCATCTCTGCATTGCATCTGTAAATAACCTTTAAAAGTGTTTATCACATTATAATTTACATAAAATATCAAAAGCCTTGAGCAAAGTGCAAAAGAAGCACTCCACAAAATGACATTTAATTGGGCTGGGCTGACTAGGGCTTGGCAATCTGTCGATATTATATCAATATCGTGATATGAGACTATCAGATATGATTTTAGATTTTGTATTCATCTTTGTGTTTTTAAAGGCTGCAATACAAGTCGTAGTTTACCAGACTATTCCAGCTGTTTTATGTTTTGCCTTTACCCACTTAGTAATTATATCCACATTAGTGATGATTATCTGTCAAAAATCTCATTTTATAAATATTTTGTTACGGGTATTTAGTCAGAAATATCTTCTTTTTTTTTGCTAAGTAAATTTGTGTGTCACCTGAATAATTATGGTAATTTCTGGTTGTTTTCCATAATCTGAGCCAGTGGTAGAATGTAGATATTAAACAGAAGAGTCCCCAGAATAGAGCCTTGGGGAACTTTGCATGTGTTATATTTGCATTCATATGTGTAATTACCTATAGACACAAAGTAGTCTCTGTCTTTTAAATATGATTCAAACCAGTTTAGTACTTAGCCAGAAAGTCCAAACCAGTTTTCCAGTCGGTCAAGTAATATGTTGTGTTTGACCGTTTTGAATGCAAAATAGTAATAATAACGTTTGATAAAGTTTATTAAAATATAATAAAGCCTGCAGATTAAAAGACAGAAAGAGGGGTGGATGCTTTGAAGAAAACATATCATCAAATCATTGTTTCAGCCGGTGAACCTAAGATGCTACATATCTGTATATCAATAGTGAAGACAAAGGTCATTTAAGAACAACAAAGTGAAGGATGTGCTTAAATTTCATATATTTGTATCATGCTTCCAAACCAGTAAAAGTGAGTTGTACGATTATGGTCTTGAATCAATAAAAATTATAGAAATTACCGTTCTACTCAATTATCTAAAATATTTATTGTAGTTTTGTATGGAAGGGGGCCACACAAGGAACTGAGACATCAGTTTAATTTAATATATTTAGCCTTTTACAGTCGGTGATGATTCATTGACATGTCAGTGTTGAGTTTCATTTATCTGCTGGTTTAACAGAAAGGCATGTTTTCTCCAAATTTTCACAGTCGCTGTTGCAAAGCGGGGCTGTCATAATTTAAGATGTGATTTGAACAAGTTGGTGTTTATGCTGTCGCTTCTCAGAGCGTTGTTGTTGTGATTGTTTTTGTCGTGGCTTGCTAGGTGAATATCAAGCTCATATTTTAATCAAAGAAATGATTTACGCCATCTATCAAAATGACCTCAACCCTTGCTTGTTCTACGATGGTGAGAGCCAGTGACTCTTTTACTAAGCAGGATCCAATTTCAGAACGAGCCTTGGCCATGCATAAAACACAAGCAACACACACAATTGCTTAATAAAATATTGAAATGTTTTTCATTGGAGTATGTGACTTTATTTCTTAGTCCTGCTAAGAAACTCAAAAACTACCCTACATGGCAGTAAACAAGTAATTAAAGATATAAACTGTATTGATGATGTATGATGATGACAGAAACACTTATTATTCAACAAATACATGTATACAGATAAATAATCACAAATAATTTAGAGAAATGCTTTTAAATTATCGAACAATATTCAGTGAGTCAGATAGCCAAATCACATTGCATTTAGGAATCTCTTCGATGGCAAAGGCAGCCTTATTTCCAGCAAGAGTTATACATTTGGGCCTACGTTGTTTAATGGAAGCCACAGATTGTAAACCCATACGTGCAAAAATTGCCAGCAAATGTTTTTGAATGACAAATATGAAAATGTTTATTTACTTTTCAATGTACTGGGAGCCAGTTTGCTTTTGGTTACAGTGTGCTGCTCTTCCCAAAAAAAAAAATATATTTATATATATATCGACTATGATATGTTTACATTTTATGGAAAGTTATGTGCTGGGCTGTTTTGTGGATGCACATAGTACATTGCTGGAACGCTATCATTGTGAGGAAGTTACTGCTCCCAGCCAACATACAGTCAAATCTGATTGATTTTCCTATCTACAGAGCAACAAAGCTAATATCCATATTTCCTAAAACGTTTAAGTATTTCCAACCTAATGCTTAGTTAGCTGTAGTCCAACCAGCCAACATTTTACAGGGCTCCTCCAAACCCTAACCATTTCTCAGTTTGTCGCACCAGCACATGATTTGTTTGCACCCTTTTTTTTGTACAGCAGGATATTAATCAATGACCATGCATGCTGATGAATAGTTGTCATAATTTGCATATCCTGCCAGCACTCTCATCATCACTGGTGTCTGAGTCGGAACCTCTCGTTGTGTCTCCCGACCAGCCTCAACCTCTATCTCCTCATTTCGCTTTTCAAAATAATCAGCTGGTATAGCCCGCTTCATTTTTGGAACTCGGCAGCAATGTTAATGATCATGAGCATCATGGACCTGCATAAAATATATTAATTTCAAAAACAAAACATCACTTCCTCATGTCTTTCCCAGAACAGTGTCATAGGTAAAACTTAGCATTTTTCCCTTTAAGGTGTTAATATATGTGTTTTGTGGTTACATGTTGCTGCTGAAATAAGAATTGTTGCTGGACAGTACAATGAAAAAAAACATATCCCCTTCTTTGAGGAAGCTGTTGCTCAGGTGGTCGAGCAGGTTGTAAATTGTAGTGTTGTTATTGTAGTTCAATCCAAATGTTGAAATGTCTTTGAACAAGACACTGAGCCTCAAATTGCTTCCAATAAGCAGTGTAGTGCCTTGCATGTCAGCTTATCCGCCATTACTGCATGTGTGTGACCAGTACTGCAAAGTGCTGTGTCCTGTCCAGATTAAAACCTGCTGTATAAATGCAGTTAATTTGCTTCTACATCAACAACAAAGTTGGAGGAGTCGAAAGTTTTTCATTTCCCCAAAAATGACCAGAGAATAATTGTCAGGAAATTGTCTTGGGCGGTATTACAGTATCGCGGTATACTAGGGTTTTTAGACGGTATGATTTACAAAACCGTCATGAATTCAGAAACTCTGCTTTCTATGATGCTGTAGTGTAGTGCACACCACCACAGGTTACTTTCTGTTTGTGGAACAGGCCGCTGAGCTCAGAAGCATGGCGACCACAAGTGGTGGGGATAACGTTCCAGGACATGTTTGGGGGTACTTCAGGTTTAGTCTTCTTCCAACTGCAAAAGCAGTTTATAGCCACATGATTTTATTCAACAGCCCACTGATGTGTTCCCTTCCCGCTGTGTGCGTCAAGGTGGCCTGACCTTTTAAGGTGGACCAGCTATTCTCATTCATTTTAGTGGCAAGCCACTACTCAGTACACCTTCCCCAGGGACGTCATATACTATCTACCTCGATGAAATGTCAGGAAGGTATAATGGTATGAAAAAAGATACCCCCCCAAGTCTAGCAGAAAGACTCTTGTAGTTATTCACATCCACGCACACACACACACGCACATACACACACACACGCGCGCGCGCACGCACGCACGCACACACACACACACACACACACATTGCAGAAACATGGACAGCACCTCCTGACCACAATTGCTCTCCAAATTGAATCGTGGTAATTTGTGTCGGCCATTCAATTGGTTTATGCAAACCCCTATTCCCCAATCATAGGGCTTCTTCCACTTCCTTTGGAATGTTAATTCGGAGTGTTGTTGCAGCGGAGAACAAAGGTGAGAGAATCATGCCTGCTCAGGTAATCCGGTAGGTGTCAAACAGGCTCAGCTTTTATTTTCTAAAGGCTAAAGGCTTCTAAAGGAGACAAGAGGGAGAGAGACAGACAGCGTTTCCTAGAAGCAGAGACAGACAGACGGGTAGATAGTTACATCGTTAGAGAAGCATGCAGACTGATAGACAGACATCAGACAGAGCCACAGACTGAACTGGAGAGGGAGAGAAAATGAGTGGAATATTAAAATCTTCACAAAGATACAGGCAGATAATATTATATATGAAAGATTGGAGAGAAAGGTGAGGATAGTTGACACAAAAGTAGGAGAGACGAGACAAAACAAAAGTATGCAAAACAGAAAGGTACAAAAAAGGCAAGAAACGGCGTAGGTTGTAGTGAATGAACTGAATTACATCTATTGCTCAGCTCAGTTAGATTTAATTCATGTTTCTAACATCAGCTACATTAATTAGAAGCAATCTCGGAGCTATTGTGCCCTTCCCCAGTGTCATTCAGCCTTCATTACAGCCACTTTGATACTGAAATGAAACAGCCTTCAGCCGGATTGTGGCCATTATACCACAGAGGCTTGCTGCCATTCAGTCAAAATTACATAGTCAAGTTCCTTTTTTGGGTTTCGTTTGCTCTGTCTAGGTGGGTGATACATTTTGAACGTGTCTGTCTCTGCTGATGCATTTGTGCATGGGGATGTGAATATTGAAGCTCGCAAAACTCAAGGGCTTGTTACTCACATGAGAATAGCTGCTCCACCTTAAAGGTCAGCCCACCTTAAGTGAGCCTGAGCAGCTGTTGTCGCTAGTTTTGGGCTAACCTCATTCACCACCATTTTTTAATAGGGAAAACCCCAAAATCCACTCTCAAAATGTCCAGAAAGGAAATATCCTGTCACTGAAGACTGGCTTAATTGCCTTGTTAACTCTTTATAAAACACATTTCATTGAAACTCCACAGACACAAAGTTAAACTCACGGAAATGATCTAGCTTGGTCTTTCTACTGTTCCAACAATCACCACCAGTCACTCTCTCTTTCTGCCTACTGACCAGCTGCTGAGCTGTTCTTTGGAGGCACACCATTCAATTAGCAAAATGTGCTAAGTGATACAAATGGAAGCAGTTGTTGGTCACTTGTGGCCCCTACCAGCCAGTAGTAGTGAGGAGTCAGAAGGCAATGACTGTAAACAGTCACTCAAATATTTTGTCAATCAAATATATTTTCAAAAAGGTTGAATCACTGCAACCACGAGAGGTCATTGAGCAAGCAGTCATAAATGGGCACAACGAATATTTGACGAATGAGTCCAACAGTATGAGAGATTATTAGCCACGGAAAGACAGAAAGATAGACAGATACACACACACACACACACACACACACACACACACACACACACACACACACACACACACACACACACAACCAAATACAAAGTCTCCTGGCGGAGATAAAAACAGACGCACACTATAAAAGCTGCACAGATATGCTCACAAATCCACATGCTCATTTCTACTCATTGACAATTACAAGGGGATGAACACACACTAATGCACTTGTTTCTGAGGAAAACACACATTACCCTCTGCTTCAATGATCTCGGTGTTCCAGTTGGTTAAAGGCGACAGTGATACTTAGAGGTAGAGCTAAAGAAAGAAATCCTAATCTTAGCATGTCACAACACTAATTTAACTGGCTGGCAACCAACCTTTACAAGTACAATAAGTGATTGCAGTTTAGATGAGGTATTCTGTTCAGTTCGTATAAATGCATGCCATCTCTTAAATAAGTCTATTAACAGTACTTTGTGGTATGAAAAAAAAGTAAATATGCAGCAGTTGTAAAATGTGCACACACCATGTTGGAGGTTACATATGCTTACGTGTAGCAGCATATCATTGATGTTTGTTTAAGTATGATTTTCCAACCTGCACATACCACAACATCATATTTTGGCTTGTTTTTAAATATATCCTGCTAATTTGTGGGTGGTATTTCTCTGATGTTTACACTCATCTAAATCTGTACAAGATATAATACAGCATCTGGGCTTTTACGTAATACTGGCTATAATAGGTCTGCTAAGTGATTTCAAATTCTGGATAGTGAGACAAGACTAGGGATCAGCAGCAATTTAGTCTGGGCTTTTGTTTTATGGCTGTTCACCATAATAGAAAGAAATGTGTGCAGTGCAGTGAGACTAATATGCAGTTCTTTTGAATCTGAGTCGTAACAGTGTGGCTTAGTACAACTGCTGCATGTGAATTATTTATGGATGCTGGAACTTCCACCCATGTTATAAAACGCTGCATAAAAAAAGGCTTTTTTATTTGACAAAGCGGCTTGTATTTGATTGCAAAATCTTCCCGTCAAAGGTAGGGTACCAAGAATAGCACTGCTGATTTCATAATTGATGACACATGTTTGCCTCAATGTTCAATATGTCGAGGACCCCCCCCCCCCCCAAACCCCCCCCACACACACACAACTATTCTGTTCCTCTCCCTTTAGAATCTGTTCCAATGAGTGACACTATTAATCCACTTTTGTCCACACACTACCCCTCCTCTCTTCCACTTCACTGCGTTTTATCCTCATTTTCACTTAACTGACATTTCTACTGTAACAATGTCCTATTGAAAAAAAAAAAAAATGTAAGTACCCTGCATAAGCCTGCCTTCGTGCGTGAGTCTAACATTCAGCCTTGATGATTTCTAAAAAAAAAAAAGAAAGAAGAAAAAGTCTGTTTCCAGTGCAGTTAACTTGATTTTGAGATGTTCAATCTAGTTCACATATTGTGTATAGCAACCAATGTCAGCAATATTTACACTATTCAATATTTCTTTGCCTTATACTGATTTACAGTGAAATGTGTGTCTCTTTGAAGGACGTGTGCCGCGGCAAAACCGCATTACTTAGCCACCCGGCACACACATGCGGAGACTCACACAGTCAATCCTCTTCCAGCCTTTTCTCCTGTGATCATGTCACACCAGTCACTAACCAATATTCACACACCCTGCTGAAAACAGTGCCTCAGTTAAAATTTACAACCCCATGCATCTTAAGCTTGTATGTTTATTGCCTGAAATGGCAGGATGAAATCAAATTCATTACAAGGCCCTACATCATTCTGAGCTGCCTGCCAAGGGCTTTATGTTCACGCTGCAGCCAGCTCAGCTTTCCATGGAAATCTTGAGCAGGAAATATCATACGGTGTGTGTGTGTTTGTTTAGCATGTTCATTTTTAGGCCTCCATGTAATACAAGTGTCAGGCGAAGACTGTTAGCAGGGATTTGTATGTATATATATTTTCAGCCTGGGACTCTCTCTGTGGTACCCAGGCTCATTAAAACATATTGCTTTTCTTGCCTCTTTCCCATTTTGGATCTAGACCTGGAGCAGCAGCGGCAGCAACCAGACCCGCTCTGATACCGGCTGAATGTGTAGCACAATATGAGTTATGAGATGCAGTACAGTTTGGGATTAAATTCGCTGCGTTATCTTTTTTTTACACGATGCAGGCTTGGTCTCGCCTGTGATGAGGAGCTCTCGCTACAAGACGTCCAGGGAGAAAAAAATCTGTGTGTATCGAGTTCTCTCTTTCTCTTCCTCATCCCTCCCTGTCTCAGTCCATATCGCTCCTCATTCAAGGCTTTCACCCCTCTCTCCCTCAAACCGACACCTCCACTCCTTCCCCCTCTCCTCCTTCTATGCTCTGTATCATCTCTCCGTCCTTCCTTCACTCTCTGCGCCAGTACTCTAGATTTTCACACTGAACTTTGAAGAATGGAATTAGGGCTCCAGACAGATTTACAAAAAAAAAAAACTCATCATCACTTCCTCAACCCTCCATCTTTCTCGACTCCATCTCTCCTGCTGTTGCAATCCTCCTTCTGCCTTCCCATCTTTCTCTTCTCACCGTACACCTTTCTTATACTTTTTACCTCTACTCACACTCTTTGCCTCCTCTGTCAGCCCCCCCACCCCCCTTCCATTTTTTAGACCTCCCTTCCTCCTCCCTCCCCACTGTAATAAGACTGACAAGATAAGAGATTGCATTTCTCCGCTCAGCAGTCCAAGCTTGAAGAGGGTGTCATGTTTAAGGAGGGGAGTACCTGACATTGCACATCAAACCTTTGTAACATTTCAATGGGTTTCCCCATTTCTCCCCACCACATCTTGTCAGACATCAACCTATTATTGACAGATTGTGGATTAGAGGTGGAAGGGGAACCCAGGGCTTTCAGCAGATTGCTGCTATCTGTGTTTGCTGCTATCTACAGTACGGAGCGCTGTGGGACAAACGCTTGAGGAGGCAATAGGATTTTCTTTGCTTGAATGAGTGTGTATAAGCGATGTCAGGTTGTTGTACAGTGCGAACTCAACAATAGGTACACGCTTGGAGGTGGGGCTGAAGGGGAAAACAATAAGGGGTGGAAGGATGGAAAGCATCAGAGCAGCAACAAATGAAGAAAAAAAACTGATGCAGAAAATGTAGAAAGGAAACAATGTCTGATGGAAAAAAGGGATGAATAAAATACTGGCAGAACAGGCTTCTTTCCAAAATATCAATTTAAAGTGAACTGATGAACAGATGAAACATTTACGATGATAAGACAATGTCGAGTCAAGTTTCATTTACTCACATGTTCTTGAGCTTTCAACCATAGCGCCTCTTGTGCAATAACTTGTCGCCAGGGGGGATAACAAATGATAATGATGAGACACGAGACTGGCTGTGAATATAAGTTAGAAAATGAAGGCTATAGATAATGTTAGGAGTGTGGATGGGTATCGTTAGGATTTTTTGCGATACTAGTACTCCTATTAATACTGCTCATCGGTCTGGTTCGGTGCCCTATCGATACTCTTATCGGTTCTTTTTGATTATTTTGTGAGGAAAAATAATAACCTGTCTTTCTTGATCAGCAACAGCAGCAATGTTTAACTTACTCAATATTGTAGACAAAACTATTTCATTTCCAGCAACAAATGTAAATAAATATATAAATATATAAAATAATTCATATTAAAACTATGTATTAAACAACTCAATATACACTGATAGGCTTATTAGTTGTTAGCTAGATCCCTTCGACTCCACTGTTGAGAAAGGTTGCATGTCACAATAAACTATATAATAAACTGGGTAACAGCCCTATGACACTCCTGTGTCATCTTCCCTGTAGCTGCTTGCGTGAAGGGACCTAGGCTGGGGACCGACGAGTTCCAAAATCCTTAACATACAGTCGCAGCTAAATAATTAGCTAAGTGATTAGCTTTCATTTATTAGCCCATTCTTATTATCAAACTCCATATGGCATCTCTAATGTTACCTGCAGTGGACGAGGATGGACGGCTGCTCGCCAAACAGTAGAAAACTGTACATTTCTGCAGATTCATTTTACTCCTGTTCGCCAAATGTTTTGATAAATTACTGGTTTTATTGCATTTTAGACAATGAGAGTTAACAGCATCTACTGGAGTGAAATATAACCACACTTTGGATCTTTTTCTTCTCTCTGCCGGAGCCAGGGAGAGGAGGTTTGCAACGCTGTCTTTTTTTCCACAGAGATTTCATTCCATAACTTCTAAAGTACCAAAAACCGCCGTTAACTCGGGACCTTTTTACTACTGTATAATCGGTTCCATTTTAAAACTGAGTTTCGGGGAGCATCCTTAGTTAGGAGTTCGAGAAAATGTAACCCAGTTAGCTTGGCTAAACATTTTATTATATAGTATGGCAAACAAGTAACTTTCACACATTGACTGTACTTGGTGCACTACTGTTCCCTTTCTTCAGGCAGAGGGTCCAGAGTACGCTCTGCCACTCTGAGAGTGTGGCGCCTTGAATAACCGAACGATACATTCCAACAGCGCTCCAAATTTATGAAAGGTTTGTGCGCAGAGTGCGCTCTGTTGCTTGGAATGTGACTATTAACGAACGTACCTCATATCCCACGGTCCTCATCAGCAGATTGAGTTTGGTCAGTTGCCATGGAAATGTAGATGTTCAAACTTTACATGATTCTGAGCACCAGGGACTCCAGGACTCCATGTTGGCTTAAAAGTTGAGCTGGGTATTTCAGTTTTTGGTGGATAAAGTATTTATAATACTGATGTTCGTTTTGAGTATTGATGTTAGTCGGATTGATACCAAAGAAATAGATCTGTCTTATGTCGACTGCTTTCCTGCAGCAATGACCACACTGTGGGAAAATGATTCGGCAGTAATTAGAATTATTGCCAGTGGTAGTCAAATATATGCTGAAGAAACTTATAATTGACTACATTATTTTCACAACTGACATATTTCTTTTGGGTGTATTTAAATTTAAATCTGTTTTACTGGTAGTGTCCCAGATGATATGCATACTATTTACAGAGAGATATTGGTTAAAGTGTTCATTTTATGTTGGTCTATAATGGATACATAAACAATACAAAGAAAGTTGATGTTTTTTTGTGACCAGATCGAAAACCTAGTTCTTCATTTTTGCTCTAAACAAGCAAAGTCCACTTACTTTGTCCTACTTAACTAATATAATTTTTAGGAGATGGAGAGACCTCTTTTCCCTTAATGACATTCGTTTTAAGAGTAAGTACTTAAATTAAATTGACTAATTTAACAAAAAAGTCTTTGATTTTCCAAAGATGAGTACAGGACATAAAGGCATCATATAGAGGAATATCTGTGACTCTGTAGTGTATATGTGCAGAATTAGCATACTGTCTTTAGCTGTAAATGTGTGTGATATTTGTTAATTCAGTTTACTTTGTACATTTAAATTTTTCTTTAATTAAAATAATATATATATATATATAACAAGTAAGGTAGTTTAACTTAAGCTGTCTTTTTCTTTCTTTTTTCACTTAGTTCAGATTCCCCCAGATGGCCTGTGTGTATCAATATTACATTTGCCTCAACTGCAACTTTAAGGACAAGCTATGCAGCTTGTTTCTACTTCCATTTCACCACAGCCACTGCTACATTCATACTGTAGGGAGCTCGTGACGACTGAGATTGTGACAAATGTAATGCCCGGTGCCCACATGTGTTCTTGCTCTTTACTCGCTTTCAGTCTATCCTCGGAACCAATTTTCCTCACTTCATTTCTTTCTTTTGTTGACGTCCTCTTCATCCACTAGTTTCTCCCTGTATCGCCTTAATTTATCCTTTTTCTTTGCTTGCCTCCTGGTTTCATATTCCCTTTCCTTTTCTACCTTCTATCCATCTCCTGTCCCCACTTACCTCCACACCTTCCTCTCTCCTTTAGACCACTCACAATATGTCCCCCACTCTGCACCCCACTCTCGCTGTTTACCAAGCATCCACTCTGTCATCTGCACTGAGACTGATGCTGCGCGGGCACCATCCCTCTCCACAGTGTCACCACTCCGCCTTCAAAATTCAATCATTTAGTGAAACTGCAGTCATGCACCATATCTCATCTCCACTATTCTGGCTCTGACTGAGAGGGACCATTGGCATGGCCTACTGATGCCCTGCCTAGATATTAAACAGTTTGGACACTTGAAGCATTTCAACTCTGATGTGTTTTGATAGGTTTCACTGGTCTCTTCGGGATGATAGTCACAGAGCTATTTTTGAAAGTTGTGGGGGTCGGGTTTCTGCTGAGTCAAACTCGAGCCAAACCGAGCTGGGCTGTGACACCTGAGATTGGATGTTTATTACTTCCTGAGCTGCTTAAATGTATAACAATGTGAAATGATCACCCTTTATATATGTTTAAAATGGATTTGGCCAATGGTAGGTTTATGTAAGACAGAGATGCAAAGTTTAAAATTGACTGTGAGGGCACGTCATGGCGCATCTTGGTCATGTCATCTGGCACACTGTCATAGAACACCATTAATTTCATGTAAATTATTTGCTTCATATTCAGCAGAAAGATTGCCAAAACTGTCGTCTAGGTTGTTAACCAGCAAAACAATAATTGGATGGGAAATGTCCATCCTGTCTATCCATATTCACTCACTGATTCCAAGTTGTCAAAGAGTTTAATAAGGTAAAGACTCTTTCAAATTAATACATTTCTTTCATTGATTTAAATTTCCCTTATATTCCTCCTGTGATGCTAAAATGCACGTTCCGCTAATGGCGATCAGTTATTTTCTTTGCCCCACTTTGATTCTCAACATGTTTTCAACCCACCTGCCCACTATGGTTCTCTCATTTCCTTCCCTTACTTTTTAACCTCTGCTTCTTTTATTCTGTCCGGGGCACAGGCCAGGGTTGCACTTGCCCTTTCAGTGTGAGGTTTCTATGCGAGGACAAACTTTCAGGTCCCTGGGCTCTGTGATCGGATACTGGCTCGCAGAGAGATCAAGTGAGCCAGTCCGCAAGTGAGGTGAGGTCTCCTGGCTAACATTGTGAAAGGATGTGTGTAAGTGTTGAGAGCAATCTGGGCACAATTTGGATAAACTGGTTGTTTCATCGACAAAGCCATACACCACAGTTCAAACCAAAATCACCTGCCTCAACCATTCCAGATGGACTCTTTTCATTCTGAGATCTCTCTCTGTTTCTCTCCCTTCGGCTCTCAGTGTCTCATTCCAGATATCTCAGATTTGGATCTTTGTCTTTAAGGAGTCTCTCTTGTCCTTGCCTTCTAGAATAACACACAGAAGCACTTTCTGATCTGACGCCCCTATCAGTAACATCATTTGCTAATGTTACCCCTTCCTGTACAGATTGTAAAGCCCTTTTGAGTGACATTTCCCTCAGGAACTACAGGTCCTTATACAGAACACTACTTTTTCTCATTTACAGTGTCAATAGAATGCAGCTGCTACTGGCTGTCGGTCTTCTGTTGTAAAATATAAAGTTAAAAGTAACAAAAGATGCTCTTGAACTCATTGCACATGTAATTTGGATCGGATCCCAGATAGGAACATGACTGTCCTCACCAGAAAGGACTGGAGGGTGGTTGGCTTGGTGCCCAAAGTGTGGCAATTTGACACTTGAGACTGCAGTTTGTTTAACAACTTCTGCCAACATGAGTTTAATTTAACCTAAGAGGATGCTTTTATTCCTACATATCTGACCTGTATCCTAATCATGGATCAGAAAATGCCATATGAGCCAAATATAAAAAAGATATGCCTGTTCTGTTTTTAGGTATGATGACTTTGTGATAACCGCACAGTGTTGAAGATGGACACTTCAGTTGATGCAAACTTCACTATAAAAAGACCTCTGTAAATATACTGTAACTTAAGCCTACCCCTGAGGCAGACATTGCTTCTTACAAGCTCCTTCCTTGTTCTCTCATCTCATCCACACCTTTTCTTTAATACATCCGTCTACCCTGCAGTATATCTGCAGAGCCAGAAGTAACAGTGAAGGCAAAGGTGCTAATATAAGGAGGCAGAGCAACACTTTAAACCTGTTCTCCTTCTCACATGGATGAATTCTGTGTGAAGATATTGCCACCGTCATCATCATCTTCAGATCTTTTATTGCAGCTAACTATAAACGTTGTTTTGCCCTCATCATTAAGGTCATATTCCCAGAAACATTTCTAAGCGATCACATTAAATTAGTCCTTAATATTGTAATGATTAGTAGTCATTGACCCACATTGAATTTTAAGACTGAATAAATCTTTGGGTGAAATTAAGTGGAATTATATTTTTTATCATCCTGAAATACCCAGACCAGCTTTGTCCTTTTAAAGTCAAAGCGTATAGGTCTGGGACTCAAGGAATCACTGCTGAGCCTTCTCGAGGTGTCGTGGGTCTAATTCAGCAACACATCTGTGAAGCGAATTGCCAACTTGATAATATCCCGGCATGCAAGAGCTTTAGTGTGTGTGGCTGGCACACTCAACACTGTAACATTCAGATAAGGTGTCTGGTGAATGGTGCTGCCTGTGTGGTGGTCCTGTGGATTTACTACTTGTTTTTGCCTGATGTCCTCTACTCACCAGTTAGTCCATCATTCCTTGGGCATCTGAACTGGGATTGAATGTCCTTGGATGATTGCACAAAGGATTACGACATTAAATCCTGTGTATCCTATATATTTTGGCTTTTCTCTCTTGTCCTTCCTCAAATGAAGGACATAGTGTTTATTTTTAGATAATTTTCTTCATAATCATAATTTCCTAAGGGCAGCTCTAGTGTTTTAATGTACAGTTCTTAGACAAGCTAAATAAGCTCCTAAAAAGTTTTGGATTGGCTGGGTATCCAGGAGCTGCTCAAAAGTCAGACTTGGCTGTGTCTTTTACGACACTTTCAACAATACAGAGGAAAATATGCAGGCGCCCATATCCAGAATGATTTACATCATGGGGAGCAGTTCAACAACAGAGGAGCATCCGTTTGGATTCAGGCATTCAAATGCAAGCAGGCAGTATAAAGGGGGTTGTGAGGGCAACAACAGTTAAATAGCAGAAGGATGAGGTGGTAAGAAAAATATGCCAGCATCGGCCAGAAGTATGCATTCAAAAATGTGTAATTTACTAACTTTATGTTCATAAATTATTCTATCTTTGCAGTCATATTAAATCTATTTAATATGTCTAAAATACAAAATCATAACCCTTATTGTGCATGATTTCTTCATGCAACAGTTTTCAACATCATTCAATCTGTAAAAACAATTAAAGTAGAAAATACTTTTAGAATCAGATAAAAAAGTAGTTGAAATCCCCCCTCCTGTCCTTCCTCCTCTTCGTCATTCATTTTTCATTTTATTCACATTTTATATTCCTGCGAATGTCTTCTTTTTTTCTCCCATTTCTCGATCCTCCAGGCCGTCTACCCCACTCCGAGGGGGTAATATGTGTCACTGAGGCAATGCCTATGAGCACAGTCAGAATCGGAGACAGATAAGAAGGAACACTGTGGTATGAGCCAGGTGTCAAGAGTGAGCTGTGATTGCCAGGTTCAAAAATAGCCTGAAACCACAATACATGCGGTGCATGTATGGCGTGATGACACATGCACACGCACACGCACACACACATACACACACACACACACACACACACACACACACACACATACACATATACACACACACACACACACACAATATGGTAATGTCTTTGATAGAAAAGGTTATGATATTGTAACCCCAGATCTAAGAGGACAGGTGAAGCCCTCTAATGGACTCTAGGGGTTTTACACTCCTCCAAACATGAGCAGACGTTTGCCATCTGAACATCTGGATGGATGCAGTCGGCCTATCAGGATGTGCCTACCCGAATACGTGTGAATCCCAGAGTGTTTAAGGCAGCGCACATCGCTGCTCAACATCCTATAATCTCTTCAGAGAGCGGCGTAGGAGCGGCAGGACCCTCTTAGTAGAGGGCTATGCCTGTACTTATAGAACCAGGGTTACAATATCATAACCTTCGTTCTAACTCACACAGGCTCCTCCCTCTACTGGAGCCCGATGAATGCCTACCTTGTTACGACATACCTTCGACCCAACCACACTGATCCTGCCCGTCTTAAGGTCTCTTTCCACCAGCCTCTAGGCTTGTTAGATGCACTCACAAAGCCATCGCACTAAGTGTTTCTTGTATAGGGCATTACTGGCCAGACTATCCAAAGTCTGTGGGGATGTGCAGTCAACATAACATGCCAAAGCAAGAACTGGGTAAAGCAGATTTAACTTCCCTGTCCCTCTCATGAGGTGTAAGACAAAAAAGCATTCGGCTGTATAACCCTCAGCCTGAAAGAACTCCTTAACTTCTTGGGAACAAAGGAGGGTATTGGTCTAAGTGTAACGCTGCTACAGTCGGCACGAAGCAGACTGGTGGCTGCTGAGCGTCGCTCTCTGCACGGCCCCTGCTGAGGAACTCGAAACAGGCATTGTGAAGCTCTGTCCCAGCAATGAGGGTTCGCTGAAGAGAAAAGGATGTTGAGCAGCGACGTGTTCTGCCTTATATACTGTGTGGGTTGCACGTATTCTGGTATACATGTCCTGATTGGACGACTATGCTTTTCAGTGGGCGAACGCGTGCTCCCGATTGGAGGAGAGAATTACCCATAGAGGCCAGTAGAGGGTGGAGCCTGTGTGAGTTAAAACACAGGAGTGCCCTCTGTATCCAGCTGGCTGTAACAGATGGCTTTAAATGAGATGTCTTGCTCTGTATGTTTGTAGCATGTTTCCTATCTGCTGGTCTCTTTTCACTCACCTTAGTGTGTATTCGCTGCAGACGTGTCACCTTCAACATGGCTCATGCTGAGATGTTTAAAGTAGAGGCAAAGAAAAGATCTGTGGGTGAGGTTTCGGTGTTAAAGGTCAAAAGATTACGGCACACAAGGGTCACAGAGTGACAGGTCAGATTATGTTATATACGACACACACAAACCCACCATTCTGAGAGTATGTGCTTGTACGATTTAGAAAAGAGACATGCATTCTGTTTCTGTCCAAAGTGACTGAAATCTTTAGTAAGAGTATTTAGTGTGAGGCTCAGCATGAGTGTACTTGAACATCAATCTTATTTCTGAAAAGACTTTACCAGTGACACTGTTCATTTGTGTGTGTGTGTGTGTGTGTGTGTGTGTGTGTGTGTGTGTGTGTGTGTGTGTGTGTGTGTGTGTGTGTGTGTGTGTGTTGGCAGGCCGAGCACGTTAGTAGGTAAACAAACCAAGGGAGACTCAGGTCTCTCCTTTGTCGTAAATCAGATTGAAAGTGCTTAGTCACTGACACACGCACATGCACACGCACACGCACACACACACACACAGCTGCTCAGGTGGCAACAAGCTGTTTGTGGACCCAAATCATCAATGATTGGATGAAGTATTACCTTTTTTAAATCACATGTGTGTGTTGGATGTTTGCAGGGGTGTGTTTGAAGTTGTATATTTGTGATAGTTAAGCGAAAAAAATATTCTATGAGAATTGTGTATTAGTGCAAACAAATATATATAAAAATGAACACCGAAAATTTGTATCTCACTCAGTATCACACAGTATCTCACACAACTTGTGTCATCTTTTATGAATCTCCTCACCTCACTAGTCTACATGATGCATAGAGAAATATGGCCAGTGACTGTACCGCTGTTATCAAGGTCCTTGTCATCTTTTACTTTTTATTATTTACTTTTCTTTCTAGCTTGGAAAAACTTTTGAACTGAATGATCAGTTGGCCCTGGACTAACTTTTTTTGAGGGCACATTTGTACACTCACACAAAACACAGAGTTAAGCTAGCACAACCACAAAGGTTTGTATAAGCTCTGCTTTATACCTGCTGAAAAACTTTGATCAAATCAATGATGAAACACAACGGCAAGATTTGAACTGAAGGGGTGGAAGGTAAGATACGGAGGGTGGGGAGGGAATAAAAAGGGCAAGAAAAGATGAAGAGAAGAGCAGATGGCAATGAACCTGGTAACAGGTGAAAATGTATGAATAGTAAAGAAAAAAAAGAACATTTTATAGCTTGGTAGCATACTTGGTACCACGCCAAAAGATCTCCATTTTAGACTAGCATTTTCTTTTTAAATATATTGGTAGCAGTTCTCAGATGACTATAGACAATCCCACTGTCAATACAAGGTCTTAAAACACATACAACTTTGATGCACTATACTTTAATTGCAAATGTGGAAGCTTTCAGAAACAAGCCCTATAAGTGCGAAGGCAAAATAAGTACTTGTAGTTGTTTGCTGATGTGGAGCTGTCCATGGTGCTGATCTGCTTCACTAGAGTTATCTTTAGCACAATATTTCTGAGATCAGAACACTCGGCACCATCTGATGCACAAAGGCAGATGCTACAAGTTAGACATTGAAGTCTGCGATGTGCAGATGAGGAAAATTCTGCAACACGGAGCTGTACCTCTTTACCTTTAGGGTAGCTAAGGGAAACACAGTTACAAAGTTCAACGAGAGTTCAAACAGGTTTGACTTGTTGTTACAAAAACGAACTCCATGTCGTTTCTTCAGGGAGTTCACAGAAGCGCGATGCTGTTAAAATCTCAGTTCTACGATCTTTTCAGCGGCAATCTCACC
This sequence comes from Ophiodon elongatus, assembly GCA_016806645.1. Taxonomy (NCBI): domain Eukaryota; kingdom Metazoa; phylum Chordata; class Actinopteri; order Perciformes; family Hexagrammidae; genus Ophiodon; species Ophiodon elongatus. The sequence continues at coordinate 2,282,285 of JACSYO010002159.1, forward strand.
TCTTTACTCTGAGGAACTGTGCCCTAATAGAGTCAGGAGAAGACTGTGGCAGCATTGCTTCCCAGAAATCTGTATTTATGTATTTGTTTGAGTGAAGGAGTTTCTCTTCATGCATGCGATTATGTGTGTACACTTTCTCTCCTCCACAATTCTGCTCGGTGTTGCCGCTGTGAAAATGATATCCCCTCTTCCCATTCAGCCATGCCCAGTTAAATTAAGGGGTAGGCAACTAGTTATCATCTGTTTGCATGACTGAATGTCACAAATAGTGCCAACAGGCTGTCACTCAGCCCCGAAGCTTTGAGTTTGCCACTGAGGCCTCTGCAACTCGCAGCTCACCCATCATTTGTTGCGATGATGAATAGATGGTATGGGGAATGTTCAAGAGGAACAGTGCAGTCGTGAACATGGCGTAGGAGGGAAAGCCGAGGGCGGGAGAGGCTAAAAGAGGGGAGGAAAGGTATGTGTAGAGCAAGAGCATGAATGAGAGTAAATGAGAGCATCCAGTCAGATAACAAAAGACTATGAATAATGGTTGAGAGACAAGTGAAGGGACAAATAAGCCCAGCAAGAGGTAAAACAGTTAATTATTTGTTTAAAGTTGAGAGCGAGCATTGAGATGAAAAGCAATAACTTTGAGAGTGGTTTATGTTTGATGAAAAGATGCTTTAGCCTTTTCTGTCTTGCAGCTATGCGTCAATCAAAACAATGTGTCATTAATCCCGCCCACATGAGCACATCATCTGTATGACACATGTCTTGTGTCTTGTGTAGGTGAAGGTGAAACAGTTAGTGAAGAACAGAAAACCCTTTGATGTGTTATCTCTCTCTGTCTGTGGAAATGTGTAAAAAAGGAAAAGTCGACCTATAGCGAACATAAATGTATGGGGAGGTAGGGAGAAGGAATGCGAAGAGGTGGTGAGAGAGGCTTCGGGGAAGAAGGAAGAGCAACTAAAGGGGAAGGAGACAAAGGAGAGCAGTTACAAGAAAGAAGCAAGAAATGTAGTTGTTTAGTAATGAGAGAAGCCTTCCCACAGGGAAACAAGCACACATACGCTCACAAACAGCAGAGTATAAACACACATTCAGATGTACCTTTTCATAATGGGGAAAAAAACTTGTTAACCACACACTGCCTCAATACAGACAATCTGTAACACACATTACCTCTGCGTGAGTGGTTGAAATTTTCTGAAAATGTGCGAAAGCAAGGACGAATGGCGTGTGTCTGTGTGTCTGTGTGTGTGTGTGTGTGTGTGTGTGTGTGTACATGCGTGCGTGCGTGCGTGCATGCGTGTGTGCGTCTATATGTGTATGTCTGTGCGCATGTGTACACCCTTAAAAGTAGATTTAAGATGTATCGCTGTAACAGGAAATCTCTGTCCTGGGAAATATTTTCAATAGAGCTCTGTTGTATTGTCAGTTGTGTGTGTGTGTGTGTCTGTGTGTCTGTGTGTCTGTGTGTGTTTATGTTTACTTTGTAGGGCCAGAGCGACTAATTACAAACCCTCCATGAAACTGTTTCGAGAGTTCAGGATGAAGCAAACTTTTTAGACTCTCCCAAATATGTCTGTTCATATAGCTACATATGTTTGGGATCCTAGGTGTATAAACAAGTCATATACAAACTGTGTATGAGTGTTTATGTTTGTTTGTTTGTGTGTGTGTGTGTGTGTGTGTGTGTGCGTGTGCGTGTGCATGCTATGGCCTTCATCGCTCACTTTCGCATTCCCTTTTTCTTTTAATTTCTTTTTGTATTTTCTCTCTCAGACGAAGCTTCTTTCTCTCTCTATTTGCTGAGATATATTTTGGTGTTGTACTTGTTGATGTCTTGGCTCTGTTAAATTAGTCTATTCAAAATATTCTCAGATCTCTTTACATGGCCAACCTGTACTCCCTTTCAGTCTTAATTTAGCAAGAAATTATCAATTTATTGAATAACAGTCTGCATGAAGAACTATATCATTAGCTAATTACAATTAAACGGATGCTATATTGGTACGGGCTGCATACGCTACAATATTTGAATCCTTGGTGTGTGTATGTGTGTGTGTGTGTGTGTGTGTGTGTGTGTACAAATTGACTTGGCTTCACAGGTTAGTTGGCAAGCTAGTTACCCTTATGAAGCTGTAATTTTAAACTCATAATTATGGTGGAATATAGAGACGGGGCAGGGACAAGACAAAACTAAGACATTATGTGTGTGTGTGTGTGTGTGTATAAGAGTTCAACAGACGCAGTATGATTAGGCTGCAGTTTTTGCTAGCTGTTTATCCCCATTACTGCTGCCAAGGAGCTTACCAGCTAAATTGGGCAAATTCTGGTCCCCTAAACAAATTACTCGCTCTATTTGAGGAGGGAAATCAAATTAAGAAATTAGCACAGATCCAGCACTGTACCACAGCCAGTAATACTATTAGCCCTTAGTTTAGATTTCATCGTTATTCCATCAACTAAGCTCAGGGATACTGTTTGGATGCTGATGCTTATGGATTATCTTTACCTTGCCAACTGTAAGTATACTCTTAAGTTTGGATTAAATAGCAAAATGCATTTGTACCTGTGGAATCTTGTTAAACAAAAAATGGGCCTGTGTGTCTCGCTTTTTATTCTCCAGCTGACGTTCTCCTGCTCCACCCCAAAGGCTAATTGTTTGGGAAGTCCTGCATCACTAATGCAGGAGAGATGCAAGGTGGCTGACTGCCTCTGTAGCTGTAGGGCAGTGAGCACCTGCTGTGGTTTCAAAGAAAGTCTTCAAGACACATTTAGTGCTTACGATAATGAGTTCAAAGCATACAAATTGAAAATGGTCCTTAAAACAAAATCAAAAACTCTTCTTTGATTAAATCATTGCAGTCTGATTCCACGGGTTTCTGATAATGCTAATAACACTAATAAGGCCATTGGAAACTTTGATTTTGACTCTAATGCACACGTAGTCTGAATTAAGTGTGGTCAGCATGTACAGTATTTGCACAAGCCTACATGTGGACATTCTGCAGGTCCTGCAGGTGAAAGGGAAGAAGAGGGAAAAGTAATGGGTAATAAAAGGATGAACGTAAGAGTAGAATACAGGCTGCGGGAAAAAGGAAATTATGAAGTATCAAAGTGTGATTAACGTGGGAGTGGGAGTGAAAGAAAACAGCAGGAGGAAACAAAAAATGGCGACGCAACAAATTAAATTATTGGGTCAGAGTGCAAATAATGAGGACCAATCTCACACAGAGAGATACAGACAGGAGCGAGTGAGAGAAGGGAATTCACCAGCCATATGTCACCCGCTTCTCTCTCTCTTCCCATTCATTTCTTTTCTTTCCCTACTTACATTTAAACTACCATCTCTACCCATCTTTCTTCTTTCTGTCGCCCTCCCCGTTTCTCCCAATGCACTCTCACCTGAGCAAGATTAATCGTTCCAGTCAAATCACATTACCTCCCGGCCCAACTCCGAACTCCGCATACACACACACACACACACACACACACACACACACACACACACATACACACACACACACAGGGAGATGGATAGAGAGAGAGAGAGGGTCTGTGAGCCAGAGCCAGGGGGAGATGGGAGGATGGAGGGTGGGGGTGCTGATGGAGTTCAATGCATGGATAGTCTGCTCATTAAACTCATCACATTATTTTAGCCCTGTGCTTTATTACACTTAACTGGGACACTAAGCACTCAGTCAAACACACACATTCACACATATTTCTGAACACGCATCCATCCCAAACTGCGGGTTTGCCATAATGTGCTTATGACGTAGCATGTTTAATTTGAAGAAGAGGATGATTCATGGCCCCTCGATAACAATGCTTCATCATGCTGCAGCACCTATGGCATAAGGAGGGGGAGTGCAGGGCAGGAAAACTGTTGTTAATGGGATGCTAATCATCTCATAACCTGGAAAATAGGTTAACGGGCACAACCCCTTATGCAAATGTGTTTGTGTGTGTACATGTGCATGTGTATTACTGTTTACCTGCATTTTTGTGTGTGGTGGTGCAGAGTCCATATTTGCAAGAGTGTGTGTGTGTGTGTGTGTGTGTGTGTGTGTGTGTGCGTGCGTGCGTGCGTGCGTGTGTGTGAGAGGGTGAATATTGATCTATCTCTATGTGCTCCATCACCCTGCCAAGCATAATAAGAAAGAATGGGACACTAAGCAGGTGCTCTCCCTCTGCTGATTTATAAAACATATGCACTGGGGTAAACACCTCAATCACTTAAAGGGGGAAGTCTTGGTGAATTAATCAAATTTACATGCTATAGGGATAATACATTCCTAGTTTGTGCATATGACCTCGAGATTTTTTAAATACGATTTTCTTTTTTTTTCAAGGAGCGGTGAATAAATCCAGGAATAATCTCTCCTTGGTAAAAAGGGATTCAGTGTGTAAGCTAAACGGGGTCAAAATAGCCAAGAACGAACTCGGCAAGACTTTGATATTAATGACTTTGTCAGCAGGCTATACATTTTGGTCTTTACACTGAAAACAAAGCGAATGGTACTAATACAATTTAAAGACACATGAAAACAAAGGCCAAGCTGCTTAGAGGATGATGGTTCTGTTGAAACGTCCATCCCAAAAAACACACTTGCATCGATCTTGGTGAAATTGACCCTTTTCTAAGACCCACACATCAAACACAGTTGAGGTAATCATAGCGTAGCATTGTCCAGCTCCGACCAGGGTCAGACAAGTATACGGCTCTGCTCCAAAGCATGCAATCGTTTCAGATTTTCTTCATTTTCAGCCCGTTTTTTGTGGATGCTCGTCAGGTCTCAGGGTGTTTGAGTGTGTGTGTGTGTGTGTGTGTGTGTGTGTGTGTGTGTGTGTGTGTGTGTGTGTGTGTGTGTGTGTGTGTGTGTGTGTGTGTGTGGTTTATTTAAATTAGATCTGGACACTAAGGGTTACTCTGGTCCGATGCTGTCCACTGTGCGAACTTTTCTACTTTGTTATCTGAGAAAGAGGAAGATCTTTCTAGCACCTTTTGTTTTTTTTCACTCCTTTTTTTTCACTTGTTGTCTCCCACTCTCCTCCTGTCCAAGTTGTTTCTTCATCTCTCGAATCCGTTTGGTCATTTCTCCCGTCTTATTTCACCCTAAGCCTTTTTCTCCTCCGTTAACTGTCAGCATTCATGTTTAATTCATTTTTATTTTTCTTCTCACCACTGTCATTGTTTCTGTTTACTTATTTTGTGCCGTCTCTTTCCCCTTCTCCACTCCCTGCAACACAAACACCTTTCTCTCTAACTCCCTATCTATTTTCCTTCCCTGTATTCCACCTCTGACACGACTGCCATCACTGCTCAGACTCTCATAACCCTGCCAATCAATCAGAGGTAATATAGTTTTATATGACATGTGTCCCTGTGTCATTGGCCTCTGATAGACAGACCTACACCCGCCATGGGCACTTTGTAAAATGAACAGGCCCCTCAGGATGAAAATAGTTAATGATACATAAATCAAATAGATGATTGTATTGCCTTCTGTAATTTTTTCGTGGGCACACATGCAAGACAGTATGTGCTGAACGCTGCATTGTGAAAAGGCTTCACATCGGCTATGAAGGGAAAAAACTTAAATCGCCACGGTGATGGTATGAAAATGTGTCCGTGTTAGAATCTACAGGTGAATGTTAGGTGTTTACACCGTTGAAGGGAACGGCACTTTGACAAGTGCCCTCCCTAATCAGTGTTCACGGACAGGTTGCGCGAGACCTTCCTGCGGAGAGCCGTTGGTGGTGTGTGCCCTGCGACAGACGACCAACACATGAACTTCCTCAAGCTACAGGCAGTGTTCTTGGTCCTCCAGCCCTTCAGACCCTTAATACGGGGAAGCATGTGATGGTGAGGATCACAAACCACACCACGGTGGCCTATATCAACACCCAGGGCGGAGTTTGTTCACACTCTACAGCAGCCATGCAGAGTGGCAATGTCTTGTTTGGTTTGCCTTGTTTGGTGGGGTGAGGGTCAAGGACATGTCTCAACACCCTGTTCGTTAACTCGGTTCTTTCTCTTGGACATGTCAGAATCTGCTGCGTACGACCTGGGTTGACCGAGCCCACCTTCTTCTACGCTCTGGCGGCTTATAGGTTATGAAGAAGTTGGCTGCGGCGGCTAACCTTTAACCGGTCAGGGTCAATGTGGTTGGGTCAATGTTGTGTCATGGCAGGGCAGGGCATGCAGTCATTGGGCTCCACCCCATGTCGTTTTTGCCCATTAAGTTCATCAACTTAATGGGCAAACATTTGTTATGAATTTATCGGCTGAGTTCCAAATCGTTCATTTATTACCTTACAATATCTGATCTTGCATCAACAGCCACTTGAATGATTCATGTTGTTATGGTTGTCTCTCACACACTCAAAGCACACAGTTAAGATTGGGCAAAGATTGTGCTCTTGCTTGAATATTTATGAAATCTTAAATAAAATAAGTGTTTACTTTAATAACATTGAATTCAAACCAAAAGGGCTTTTTGTTGCTTCCCCACATTGTGAACTTTGGTATCTGGTGTCGAAGTGCTACTTTTTTTTTAAAGCACAAATACCAAACAATAGCTCCTCAATTGGCTGCTTTTCTTTTGGTTTGTATTACTGTTAATTTAATATATTGGGTTTTGGACTGTTTTTCAATGAAACCAGGAATAAAATGTCCTTGTGATGGACATCTTGCACTATTGCATTCAATTAAGTATGACTCACCATTAACAGTGTTTGCTACTGCCAGGGATACAAGTGGCTTATACAAGAGCTAAAATGCTTTACCATGATGTCATTTTTTACTAATAATATTTTGAGTCACTTATGGTTTTTACTTTGTTACCATGCAGGCTTTCATTGCGTTTGACTAAAACATCTGTGTTGGAAGAGTAACACAGAAGATAACATGTTTGAATTGCATAATACCTATGAACTTGCAGAAAGGTGATGAGAATTGCACTAGATTTCCCAAAAGTGTTATTTGAATATGCATAGCATCACAGCTTTATTATCATAACATGATGATTGCTTCCTGCACATACAACTGTAATTATAATTCATGTATGAATGACTTGATGGTTTATGTAAACTACCTCCTGAATTATTCATGGTAAAGATGCCTGTCAAAGGCTAAGTTTCCCCGTTCTGTGTTCTTTTGTGTTAGTGTGTGCATGACTGCATATTTGTGTGTGGGATTTTTTGTGAGCTCGGTCAGTGTGTGTTTCGATGTTTAAATGTGCCTGTGTGCATGCTTGTGTATGTGCATGACTAACTAATGCATGCATGTGTGTCTGTCGTCAAATTATTGTCATCAGCTCAGGATAGTCATTTGGGCTTGACCTCAGGTAATAGGGTTTGACAGCCAGTGGCTAAGACAATAATTACAAACGCACAGAGACGGCCTGTATCAAAGCCAGCTGACTATAATAAAAATCATTTTGGAGCTGTTGTTACTAAAGAGAAGCAATTATCCGCACACAATACTGGGCACAGAGAAGAAACCCCCCTCAAAAAAACCCAGGAGAAAGCAGGGAAACTTCTAGTGCAAGGGGTGAAATGCGGTCCTTTGTTTAAAAAAATGAAAGTTAATTTGTGTTTATATTAAAGGCCTGAACTGAATATGCAATAATACAATTTCAAGGTATTACTTGGTTCTTGCATTCCCCCTCTTCCCTCCAATCCCTTATTGCATTTCCGATACTGTAGTGAGTCATCTCCTCCCTCTTTCCCCCTTCATTCTCCTTCACCCTCTCCTCTCCTTTTCTCTTTCAGTAGATGTCACTGCAGTTCCACCACCAGCCAGGCGAGCGGGCGGATTGCAATGCATCGTGGGACACAGACACCCGCAGGTGACGATAGCCGTGACGAAAGGGACTGTAAGGGAGGGGAGAGGTGTAGAAAAGATATAACATGGGGAGGAAGAGGACAGATAAAGGGAAAGGGAGAGGAGGAGACGTTCACTCCGTCTTTACAGGTTGCTCTGGTAGGGTTGGCGAGAACTTAAATAGACTTAAATCTTTCACATGCATCACGTGCACATTCCAGCCTAAAACATGTACATACAGACACATAAACAGTAGCACACAGGTACATACCAACACTTTTAAGAAAATGGAACCATAAACCCACACATATTCCTGAGATGCAATTAACTGTCGTGCCCCCATCTACTATCAGTTAGTAATGAATAGATAAAGTGTTGTGGCATCAGGGGAAATGTGAGTGAAGATAGAGGTGTTGTTGACTTGTCTCTGTCAAACAGATAGCAATCTGCCAGCTCTCCAGTGTTCAACCACTTCCCCTGATTGGGGCCTGATGTAATTACTTTATTAAGTATGGGAAATGAAAAATATCACTGCTCATCTAGTGACATTTGAAATACTGTTTTACTTGGTTGTAGGTTCTAAAGTATAAAACGGCGTCACATTTTTTTGTTCTTTTCAACTTAACTTATATGTCATCAAAAGAGCACATTCATGCGAATTTTCTATTTGCTTTTAAGTTAGTTTTTGTTGTTCGGATCACCTTTAAGATGTTGATGTGCCCGAACTGCAGATTATATAACCAAATGTGACTGGACCCAGGGTTGCTTACATAATCTAAATTAAATCTGGGACAATATGTCCTTTGCTTCCAGGACTAATACTACTAGGGATGATAATGCAAAACTAGTTAGTAAAAATCCACATACATTGTTAAGATAATGCTGTGAGCGGACTACATCATATTTTTGTCTCGTGAGATGGTCACTTTGTAAGAGAAGGTAATCACAGCGTCATGACATGGCATATTACAAGTTAGATCTCGACCAATCATAGCTTGCCTTGTACAGAGGTGATCTGTAAGGTGCCGGGGACCGACCTCATTGTTCCACCTGAAAGTACCCACAGAAAATATGTATCTGCAAACAATTGTATTATTGCAGAGGGTGACGACACAGCCACGGGCGTAATTATTTTCAAACAATGCCACAGACTTTACTACAGGTTCACTGCAATGAAATAACACATTCCTGTTTTGTTTTTCCACATTTAGAGTTCACAGAAGTGGGCTGTGTACTCCTGTGGGCCATCACCACTGAGCATTTTTTAGATGTTGTCAAACCAGGTAGGAGAAGGGTGGACAACCAAATACATTGTTTGACCATTCCCTGAGGGATTTGATGTCCCTATCAGCAGGACAACTGTTTGGGTCTTCCTAAAAAGAAAAAATATATATATATATATGTTTGTCTTACGATGTGGCAATGCTATGATTAAGGTATGGCTAGGTTTAGGTTTTGGTCAGGTTTAGGAAAAAAGATCATTGTTTGGATAAAAAGTGCTTTATTAAAGTTTGGGAACCTTCGCTGTCATGGTTACAGTAAAAACCACATGTTTAAGTAAGGGAACGATCTTAGTCACGGTAAATATACCCCGAACAAGTAAAAACCTATTGACTATCGGTTGTAACAGGAAATAAACAGCTGTTTCCTATGTTAAAGTCCTTAGCTAAAAAGACTGGTGCTGTGTTTTTTTTCAACTCATACCTGTGAGTTTGGGGCCATTATCGAGCTGGTTTTGCGTTGTCTGAATTGGGCATGAAACCTTGTTTGTGCCTTCCATAGTACCATATTCAAATTCAGGAACAACTTTAGCATACATTTTAGGATGATCAGCTGTTTAATCTATCAAATGACTTTCCCTACCAGAACGTAGCAGCTGCATGCTTGCTGTCTAATCAAATGCTCTATTTAAATGTTCTAATTATTCATGCTGCCACCTTTGCATCAGTGCTTGCTTTGCATTCCCCACTGCTCCATAACTTGAAGTGTGAGTGAGAAGTTTCATTAATGCCATTTCGCTATTCTTGGATTCCATATGGAACAATGTTAGCCCATATGTACCACAGAAGGTGACGTAGACCTAAATGGATTCATTAAAAATATATTCTCAACACCTGCATGATTTGGTGATACCGCTCATTGAAGAAAGAAAAAGGAAAATAACTTATAAGAATGGAAAAAAATGAAACATAGCCATTAATTTCAGCAATCGAGTCTTAGGAAACCCAAGAAACTCCCTGCCTTCTCTTCCCATCCATTTACATGAATGTGCAATTTCCACATTTCAATAATGCTACTAAACATTATTAGACATCTTGTGCATGGTGAATTCTAACTTTGACAAAAGTGGTCCTGGCGGAATGAGTACGGTTGTGTACGGATGTGTTTGGCATTAATGTGCAGTTTATCTCTCGGGTAAACGCAACGTTGTCTGAGTGTTTGGTTGCACTCACAGGATACTATTAAATCCTTCTCAAGTATCTGCTTCTCTAGAGAAAGAGAGAGACAGGTGCGAGTTGCAATGCAAGAGAAGCAGGGCAGGCTCGTGTGTGTGTGTTTGACATTTTTGTGTGTGAGCATGGATTGCATGGAAGTGTGTGTGTGTGTGTGAACATTAGTGTGTGTTTGTGCGGTTGTGAGCATTCTTGTGTGTCACAGTTCAGGAGCAGACAAGTGGAGAGGAGCATTAAACGCCCTCTTCCTCCACTAATCAGGGATTAGACAGTGTTTAAGAGCATAAGAGAGAAACATAAAACAAATGAGTGTGCGAAAGAGACAGTTGAAAACGCCTATGTGTAAATTAAATGAATGGCTGTTTGTGTTAGTCATGTCTCGATTGTGCCATGGATGTGTAGCAAGCCAGCTTTTGATTTCATGTAATTTCTGAGTCATTTAGTTTCTTTTGTTTCCACTCACCCTTCAAATTGACCTCTAATACCACTACATAATTACTATACAAATGGAATAAAAGCATTTGAAAAGTTGTTTCTACTTGCTCAGTGGTCACATACTATGTTATATAAAAGAAGTTACTACTTTGTCGAATATTCATGTCGAAAGAAGGTTTTTGAAACTTCAGTGGCCTCAAGTGACTTGTTTGTTAAAGGAAAAAAAAAATCTCTCTAAGGATATGGTCACACCAATGTCAATGCAGCCTCCCCATTCATTTCAGTTCTACAGTAGTGGCCACACTTTGTATCACAAGATCACTTGATGCACAGTGACCCCGACACAACCATTTGTTTATACATCTCGAAGAGCCTTATCAGTTTGCTATTCCATGCTTTTCATAAGCCAACAGAAAGTCAGCCTTCTTGCCCAATGAAGTCACTTCTGAAAAGAAAAAAATCTGTCCTGTTATCTTAATATATCCCTAGCTTGTCGCTCTAAAGTTTTGGAGTTTAAAATCCTCAAACCACCCGACCAAGATCATATTTCATCGTCTCACCAGTCCCTGAAGCAACACGCCCCCTCCAAAGCAGCTACTTGTGCTATTTTTGGTCTGAATATCTGCTAAGTTTTGCTTAGAATTAATCAGATTTCCTGCCATTCCGGTGGCATTGCAGCTAATGCAAAACCTTTTGGTGATATTCCACAAATGATAACTTGTTACAATTGGGAGAAAGGTGATGCCATTTTTGTCGCACATACATAAATAGAGATATAATGAGAGGTGAGAAGCAAGGTATGAGGAGAGAATGAGATATGCAGGGTGACGAGAAAGTGAGAGGGAGAGAGAAAAAAAGAAACAGGCAGAATTAAAAAGAGAGAGAGTGTCAGAGAGAGAGAGAGGAAGGCGAGGAAGACAGTCTTCCTGGGGATGTAGGAATGATTAATGTGAAGCTGTCAGAAAGGTGGAGAGGTGAAACCACAGCGATGGGGGAAGAGTCATGGCCAGGTGCAGAGAGAGAGAGAGAGAGAGAGAGAGAAAATGCTGGGAGAGAGTGGTGAAAGCATGAAAGGGGCTCCAGGAAAGACTGCTTAGAGGGAATGAGAGGAAGCGAAGAGAGAGAGAGTGAGGGAGGCTTGAGGTGTGAAAGAGGATTCAGGCAGGATGCTGCGAAACAGAAAGAGAGGCAAAGACAGCAATATAGAGATAGACGGAGACACCAAGATAGAAAGAAAATACATAGTGCTACCTGCTAAGGTGAGAGACCAGTGATAAAGTGCCTTTAGATTTCTGTATGAGAGCCTGCTGTGTTTGTGTGTATGTGTGTGTGTGTGTGTGTGAAAGAGAGATCAACTCTGTGAGCATAGTTAACACATGTTCTTTGTCACAGCGATGGCCTGATTGTTAAATATGACTCTGTGTGTGTGTGTGTGTGTGTGTGTGTGTGTGTGTGTGTGTGTGTTTGTGTGGCACCTTGCCATAAATCCCACCTCTGTGTTAACCAGCACTACATTGGTCTGCAGCTGCAGTTATTGTTCAACTTCCCCTTCGACCTCACGCTGCTTTATTGCCCCGTTCCATCAAATGGCTCGTTCTATTGTGCATACCTATCCTGGTGTGTCTTGTGTGTCCTTGTGTGCGAGTGCTTGCATTGTAACATACTGTAACACAAACTTAGTTTGTGGACAGGGCGGTAATAGGAAACTAGCTTGTTTCCACTGAGCCCTCAGCCCAAGCAGCTCCATTTGTTTAAGTTCGACTTGGCAGTTAATGGATTTTCCATGAAAAGTGGGAATCCATCAGTGTGCACTCTGAGGCATGTGCACACATGTAGGTTAGGGTACACACACACACACACACACACACACACACACACACACACAGACTCATATTTTGGTTCATAACGTTGGTCATGATAAGCAGTAACTCACCCCTGACCACCTCTGATGTAGAGAAAAAAAAACTTAAAGGTGCTTTAATCTATATTAACAATTAATCTAATGACTACATTTAAAAGTCAGACAGCATTATCTCAACACTGATACTGAAGTATTCAAAGCCACATTATACCAAGTCAAAGACTTGTTCATTTAATTGTTGCCAATACTATGAAACCAAAACTCTGAACTCATAACCCTGACGTATTTCATATCTCACACTGTAACAATATTCAGTATGTTACAGAGAGAGAAAAATGATAAAAGATAATACTGACTTGTCTCCAAGTTCTAATAGTGACATTACATTTTATTAAAGAAACTGTGTTGATTCCTGTTTGAGCAATTTTTTAAAACTCTGGTCTTTTATGGAAAAAAAGGAAACGTTTGCATAACAGCAATTGAGCTGGTAAAGCTTCACTGTGTTTTTCTCAAGAACATGTCAGCAGACATTTGTCTGTACAGGGGATTCAAGCAGGTCCCCAGAAATAAGTCCATCAGCCTTTTGCTGCATCACTCTGCACATTAAAAATCACATAACTTGATTTTAATGTTCTTTTAATGTGTTTTTTTAGATACATTTTAGATGAACTTGCAGCCCATCAGTGAGTTGGCAGTGTGGCAGCTTCAACTGCCAAACCATAAGCAAAGCTAATTACAAAAATTATCAACTGTCATTAATATACATAAATAATACAATGTGACTGCTCTACCTGTGCAGTTTTACCTCACTATGCTTTTTTATTTTTATTTAATTTGAATAAACTGTAATTAGAAGATCAGAAGTTTAATTATTGTTGAAATGTAACCTTCCCGTTATGACAAGAACGCACATTGAACTGAGCTGCAATGAGAAACCTTGTGAGATGCAAAATGCTAAACTGCAGTATAGTTGACCATCTACCCCATTGGCTCTGAATTTTAATCAGCATGAACGGTACAATAATTTTCATGACATTTCCGTTTTCCTGATTATTATGCAGCGGACAGAAACAAGAAATATGGAAAATAAATACAGGGCATAAAATGCAACACAAGTTGTGAGCTCAATGTGAATTGTTCCGAGTTGGTATGCAGCAGACTTTACTTCACAAAAAAGTAGTTTGTGTTCTGCCTCGAGTTTGTGCCATTATGCTTAAAAAAAAACAAAAAATCAGAATCTTTATTATTGGTCTCAGCGCCACCTCGACTTTTGGCTAAGAGCTACTTCAGAGGCATCTCCATAGAGAAAAACACATGCCTTTGGGAAATGAATAGAAACACAGAGGTCATTCACACACTTACTCTCCAGGCATCAACATTACAAAGTTATTGATGCTCACAACTTAACCGTGCATCAACTGCAAAATGTGTGATGAATGCACAAAATGAGTTGATTATTTTTTCTCCTCTTCTGTATCTCTATAGCTCATTGCATCTGGCAGAGCATCTGTCACAGCCTGGTGACAGAGTAGCATTCATAGGACACTGCAGCCTACTGTATTCATCCTCATTGAAACAAAGTGATACAGACCTACGGTTTGATTCAAGACAAGCAGCAAGACCTCCGTAACAAATGAAGAAAAAAACAAATTGAGCACTATTTGTCAGGGATGGTACAAATTGCTAGTTTCCCCTCTCAGTTTGCCTGCCAGGAGGACTTTTTTCTAATAATCTCTATCTATCTGTGTTTCAGGTATACAGAAGTACATGTTCTGTCTGTCTGCCGTGTCTCTGTCAGTCATGTCTGACAGTCTCGTCTGTACGTCTGTCTGTTCCTATCTCCATTCGCCTGTACCATAATTCAGTGCTCACTTTCTCCTTCACTCCCATTATCTAACTGCAGAGTGTGTAGGTGGTACGGAGTACATGATGGTTGATTAAATAGTACAAGCAGCCCATACTAGGGGCTTAATTAGTCATAAAAGGCCAATTCACCAACAATTAAAACCAGCTTCACTGACTTTAATGATATCACAATGAGAGCCTTAGCTCCATCGCTTTACGCGATAAAAGAGACCATGAAAGAAAATATGTGAAGTGAGATGGATGTTACAGGAGGGAGAAAGCTGGGGTTTTGAGGGTGGATACCTGTTTTGGTGGTATGATTCTTGCCGGAAATTATTTGCCTGTGACACTACATAACTTGTAATGGTGATGTGGACAGTGTTGGTGCTCAGGAGGGTGGCTATGAAAAAAGTATCTGTGATAGTGTTCTCATACAGTATATTCATTCTTTTTTACAGGAAAGGCGGTGGTTAAGACATTTTTTGTGAAAATAGAGACCCAAGAGATGACACAGTTTATGCATTATATGGACATGGAAATCAGATTGCAGTAGTGGAGGGAAATTATGGTAAACTCTGTTTCTCTGAAAATCCCAAATCTGCTCTCTTTTTACTGTATTATATCGGAACATGTCTCTATAAGAAAGAGCTCACAATACATTAATATGCAGATAAAGGGCATGCCATTTATTTACTTTTATTTAACACCAGCTCTACCAGTAAAATATATATTTATTCATAAATATGCAAACAATCTGCTTCATCTACATCGTTTGGATTACAGTAAATGCATATTTTGATTATGGTGTTTAACTTGTGAGGATATTATGACAATAACTGTTCTTTTTATCGCCACACAATAGCAGGTAGTCAAGAAGAAGTTGCCTATCCTTCAATACACATTGAATAAACTTACTATAACACAGTAGCTGCAATAGATAATTTTCTTCAGCAAATTGTTGTACTGGGAATTAAGACCTACCGCTGCTCAGACCACAATAAACAAACTATGGGAGGGAGACCAGTCGACCACACTTAAGGCCGCGTTCAGACCGACAGTAGCCAAGATTGAAATAAACGCAGCCCTCTCATTGATTTAAAGGTTGTATTTCTACTATTAACTCATGATCGTCACAACTAAAGATAAAACAGTTGGCGCTGTTCCAGAACTGTAAATCTTGTTTGTGAGTACTACACACTGTTGTTGAGGGTTTTGGCACATTCTTTAAATGGATTAATCTGTTACTCAAACTGGAGGTTCTGGATTGTTTTCCGAATGTCACGACCAACGCAGTTCCAATGCAGTGCTGTTTTGCCCAAAATATCAGTCTCGACCCGACATGAACCGGCATAATTTCTGTCCAAGCCAAACTGAGTCTGAATCATATTAGCCGCAGTCTAATAGGCTAAAACTAAAGCTAAAGTCAACTACGGTCTTTTCAGTGCAATAACGTACTTCTCCTTGACTGCCCCATTAATGCAGACGCTTGCCTCCCTTTGTGTGCCCCTCGGCAATGTGTGAGCAAACTGACCGCTGTGAAAAGGTTGTTTTTGAAAGGCTAAACGCCAACAAATATGGATTTAAGCAGTGTGCTTTGTTACTAGCCCCTCTATAATTCATTATGCTTGCATTCAAACACAATATCATACTCATGTCATTACTAAGGTTGCAGATACTCTGGATCCTGTCTAGCCTTTTATATCTTTCAATGACCTAACACATTCTGGTGTCCACTCTAAAGTCATAAATAGCCTGCATGTATGTTTGATACTTATCCAATTTGAATACTTGTTTAAGCTCTACATAAATAATTGTTTGGTTTATCATTACGCTGTAATCCTTGTCAGTTGTTTAAAAAAAAAAAAAAAAAACATATTTGGGCAACAGGGTTGAGCCAAGTGGAATGGATGTGGGCAGAGGAAGTGGCAAGGTGACCTTACACACCTGTTGAAACTATTAGCATGTAATAGTGTCCTTTACTTTTGTTGACTTCTGTTAGTAGTCTTTCTTCAAACAAAAGTTCCAAAACTGGATTGCTCAGTTTTTCGTCAGTCTCTTTTATCATTGTTTCCTGAAGTCATCATGTCTACTTTCATCTCCTCTCTTTGTACATTGATGAATCTTAAACTTATGTGGTATAGTGTGGGATGTGAGAATTTTAGACACTCTAGTCCTCCTGATTTAACATGCAGGGCCCCAGGAACAATGCCTTTCGATTAGACCCCATTTTGTAGGAGAGGCAATGACATTGATTGGCCGAGGGAATGGGGATTGACATTGATTGGTCCCGGCTTGTTTGTGCGGGCAGGAAGTGATTTGCATAATGCCGACATTTTCAGTCTGCTGAGGCTCTGTACGTGGTAAACCAGGCCAGAATATAAAAATCTGAACTTAACAGTAGCAAAGGGCATCGCTGAGGTGGAATGTGTGCAGTGTCTTCTCTTACGTACATTTAAGCTTTGTCTGATTTTGGTCATATGCAATACAAAAAAAGATCGAAAAAGAGTTACTGAAATATTCAGTGGGCCCAGTGATTGCAAATATCAAAAGGAAAAAAAAAAGAAGAGAGGGAGATGCACAACAGAGACAGTGATGACATGAGTTTGTCACAAGGCCAAGACATTCAAACAGACGCAATGGAGTGAGTAAGAAAATGGATGAGACAGATTGAAAGAGAAACAAAAAATAAAGGCCTGAGCTAGAAAGAAAGAGGGAGTGATAAAGAGAAAGGGAGAAATGCCAGAGGGAGACGAGGGAGAAAATCAAGAGGAGACAAAATAAAAGAAAGTAAGAGAAGAAAGCAGGGGAGAAGAGAGAGCAGAGACAGGAGACAACACAGAGTGCTGTGTCTCGTGGTTGTCTTTGTTTACTGTGACAGGGACAGGTGGAGGCTGACAGCAGGACCTTTACAGAGAGCCAGTTAAATAAAGAGAGGATGGAGGGATGGAAATGAGCAGAAAGAGATGAACAAAAGAAGGAGGAAGACTCTGAGACTAAATGCCAGTCCCCAAATGGCTGCCAGGCCTTCTGTTGCCTTCCTGCTCGGAGTTGTAGCACCATGTGGTTGATCAGCAGCATAGATCAAACTGCTACAATTAATTTGACTGCTTATTTGTTTCTTTGATATCAGCATTACTTTTGGACTATATTGTCATTAGTGCAGGGTGGCATAGCGAGTTAGGGTGCACTATAAACTAGAGTTGACTTTTATATGTGGCCCTACGGCATGTGCATTTTGTTGGAAAACATTTTTATCCAAGCTCTATTGGTGGGAATGTCGCTTGGTCACTGACATTTCTTGACAACTATGAAATGGATTGCCATGACATTTTGTACCGAGATTCGTGAGTGCCCCCAGGATCAATCCTCCTGACTTTATTGATACTCTAACTTTTTTGTCTAGGGTCACCATGATGCTGATTTTAGTTCTTTAGTAATTTGTCTTGACAACTTTTACATTGATAATATTCGGTGCAATCATAATGACTGAAAGCTCTTGACTTTTCATTTAGGGCCACCAGCAAGTCAAAATTTGCACATTTCCAGTGAAAGAATGTGTGTTGATCAAACCAGATGTTGAGATATTTCAGAGGCATTAATTGTTCCAAGACAATGTATCCTACTGACTTTGGTGATCTCCTGACTTTTCCTCCACGAGCCTCAAATTTGTGTTTATGGGTGAAATGGCTTAGTAACAAAAATTTGGTCCAGCTTTGGGTACAGTTCCCCAGTGGATTCTTTTGAATAGCTTTGGTGTTCCCCTAACTTTTCAACTGGCACAATCATAAAGTTTACATTTTTCCAAAACTTTGTTTAATGACAACACATCTGCCAAACTAAGGACATTCCCATCAGCCTCAGCTGTACTTTGTGGTTAGTGCTAAATAGCAGATGTTAGCATGCTAACCACCACTGTGCCTATAAGTAACATCTCGCAGGGCTGCCAGCTTGGCTGTAGACTGGAGTGTTTAATGGAAGAGATGTTTGAGAGATGCTTGTGCATAAAAAGATATTTGAAACCAAAAAGATTTATAATCCAGCTGAATACCGAAGAATGTTTGAACAAAATGCAAATTCCAATAGGTATACAAGTTATTCGTTCAACATGTTACACACTTTCTTTCCTAAGTAAGATGCAATTGAGTGAAAGGGGTGGACATTTCTCTCTCTCTCTCTCTCTCTCTCTCACACACTCACACTCACACTCACGCACACGCACACGCACACGCACACGCACACGCACACGCACACGCACACGCACACTCACACGCACACGCACACAAACACACAGACCATCCTTTGAACCTATAGGGTATTATGGGATTGTCTCAAAGTGATTACAGAGGATCAGGCGTATGAAAAAACAACAACAACAAAAAACAAAGATGCACACCCAAGCTAACACACGCATGTGCGTACACATGCATAGAAAACTCACTCACGCACAGGAAGACTCACACTCGTCAAGCCAGGAAGTCCGGCCTCTCTTACAGGGATAATCCTGTGGCACCGAGAGGGTAAAGTTAGGAAGAGACGATCCCAAACCCGGAAAAGCCGATTAGAGGCTGAGGGAACAAAAACCAGGCAGCGGGAGACAGAAGAGGAGAAACAAGTAGCAGAACGCCAAAGCCAAGCCAACCCTGACACGAGAGGCCGGTTATGCCTATAGATCAGGAAAACAGAAGGGGAGAGGGATTGGATACAGAGCAAAAGGACAGATTGGAGGGAGGGAGAAGGAGGACATCAGATATGGAGGGAGACATTGAGGTGAAGAAGATAGGAGGGAGGTATGAGGAGGGAGGTTGAGGATTGGAGATAAAGGACAGAGGGGGAAAGAGATGGGGAGAAAAGGAAAGGTGATACACATGAGATTAAAAGGCTAGAGGAGTTGAGGAAGAGAGAGAAAGAGACTCAGATAAATGGACAGACATTGAATATTATCATAAATTAAATGACAATAAAGTGATGAAAAAAGTGAAACCAGCAGGCTGCTGTCTCTGTCTGAGTCTCTTCCTCTCTCTCACACACACACACACACATTCCTCATTATGTCCTCATCGATGACCAATGATGTACAGGAGCACCCATGGGGAGAAGTTGAAAGCCAAAAAATAATGAGCACAAATAAGCAAGGAGAAAAGGGAAGCTTCCAGACACATAAGTAAATATATTTAGGAGCAGTATGCAGCAGAATATTGTTTTGCTCTTGTGTCGGTACTCCTGCCCATTTCTCCAAACTGGCGGCAGGCTAACCACCATCTACACCAGGTAATAGGTAACAGGTGTCTATGGGTAAATAACTCATACAACCCCATTTCAAAACAACCCACTATCCCTTTAACTTCCCATTCGAACACATCTTTCCACTCCTTTTCTGCTCTTAGGTATCACTTAGGTGTCACTTTTCTTCCTTCTGCTGTCTCACTCTTCCCCATCTTTTTGTCTCTGTCCCCCCCCCCCCTCTCTCTCTCTCTCTCTCTCTCTCTCTCTGTCTCTCTCTATTAATCCCAGGGCTGAAGAGGTTGTAGAGTTGGTATTTCCACCTAGTGATAAGGGCCTTCATAGAATGAGTCTGACACTGGAGGGGTCGTAATTTAATGGAAGCAATAAAACACAACACCACGCACACAAACTCACCTCGCTGTGAATGCACACACACACAGACATGTCTCGAGCCTATCTAGATATACTAAAATGGGGTGCAAATGCAGTACTATCAGTGAAAGATGGATGAGGGAGGCTGATAAGTCCTGATAAGTCTTGGAAACATAGACTCCGACAGACAGATAGATAGATCATAGACAGACTGGATTATATGTTCCAGTAAGTTGTTCAAAATTTCTATCACCATGGAGTCAGCTGATCCACAATCAGATTGGAGCTGAAATCTACGCTCTACTCTTGTCATTTCAATGGGATTTGTGAAATCTGATCATGGAGACTAGATTTAATGACAACATTATTGCTGCATATGTTCGCTTGCTCTGAAAAATTCTGTTTGTGAGTTCAGAGTTATATTTATTCAAATTTACAATTGCCCTATGTTTTTCTCGCTATCTCTCTGTCTCCTTATTTAGACTTCCATTCAAGTTAATTCATTTTGTGAGCACGGCCTCTTTTGAAAGGGGTTTGAAGCATCCCATAACAGAAAGGACAGGATTATATTGTTGTGCATCTAGGCTGGTGTGATTGGATGATAAATACTCCAGTTCAACAACACTGACAGAGATGCGTGTCGTTGGCCATTGTCCCCGTATGTCTCCTGGAAGAATGCATGCATGTCTCAACCATCTGGTGGTGGGTGCAAAGCACAAATAATGTAGATTAAATAGAGTGTCTCAATATAGACTCTTATGAGCACTGTCAGTGCATGAATGCTTTTTTGTTCAGTTTTTGTTTGTTCCAGCTTCTAAAATACATACTGTATGAGCATATACTCACTTTTCCACAAGTGCAATTATGCTCTTTAAATTATGCTTTCATGTCAGATTTGCTAAAAGTGTTCTACTAAAAATGTAACCTTTTTCTTTAGGGTATAAATGTAGTAGATGCGAGGAATCAGACCGTGATACAATCTCCCAGTGGGCATCTTCTCCTGAGAAATCTGACTTTCATATGTGTTGTAGAAAGCATAACGAAGACCATAAAGGTATGCTCTGCAGCTGGATTCTCGTAATGTCACAAGATCACGTGTGTATTGTAGGATAACATATCACACTAAAATCTGTCTTGTCAGGCTTCAAGTAATGCGTTTGTGACCGGCAAGCCAGTGCATGGACCAATCAGTGTCCTGTGAGCAGCTACTGGCTGCTACGAGAGTGGCTTAGGTGTGTGTCAGACGATACGGAAGGGCCACTTAATAATGTTGGCTGCAAGAGAGGTTAGCCTAAATGCCGCAATATCAGTTATATCAGAACTGGAGAGGATTTTTTTTAATTGAAAGAAGAGCAAAATATGACACTGAAGGCTTTTCTCGATGGAAAATATGTTTTTGCTCTTCTCCCGTTGGTTCTGGCGTATCAGGTTAACATTACCATTTTTAGTGGCTTTTTCTGTGGGTACATCTAGACGGAAAACCATTTTTGTAGAGCTGCAGTAGCTTTTTTTCTCATCTGGAAACCGTTTTCTAGAGTCCCCCCCCCCATTCATGTGTTGTCCATGTGTTCCTCTTCGTGATTCATTTTCAATATTATTTTTTAGAGTAGCAGCCAGTATGACACCAGTTAGTGGTTATTAATAGAGACAGGATGTGGCCGCCAATAGCCATAACGAATTGGCTGGGGAAATACAAAGCCAGCCAGTCCAAAACAGGCTTATCCAATTGAAATGGCAGGCTAGATGGATTGTAAACAGCTGTTGGGATGCACTCTTTCTCTATCTTACTGATGCCACCAGAGCAGGCAGGCAGAAAGAGATGCTTTATGACCAAGCATAGCAAAAAAAGGTAAATTGAAATATATTCAGCTTTTTTTTTTTTTTTGTGTTTGGACTTCATACTGAGAGAAAGGGAGGGAGTTTATGTATAACGTATCAAATAAAGTTTGTGACAAAGCTTGAGTAAATATTCTCACAGCCCCATATGAGGAAAAGCAATTTCAGCTCTTACGGTTTTAGGCAATTTAAGCCGAGTGAGAGGAGAGAAAATGAACGCAAGTAATATTAAGAAGAAATAGGGAAATGTGGGCAAAGCTATTCTGGAGAAATAAACTTCTGAGAGTCAAAGTGGTCAAACTAAATCACAATGGTGAGGGGTATAACCAGGGAGGCAAGGGAGCTTAACAGAGGGAGAGTAAGATTGCAGTGTAAAAAAGAATAAGGGGATGGACAGAGACAGAGGAGCAGAAGTATTGATATTTCCAGCATAAACACTCGTCCTAATGGACCCAGAGAGTCGGAGAGGGAGATCGATCAGAAGACAGAAGTCTCTGCAGATGTATGGAGGGAAAATATACCTCTCACCTGCTGTGAGGACGGCAGGCAGAGGAGGGACGGGGCAATGGAGGGAGGAGATTAGGAGATGACCAGATGCAATGGGGATACAGGAAGAAGGCCGAGACTGAATCCTAATGCGCAAAATGTATTTTTCATGAGAGTGGAATCAATAGTGATTTGGAGTTTTTTCTTTGTAGCTGGAATGAACCGAGACCGAGCATACGAAGAGGTAGGCGCTCTGAAAATACAAGATGAGGAAAGTAGGGCAAGAAGCAGAATGGATACATTGATGGATGGATGGATAACTGGAAAGATAAAGGGCAGTAGCCCTTAATTGAAGGAGGTTCCCGGACTTAAAGTGGAGGGTGGTTTCCGAGAAAGGAAAAGAGAAGCTCAGGTGCACCTGTAACCAAATCGGAAAATACTTTCCGATTTTGACCTTTAACACAGTGTTGGGATGGGGATTGAGGCTAGACATGTAGCAGTGATAGTTATGATTAGGGTTAGGAAAGAAATGCGGGGCATTCATGAGGAGAGGAACACAAGACATTGTGTTTGTGTGCGCAGTCAGTGCAAAGCATTTATTTGAATTATGTACAGATGGCGACAAGAAATACCTTACAAATTTGTGTCAACCTCTATCTTCACATTGCCAACTGACTCACTATAAAAACACTCGGTAGCTTCACACCTAAGTGTGTGCGTTTGAGTTCATTTCAATGTTTTCACACCTCCACCTAACGCAGAGGAGTAATCTGTGTCCTGCAATGTGTGAATGTGAGATGGTGGGAGGCATGACTCTCTCTCTCTCTCTCTCTCTCTCTCTTTTTCGCTCTCTCTCTCTCTCTCGCTCTCTCTCTGATTTTATTCAAAACATATGAACAAGTCACACAAGTTCATGCTAGAGTGCTTACACACAGACATGCACACTGACACGCAGCACAATGTGGAAACACTGGCTCACACACATACGACAGACCCAGACAGTCTCTTATTCGTTTTATGGCGGCACCTGAGCTTGGCTTTAAGTATATATTTCATGCCACATTACCCCCCATGGCAGCAAACGAGGAGAAGAAAGGGAGAGACTGGGAGAGGCTCAGAGATGAAGCAAGGCAGTAAAATGCAGACTCCTTTCTCTGCCGGCTGCACTTCTGCCTCTACATCCCCTTTACCTCTTCTGTCCTTTCTGTTCCCCTCTTATCTTTATCCCCCTGTTTCCTCTAGCTTAATATTTTTTAATGGTCGGGAACCAGAATGGGTCACAGACGTGTTCCTGCTGGGTCCCCACATGACAAGAGTAGTGATATGTTTTAATGAGCCTGGGACCCAGGGCAAGAGATGGAATTTCTCATTTGGGTCTTACACTGAAAAAGCCTACATCTACCATTAGCTGTCTTGCGCTCTCTACTTTCACACTTTTAAGTGTTTCACTCCATTTCATCAACTCCATCTTGCTCATTTTATTTTTTATTTCTTGCTTTATCTGTGACAAAATTCCCCAAATCAGGCTCAGTAATTGTGACTTTGCCCTTTTCGTTCAACTAATTACTTACACAAATGTTCCAACTGGCAAAGTGTACTGTATATGGAGGTGAGTCAATCTGAGTAGACTTGTTTTAAACTTGTCTAGCTCTCACACACGTTTTTCTTGTATTCATTAACATTTAACTTGCCTTTTGTGGGGTTCAGTGGACTGAAGCCATGCTGTGAAAATACTCCCCACATCGTAACCTCAGCAGCCCTCTTCAGAGTAAGGAAAAGAGCACTAGGGTCTGCAGACTTCTCTTGGTGAGCACCACATGTGTTCGTCTGCTTGCCGAGAGAGGGCAAAGTCCTCTGACCGTATGGCTTTATTTCACTGTTCAGTAAACCCAGCTGCCAGTGTGCAGTGTGCTTTTTACCCATTCACTTGTTTTAAAGGTTTCAGGGACTGTGGCCTCATCATATATGCATCTTGCATGCTAAATCACTGTAAAGATACTTGAGGATGTACAACATGGTTTTGTCGTATTTTAATAGTTGAAAGTTTAAAACAGGGTGGGAGTTGGAGGAAAACATTATCAGTGATGTGTAAAAATAAGTACATTGTAGCGCATTCAAATAAAATAGGAGTCAAATGCCTTTTTTTTGCCCTTTTTTAAAAAACAAATCAGTGCATCAGGAAACTTGGCTAATTTGTCGAATAATAATGACGTTTAACACTGAAGACACAGACATTTTGGATGGCCTTTTATTTTAACTTTGTAAGTGTAAGTGATAAGTAATCTTGCTCAAACATTACCTTCAGTTAATATAGATATTCATCGTAAAAGGTATTTTGATTAGAGGAAACCACTGTGGGTGGCTGTAGCCGCCAGTGGGTGGAGTGATTCATTCGTTAACCAGGAGTCACGCGTCCTACTGTCTGCATGTCGAAGTTGTTCCCCAGAGGCTTCACAGCAGCCACTGCTCCGAAATGCGTAGGATGGGTTAAATGCAGAGGTCATATTTCATGTTGTTTAAGTTTAATTAGAATTTTAAGTGTCCCACAAGTTGGGAAATAAGGTCGTATGGTTTTATGCAGTCTATATCTGTTGTTAAATGATTGAATTCAAGCTTTCTGATCTGATAGATCTGAAAAGAAATGAGCCGAGCAGAGGTCACTGTATGAAAATTCGTACAAATAATACTTTAACTGCTATGAATTCTCGTATTTCATTATTTGCCAAGCGATGTTTATTTTGGCAATCTAGATTAGCATACAAAAAGCACCTAGCACCAAGCCATAGAATAAGTAATGACCTACAAATAAAAAAAAAAAAAGTCTAGTCGTTATGTTTTTGTTTGCATAATGCTGAAGGATGGAAGAATGAGTGGCAGTGTGTGGACTTTCTTTGTTGCTTTGGGACAACAATAGATGTATACAAATAGCATGAATTTATTGATTAACCAAAATCAATGAGGTTCAAGAAAAGTCAAGTTACACAGTATCTGTTGTGTGCTGCCGGCTAATGAAGAAGTATCTGGAGGGCTCAGGCTGACTCACTCTCTTTAGTTAAATAGATTGCCATGGTTCGTCTTATTGAAAGGATTGGGAAGGTGATATGCATGACTGCTCAGCCTTTCTCATAAAACATTTAACGAGACTATAAGCTGTAACTTTAGTAACCTTTACAGTGACCTCTCATTGTCTGACGAGGCTCATGAAAGTTTTAAAATAGCACACATGTGAATGTTGACACACCCACACGTCCACGTGCTGAGGCCCACTATCACGCTATTAAAACCGAGAAGACAGAGGTAGGAACATACAGGGTCAATGGATGAAAGGATATGTTTTAAAGGTCATTAGGGACCATTGTCTATAAGAGCCTTATTAATGAGAAGTTAACTGTTGCCGTGTGAACAGCGTCAAATGTACAATCAGTATTGATTAAAGCATATTATTAGCATACTGTTCTGAGTTTAACCTCAAGGTCTTATTTCAATCAATGCAATGTGTTGCCAACAAAACTTATAAATACAATGAAGCCAGTCAATAAGTAATCAATACTGGGGACACAGCAGTTGTGTCTGCGTGAAGACTTTCCAGTCCACGCGAAAGTCACCAGCCAGAATTAAAAGTAGAACATAATGTGAGTCAATAGCTGAATATACCCAATGACAAAGTATTTCTACCGCTGTCTTAAGTCATGGTACGTAAGCTCAGTTTAAAGTTTTTACTTAATCACTAAAAGAAAAAAAAATGGTTCCAACTTCTTTATGCTTCATGAGGCTGTTAAAGGTATGTTTACATCAACAATGATTATACCATAAATGATGGGGATTATACTTTGGTTGTTAACTTTTCTTGGGAAGTGGGTAATCAAATACCTAATTTCCATGCCACTATTACATTTTGGTAGATTAATCTCAGACTATATGACAATAAATATGCATTGTGATACTCTGTACGTATTGTATATAAATATTAGTTATCATAATAAACAAATATGCAATGCATGGGTTTTTACAAATAACCATTAAAAACAATAAATAACAATTTAGAAAGGAAAGCAACTTCCTCTTTTCTTTGCAGAAATAAGATTATTGTGCGCTGCATTCATTTTCTTTTTGAGTTTAAACCACTAACGCAGCATGGCTAAAATGGTGATACAGAGATAAACACTCAGTTTAAGCTACTTTTTTTATTTATTTATTATGCCCCTACAAGTTCACATTTGACATTCTTGTAGTTCATTTATAATAATCAGAGTTAATCTAATGCATTTCAGCATTCCTAAGAACAGTTCAGAAGTTAATCAATAAAACATCTCTTTCAACCCCTTCTATACTTCCTGTGTTTAGATGTAAGTTAACTAGAAATCCTCGAACCAGGCTTCTTGAGAAAACTATTTTATGACTCATTTGAGAAAAAGAAAAGAAGCAGCAACACATTGGCTAGGCAGGCATATAGAAACTGATGCACACATATTTTACAAATAAAGAAAACTATTGAGTGAAAGCTGTGTGTGTGTGTGTGTGTGCAAGGTCATTATATGAGTGTTGGTATATCTGTGTGCACTGTGAATGTTTACTAGCTTTGAGAAGTATCGGTGTTGATGTATGAGAGCCTTTTAAATCATTTTGATGATTTGTGTGTTTTCATATCAGTTGAAATATTATGCGCTGCTCGGTATGTCCATGTTGTTGATTTTTGATAACTTCCTCTTTTGAAATCTTTAAACAACTCCGTCAGTTAAACTCATGTATGACGTCAAACTAAACGCAAGGCAGCATAACTCTTGTTTTCATTTCTTTGTCTGTTACTGTTACGGTGGATAGGCAATAGTCCCCAGGCTGACCTTTCACTCTAACGGGTCAGCCTAACAGGGGAAGAAGAAACATGGCCTGAAAATACAGACAAATTTCCCCTGTGACCCGCTGATGGAGGCCCAGAAACAGTGCGGGTTGAAGCAGTCTTTCATCTGTGCAGATTCCCAAGCATTTGCACTTTTTCAAAAGAACAGATTCTGATCATCGAACAAAGGGCAAATGTATTATTTACATACTGTATTATAACATATGGAAAACCAAAGCACATAGGTTGTTTTTTATTTCACCTGCAAAACACATGAAACTGAATAGATTTATATTTTGTGGTTCATTAAAGAAAAATAAGTTTCTGTATTGATTTAACTCGTGGCAAAGTAGGCTTCTGTTGCTTGCTGCATATTTACAGTCATGATACTGCCTTCTAAATTTGTGAAATAAATAAATAAATACATCCCAGAGTACAGAAATAAGGAATGCTCATTAACTATATATGTTATCTTGTTCTACATATGAAAACTGCATCCCCTCATAAACATTTCAGGAAAGTTGTGTCCCACTTTTTTTTTATTCACATTGTAACAAGTCTGCAGGGAAGACAGCATAATTAATTATATAGGCCTCTGTAAGTGTTGGCTTAAATGAATGAAGGTAACTTTCAAAACCTGAAGCAATAAAACTTATCACGTTGCAAAATCCTGCTCCAAGCATTATCAAACCTCATGCACTGGCCTTGATATTCTTTTCCGGAAAAGAGGATTAACAAAATGTACAATAGTCAAAACGAGACAAAACGCATAAAATAAATATATCGATTTTTGTCTGTGAAGCATTGAGAGTGCCATTAAACTGCTTTTATTTTGGATGATATTTTTAAGGCTCAGTCTAAAACACCAGAGAGTGAAGAAACTGTGCTGACCTCATCTACATGACAGTGTTGTTTCTCTTTTTGTTTTCTCTCATTTTAATATATGGTAATCTGTGTATTTTTGGTAGATACTGGCCTTGCTGTAGATGCTGATTTGTATGTGCAAGAGAGAGACTGAGCTCTAATGATCAGCAGAGACCTTGACCTGCATACCCAGCTTTTTGATGTCTGCTGGGTTAGGGTTGGGAACCTCTCGCACACTTGCTGCACACAACAGCTCTGCTACTCTCATAACAAGAGTAATCATTCTCAGCGCAGTCGTATGTTTTACTCCAAGGCGCGATGAATGTTTTTTGGCTTTTCAACTCGTAGGCCTAAACGATCTCCACCGCGGGGGCTCCTGTCGTCCAGAAGGCATACCACTCCTACTCTCTGTGTCTTCTGTCTCTTCTTCGCCAAACATTTTGTGTCTGTTCGCCATCACCACCACTATATATAACGACTCTCTTTGACTCCGTCTCCCAGTCGCATCCTGTCTCTTTCCCGAAATTCATCTGTTTATCACTCCTCTTCTCTTTTCTCCGTGACCCTGTTTCAATTTCTCGTAGCTATTTCTGGTTGTATTGCTCAATCTGTCCTTCCTAATCATCCCCATCCCTCACTCTCTGTTTCTTTCTCAAGTATAGACAGAATCCCCCTCTCTTTTTCCAACAGCAAGTCATTAACTTCCATCCTGGGCTTCTGAAAGATTTTTGTGCAGTAATGGGCTTCTGTGTGCCCGAATCAGCTACAGAGATGTGTAAAGTAATTACTACTGAAATATCCATCCCACTGTTGACTCCTTTGAGAGAACGTTTTAGTTCCCCCCTTTGTTTCAGATATATTCTGGAAGTCGGCTATTATTTCATACTCCTAATATTGTTAAAAAACCTCATGTTCTTCCTAGTATTTACAAGTTATCGTCTCCCGCTTCTCATATCTTTCCAAACAATAATGAGTATGAACTTACAGTAATAGTTTCATATAGTTATTTTTTGGAAAGCTGATGAAACATTATCATAGTCTGTCTTAGACTAATGCCATGTTTTAGACTAAAATCTAGTAGTAATCCCCTGGTGGCATTGATTAAGCATTAGTTATTATAATATCTGAATAAATAATAAAAGTGATCTCTGTGACATGTGGACCAATAACATAGCAGCAGCACGGTGCCGACAAAATGACAGAAGGGCAGGGAGACTGATAATAAAGATTTGCATGTATTCTATGGTGTGTCTGTGTAAAGAACAACTAAATGAGAGAAGGCAATGGAAATTGTATACGCATGGCCACTGAAACTGATTCATCATATCTGAGTGACCACTGGAGCACAGATAATTTCATCTGTGATTTAAGGTGTGGGAGAAGCAGGTGTAAAATTTGCTGCACTGTTGTAGGCATGACAATTGTTTCTATTCATAGCAGACATTGTCAGCATGGTATAGTTAGGGTTGCCAACACCACCTGATAGCAATCCAAGAGATATTTCTGGGAGGGGCAGACTTGCCAATATCTGCGTTGCTGTTTCAGTGTATCTGCCATAGAAAGAGAGAGATTAAAAATCAACATTTTAGTCATGGATATGGTACTATTACACTGAAGATCATGTTAGTGAAAACAGGAGAGGATACTGCGAATAAGATGCATATGTTAAGTGCACCATAGGATTGCAATTAAAGAAAAAATACAAGCAACACAGTTATATTAATATGTCCTTTATGGACTATTTACAAGACAGGTCTCTCACAGTCCAGTATCAGAGCTCAATTGGCAGTGTGTATTCAAATTAACTGCATATGAGCTTTTTTACATAATCTGTTCATAATCAAAACATATGGTGAAGCAAATTGAGTTTGGGTTCTCGTGAGGAGATTTTACAGCATGAAATCTTACTGATAATAAACATTTATGCATTTCAAGCAGTGCCTATGTTAAAGGCACAATCGGCGATGAAAACAAAGGCTAAAACTAGACACAACACAATGTTTTTCTTATTGTCTGATGCTGTAAAAGTTCTCTTCACATTTGTATTTTTGTAACTGCAGTAAAATAGGTCCACATTCTCTTGAGCGCACAAGGAATTATTATTTGTCATCTATTAAAAAGATTCAATTATCTACCTGTGAAGAAGCTACTTATGTTAAACGCCTCAGAAGTTTCTTCCGTCCACGTAGGATATTAATGGCTGCCAAGTCAACATAACAGTCTCACTTAACCTTTTCAATTTTATGAAGTCTTAAAACTCACATCATGGCTTTAGGCCTGTGTGTGGGTGGTGAGGGACTGCAATCTCTCCATCTGAGAAAGACAGCATGCCATAAGGCCGATGGCATCGGCTGTATGGCAGGTATATAACCAGGTTCGGAATATAAGTACCAAAGTTAATTAGACCAAAATCTCATGTAATTACCAAAAAGTGCAGGAAAAGATTGTACATTTTTGTAATATTTGGGAATTTAATCAATTGTATTAATTTATTCATGTTCAATTTATTTGATTCTAAATGTGAATGAATCCAGGAAAGGCTTTTGACGATTCAATTTATAGGTTAATTTCACATTAATATCACTTTTTGTGTAACAAAATACTCTTCTTTGCAAATACTCCTCCTTCATTCTTGTAATGCCAGTCCACACGAATATGCAGCATTTATCTTTTTATCACGTCATCTATTTTCATTATTAAAATTAAATACATATTATGAGTGACAAGTGACTGTGAGCCTGTCTTTAATTCTATTTTTACATAGAGCTAGTTGGCTCTCACGTCAATAGCACTGACTCACAGCAACTCCTTAAAACCTACCGAATCAACCCTCTCTTTTTCACTTTAGCGGTATACTTACTTTTCTTTCCAATTTTTTATTTTCATGAAGCATTTTTCTTTCCATCCATTCAACTGGATATTAATTATGTCTGCTGTTGTAAATGCAGGCTATTCACCACAGGATCAGGGCTAAGAGGCAAAGTCACACACTCAAGGCCATTCAGTTGAGACTGCAGCAAACTGAAGAAAGAGACTTGCTCTTCAACATATTTCATCCTCAGGCTTTTTAAAGATATTGTAGGTTAGAATATTCTGGATATTCTAACTTTTTAATGTTTGTCATTCTGTCCGCCCGTCTGCTCATCTCTGTCCTTTCTGTCTGTTTGTCTTTCTCTGTGACAAACTCAGCTGCACATTTTGGTTCTATTACATTTCCACCATTAAAACCTTTTTATTATCCTTGTTAATCCCTCTTGCACATGTCCAGTGTAGGCTGTGAGATTGGATTGAATAGATCTGTTCACCGACCCTCTTTTCTTCTCATATGCCGTTCCTGGCATGCCCTTTGAAAGAACTGAATTAGCTTTCCCCTGTAGCAGCAATGAGTCTGGCTCTTGTCCCTTTCAGTCTCTCTTTCTACCGTCAAATAACCCACTTTGCTGCTCAGCACTGATATGATTACGCTCCTTTTCAGTTGGATTTAACACTGAAGTCAGAGTATGTCGCTCTGGTAAGACTGTGAAAGGAATTCTGGGAACATGGACAGTCACATGTCCTGTTCAACTCACACAATAAAAGAATTTGAAAAGACAAAAGTACAATCAAAGACCGAATTAAAAGTGACAACCGAGGGAGCTACACAATAAAGATAAATGGGAATATAATTGAAATTCACATGACAGGATGTGAACGGCAAGAGAGCTGAACGAGGGAAGAGTTACATGAGTTTATGTTTTACCATTATAGTTACCTCTGTAAGGAAGTTCAAATGCTGCTTTAGGCAACTTTGGTGAAATGAGAAAACATTTGAAACAGGAACTATATAATAACTTTGTGAGGAGGGGAGAGAGAGACTGCCAAAAAAGGAGAGGGATTAGGAAACGTTGGTATTTCTTATATCATTGATAGCTAAAAATAACTTTGTTTAAGTAAATTAAAATACATCTGTAAAGTTCACTTTACACAAAATAAAACAAAAGACCCTTAATTCATTTAAAGAATACCTTCATTTAGAGTCCGAAAAGAGTCTAGCTAGGATATTGTTCGCTCAATCTTTGGTAGCATACATATAGTAGTGGATCATAGTAGTAGAAATGTATTCTTTTATTTTGAAACAGTAGCCTTGTGTTGGTGTAATTTAGCCTTCTCAAGACTATCGCCAAGATGTTGCTCCGCTGGCCCCACATATTTGGATATTGCAGCTTAATCTACATGGTAATTTATACACGCACACAAAGACGATTGATGGAAAGCACATTAGTTATGTGTATATGGACAGTATTATTTGCAGGCTGATATTTATACCAAAATAGAAAAAATATATATTATGAAATGAAGCAGTTCTATGTAAAATCAGAGATCCATATAGCCAGAATGGAATAATCTTTGGTTTCACATCCACATTTTACTGCCAGTGTGACGATTTGTCTGTGAGATTGGCAGTCGAATCAGGCTCATTAGATCAAACAGTTGAATTGTCACCACTAATTGTTTTCTGTTAACTTTGTCTTCATCTTAAGATCATATGTCATTTGTTTCAATTGCAAGATAAGGGCTTGTTACACGAGGCTTACGTTTTTTTGGGAACTTGGTCTGCAACAGACTGCAGTCTAGAGTGCATCTGCACACCCTTCAGACAGATGAGTGTGTGCGTGTAAACGTGCTGGCTTGTGTGCTGGCTTTCATGCAGCTGTAGCTCCACCATCAAAGAGCTGCTGTGCTCGATGCCTATAATACACAGGTTTGAGTTTTGAGCAGGCAGGTTTTGAGTCACCTCAAAGAAAAAAAAACCCACGTAGAGCTTACTGACAGAACCTCTCATGTCCCATTTTGGGTTGGTGACATTAACACGACACACACACACACACACACACGCACACACACACGCACACACACACGCACACACACACACACACACACACACACACACACACACACACACACACACACACACACACACGCTGCAGCTGTGTTCATACTTCATTTGAAAATTATACCATATAGTCTACACTGTATGAACTATGAATGCATCAGGAGCTGGTACAGCCTGCAGCCTTTCATCTGAGTGACAGCCTTGCTCTTTTATTCTCCCACTGACTCTTACTCTCTCTCTTTTGTCTCATCTCTGTTCCTCACCATGCATCCCCTTCCCTCCCTTTCTCTATCTCTTTTCACCCCCCCCTCCCTCTCTCACTCTCTTCTCTCATTTCTCTATACAACCAGGCAGAATCAGGTAAAAGAAGAGGTCAATTATAGAATCACACCTCAAACCATGACAGCTTTGTTGCACAGAAAGTCAGAGTTGAGTTGTGAAAGGGCTTTCACCATGTGCCTCCTCTGGCACTAACACTGTGGGCTGCCAAAAACTCTGCAGCCTACTCTGTGTCTTTGAAACTTTATATTCTTTCTCTACATAGACACAGGCACCCACATTGCGGGGCAGTAGAGGTCACTTTGGTACTGTGGCAAGTTGCATATGACATTGTCATAGTAACTGCTTCACATCGAACCACAGGAAGGAGGAGGAATCATCAAACAACCTGTGATTACTCTTTCAGTTCTCGCATATAGCTTTTTCTCTTAATTTCTCCTTCCTTTTTCTTACACTCTCCCTTTCTCTCGAGGTCTTTTTCATGGCTTCTGTTCTCAATCACTTTACCCGACTTTTCTCTCCGTCTTTCCTCCAATCCTGATCCTCATAATAGCTATCCAACTTTTTATAAATCCTGACCATTAGACCATTTCAGGGAAATACAATGCGCAGAAAATATATCACAATAGGTGAAAGAATTCATAAAAAGTAAAAAACTTTTTCCTTACCTTTTTTTGTGTCAAATTTCGACCTAATAATCCTGGCTACGGTGTATGTAATGGTAACCGTTAGGTCTTTAGAAAATACTTTCATAATCATATGTAATGATGCAGAAAATAAAGTAGAATGATTCACATTAGTTTTTTTGGGCTAGAACACTCAAATAAGCTAAAAACTCATCTGTAATACAACATTTAAGACATTTACAATAAAGAACTGGAAAAACAACATTTACTATATATCTCAACATCATAATAAGCTAATCTAAAACAATATCTTTTGTCACAATAGTGACGCTATTGATTTATTGTGCAGCTTCACATCCAAAAATCTGTAGAATGTAGATAAATATACAGACGCATTATGTGCACATATTGTACACAGAAAGAGAACACACACACACGCACACACACACACACACACACACACACACACACACACACACACACGCTTGCACGCATGCACGCACACAACTCACACAACTCACACTAGGCACCATGGTGAGTGCTTACCTAAGCGGACCCAGTGTTATGACCCTGTGTTCTAGCAGATGGTGGTTGTGGGCAGTATACCTGCATTAACGAAAGCACTGTTATGCTTCACATTTTTTCAGATATCCAGCATGATACATTTAGCTAAATATTGTAGTAAAATAATAATGGATAAAAAAAATACCATGTACCATATTTGTGTTTACTGAATATCAGCTTTAAATACATCAGTCACGTTGAATTTGCTAAATTGTTAGAGTGATTACCCAAATCTCCTTACATCTCAATCAGTTCAATCCAAACCTTCTCATGCTTTGGCATACTTTACTTGAGATGGAGTCATGTTTACTCGATATTGGGATTTCTTTAGAAAAAGCAAATCTAAAATATTTTGCCTTCTGATAGGAGACATTGTAGATGTTTAAATAATGGGTCCAAGCTGTTTGCTGATGGAAGAATGGACCAGAAGGACATACAGGCAGAGGAAAAGAAAAGTAATGAAAAAGAGAGCGAGCACGGTCGGCTTTTATCTCACACCTCGCTGTGTGGAAGTGATTGGGATTTACTTAAACATTGCTTTCCTAACTTTGTAAAACCAAATGTAACAAATAAATACATAGAAATACATTTAATGAATTGCTATTTCTTTTAATAATAGTATTGGATACCAGATCATCACCAATACCCGATCCAGCTATTTGAGTCAGTATCGGACTGATATCAGTATTGGTATTGGCACATCTCTACTTTTTACTTATAATCTAATGTGGATAAAATAATTGGCTAATTACCAGTAGATGACTTTATATATCGTATCTAGTTCAGGCGCAAAATAAATCGAGACACATCTGCAAACCGGGCGAGCACTCCCGCCTTTCAAACGTAAAAGTATCAGAAAGAAAAGACAAGAGAGGAAAGAACAAGAGGAGAAGGGAGCAAAGCTTCCCAAATTAGAGTCCTTTGGCACTTACTGATTTAGTCTCTTCACTCCAACCAGCTCTGAACTACTTGTGATTACTTTGTATGTTGGAATGTATGGATGTTGTGTGTGTGTGTGTGTGTGTGTGTGTGTGTGTGAGAGAGAGAGAGAGAGAGCAGAGAGAGAAAGAGAGTGCAGACTATAATGACAAAATAGGAATACCACAGTATGCTTATCACTTACCCAATTATGTGGGATTGCAAAACTAATCTACAACTCTATTAAAACAAGAGACCCTACAGCTCAGGGTTAAACAAAAACAAATTACATTACCCCCGACACAGACACACACGCACGCACGCACACACACATTTCACTTTTCCTATACACTGTGCCATTCTGTCAACCACACATGGTCCCATTCACCCATATCTCCACTGAGATTTTAGAGGGGCAGCTGTGCATAGAGTGTCAGCCATATGGATAGGTAGTTGCTCTTTAAAAGTCTGTTTGTTTATTTTAACTCGCCAGTTTGATTAACAGTTGATTTGATAGAAAGGCAGGACAGTGTTTCCCTTTCCCCCTGTCTGCTTCGAACCCCCCCACCCCACACACACACACACACACACACTGTAAACTGAATGTGTGAGTGCGAGAGAGGCTCTGTTTTCGATGTGCTCTCTCAGAATTAAATCAAAATATTAAGACTGGCTCACATTTCAAAGTCAGCGATCTAGATTTTACTGGTGAAATACAATGTTCATATGATATATATTTGTGTTGACAGATTGTCTGTGCAGCACTACCCTTCTCGATCTAATGAGTTTATTTTGGTAAAAAGTTTGATTTTTCAATTAATATTATCTCATGTATAGAACACAAGGATTTAATTAAAATCGGCAAAGTTTTACTATACAATTATTGTTAATGGGTATGTATATAGTTTCTTTTATTTCTGGAAATAATTACCACGTGGCATTAATTTCAAGTTTATGTTTCTTTGTAAAGCTCAACTCCTTAGAAAAGCAACTGAAAGGCCACAATTCACCTCATTTGACCCTCTTTCTTTGTCCTCTCCTCTTCTTACTCATTAAGTAAATGAGCTCATTTGCGGAAGAATTTGTGCAATCCCTTGTGCCTTGGTGTCAGTCTCATGGCTTTTACCTACGTGGCAATACTTTTCTGCCACCACAATAACCTCCTCTTTTCTGGGGTCAACATAGATATTTTATTTCTTCTCTAATTCACTTCTCTCCCAGTCTCCCTCCCTTCATCTATTATGACCTCAAATCCCAAATGGCTTTTTCGGTCTTTCTCTTCCTCTGTAACTGCCTGTCCTTTTCTTGTCCAGACCTTTTCTGCGACCCTTGACCCGTCTTTTCAAAAGTTGTTTGAAGTTCCGACTCTCCACTTCTCTTGTCTTGTCGAAGAGAAGGACTTGGTGTAATTTTCTCTTAATCTCTTCATCCCCTCCTCTCTGGAGGAGAGCTCTGTTACCTGCGGATGGAGGGAGAGAGTGGAGGATAGAGAGAAGAAGGCAGGGAGAGGGACAGGAAGTTGGCCTGTGACTGCCCCCAATCAGGCTTCCCTTCTCCCTCTGTCTTTATCTCCTTCTTTCCATCCCTTGTCCTTTTGCTCCATCTTTCTGTTTTTATCTCGTTCGCTCGACTCAGAAACTTTGTCTAATCTCTGATTTAAAGTGCCGAGAAAATGCATCAGAGATAGAATGAGAAACAGAGATTAAAAGACATAAAAACAGCTGTGGAGCGTTAACAAGAATGCGAGAAAAAAAGGACCTCAGCCATGAAAAGATAAAGCTTCACCTTATTAAACTTAAATTTATTAATCTTTTTTTTCTCTTTCACGTCAGATTAGTGCCACCAATGAGTCTGATGTGGAGGAAAGAAGTGGTGAGGAAGGAGGGAGGAGAGGAGAGAGAGTGGATGTGATGGACATACACTGACGAGTCTGGCCTTTCAGTAATTGTGCCTGCCGCGGTCAGAGGTAAATGCCACACCTGGATATGTTCTGCTATAATGAGTGGAAGAGGGTATGACACATTCATAAACACTCACATCCTTGCACACACACTCTCACACAGCCCTGCACGGACACATCAATATTCTTAAGGGCATTAACATGCAAATGTAGTCAGCGACAATCACACAAACATGTTTTCACACACGAAAAAAGTTGGTGGGCTACCTAAGAAATATCCATCACAGATAATAGTTACCTTATCATGACTGTAATCATTAATTTCCTCTGACACTGGTAATATATTCTGATCTCTTACAGATTATTTTTGTATATTTGCGGTGGAACAGTGAAAGCTCTAATAAGTTTGGGCGTTGACTTATCTCAATAATGAGAGACACCAGACTATTATTAGAGACATGCCTAAGATAGATTTTCTTCTCCACATCGACATGTTTTTATTGGAATATTTATACATTGCAAATAGATATGCAAAGTAAACATTTTATTTCATATTCATAACATTTTACAAACACATACAGAGATACATTGTTTGCCACATTTTATAGACAGTAAACTCTTTTCCGAACTCTTCAAACTACTTTTTAAACTCATTAAAATATCTTTTGAACTCATACGTTAACTGTCCATCTTCATGCTGCATTTTTCACTCGCCAACACTAAACCTGTCCCTTTCCCTTTTAAACACAAAACACAGGTTGCAACTAAAAGGCTGCAAACGACACACACACTAACTAAGAGTGCCCAAGCAAGCACAACAAACACTTATATCCAGTTATTAGATTGTGCCTTAATGTAGCGATGTAAACTGTCAGTCTACACGTCTACTGTTTTTGCTCCACCTGCCAACTCTAAGCTTGTTCCTGACAGTCAGAAGCTCTCTTGCCCTCTCACGATGCTTACTGCTTTTATTGTGAAAATGCCAACGTGACTCAGGAGGTGGAGGTTGAAAGTAAAGGTGGGGCTACCGCAGACGAAAAGGCAGTTTTGCAGATGCCAATGTATCTGTATCAGGTTTGAACATATGCCTACATGCGTGTATCAGCAGTATGTTTGTGTTTGCATTGGTTGTTCCTTTATGATCATTTGCATTGAAAAAAAGAAACATTCATGTGACAGCTTGTGTGTTCACCTGTGTGCTTCAGAGTGTTTCTCTTCACCTCACCTGTGAGTTTGTGTCTCTGCGTGTGTGGTCCTGACCCCCTACTGTTTAGCAGATGCCAGCTCATCCTGATCCAATATATCTCCTCTCTCTCGCTCTCTCTCTCTCTCTCTCTCTCTCTCTCGCTCTCTCTCTCTCTGCTCTCTCTGCTCTCGCTCTACTCACAGAGTACTTGTCCTTGGTCAGGGCTCAAGTTTTGCATTTCTCTCCTATTCTTCACCTTATATTTGGACCACGTACTGAATACCTTCCTTTGAATCTTGCTTGATGTGTTCAAGTTGGTTCCCGGTATTGAAATGCATTAATCTCCCCTAAAGATAATTTATTGTATGGCGCTTTAGTTGTTGAATGTAGCGGGATACTAGTGGAACTAGACGGGCGCTCTTCGCCAAGGCCAAATGCCCTAACGTGCAATGTTAACCAAAGTGAAAAATAATGTGTGCATCCGCCCCGTGATTCAGATTCGCTCCAAATGTTAATGTGTTTTTCCTTGGCCTGACCCTTTGCACCAAGTTTCATAAAAATGAGGCTGACAGACAGACAGACAGACAGACCAGACCAGATCAGACAAGACAGAAACCTTAACCTTAACCTCCTTAATTATCCAGGTGCGTGGGGTTGCAATAATGAGTCATGGTTTTCCTTCCCATTCATACCAAAAATAGTAAATGAAGGTAATACGGTTTGTATTTCAGTTGAAACCTGATGTGTCCCATGTGTCCAGTCTGCATCAACACTGTAAAAAAACAAAAAAACAACAAGAACTAAGGTGATTCTTTGTTCACTTTTACATAAATCATATTCACTACTTTCAGTATTGTACATGCACCAGGGTATTCTGCTCAGAGGTTGCTGACAGCAAATGGAGCAGCGCCCTTAATTATCTATGAGAAGGGCATCTAAGAATGTTTTTTCTCGGAAAACACTCTACCAGCTGAATAGTCTACTGAACATGCATTCAACTTGCATTGAACAAAAACAAGCTCACTTGACATATCCAGTAGTTCAACTCATTGCTTAGTTTGGGAAATCATTTATGTTGCCCCTCGGCACATTGTTTAAATAGTTAAATGTTAGTGTAAGCCATGAGCTTATGAGTCATGAATTATTGACATCTCTACTGTTTCTTTGTGTGTCCATGTGTGTAGGACATCCTGTTGTTGGAATTGTAATTGGACATGCCTTGTGCAAAACACATGCAGTGATGTCCCACACAGTACATACAGCAAACTATGTGTAAACACAGGGCCTATACATATACCTATGTTATGGCTGACTTACACAGCAGGTGCTGTTGATAAATGGGCACACACATGCACAGTCTTAAAACTCACACGCTGTATATACACATGGAAGATGATTGAGTAGGAATCGTTATATTTTTACTATATGTGCCTTGTGCACTGTTCTTGATTCATACATTTCATTACAGATTGTGCGGAGGACAGCAGCTCATACATACTGTATATGAAATAATCTTACCTTCTATATGTAAAGACAGGAGAAATAGGCATAACATTTCAATGCATGTGCTTTTGGATCTCTTATGAATATGTATATGTGTGTGTTTGCCTTTTTACTGGTGTATCTGTCTGTCTTCCTTTTTTGCACTGTTCTCTGTGTGTTAGGTATGGTTTTCTCTGACTATGTGAGTGTGTTTATTTCTGATTTTCAGTTCGTCAGTCTGTCTTTCAGGTTGATAATATTTGAATAGTCAGTCCTGTATGATAGTTACTAGTTACAGAAGAATAGAGGCAAATGAAGAAGCCTCAGCTCATAAACCACAGACACTCATATACAGTCACCGCGTTATTACAAACTCTGGTTAGAACAGAAATGATTGTCTCCCCATAATATTTCACTGTTGTAATAATCACGTAGTACCGACTGTTTGCTGACCCCCAGAGAAGGAAACTGTGTTTGTATCAGTCTCAAAGTAGCTGCTGCTAAATGGAGGTCAACGGCTATAGGGGCATGGAGTCAAACACAAAATGGCGACTGTTGTAATCAGGATGAGATGACCGTTAGATGAATCCTCTCACAGATGCTGGGCAGGGAAAATGTTTTTTCCTTTAGTCACAGAAATGTTTCTTTGAGCAGCGGTGGGAGACAGCAATCCTATGCATGTAAACGCAGAAACAGCAGAGAGAGAAGTGGAAACATTCAAATTCATCTGGCAGTCCATCTGCTCTGCCATTTCTGACGTTCATTTTTTGACGTTCATTTTTTTTGGGGTTGTGCAAGTCAAACTACTTGATTTGGGCGGACTAAGGGGAATGCATGTCACAGTTCCAGCAATGACTGAGCATTTAAACCAAAAACAGACTTGTTTAGGGGTCTGCCTTGGTGGAAGCTGCTAAGACGATGAAAGAAGATCTTTGGTTAGAAACCAATGA
This sequence comes from Ophiodon elongatus, assembly GCA_016806645.1. Classification (NCBI taxonomy): domain Eukaryota; kingdom Metazoa; phylum Chordata; class Actinopteri; order Perciformes; family Hexagrammidae; genus Ophiodon; species Ophiodon elongatus. Next base: position 2,323,097 of record JACSYO010002159.1, read on the forward strand.
CTTTGAGATCCATGATTTGGAAATCTTATCTTGTCCAAAACACTGCGCAGTGAACTATACGACTCCGGTAAGCTTTCACTGTGGCAATTAATGTATCCTCTGTTGCAACAATTACAAGATAAACAGTAGAAACGTGAGGTTCATGTTGCAAAGTAACCAAGAAGCGGTGCTTGCCCATATTTGATTGGCCAAACGCAGCACCTTGCCTGATGATCTTACCATGCAGTGCAACAGAAGGTGAAGAAAACTCTGTGTTTTGCCCTCTGCATCGGCATCCCCACTGCCTCAACACAGGGGCCTCATTGAAATTAGTGAGAAGCCTGAAGGTAATACCTATAAGAGATGTGAATCTACCCAAAAAGTATTTTTTTGGTTGTTTTAGTTAATGATTGTATGATGGTCTGAATGCTTCCTCAGCGGCTTCTTTTGGAATTGTTGCAGAACAATGGCTGCATATGGCCACGTGTCTTTAGTATGAACAGCTGCATTGTCCTCTTCCTCGTGTCCTCCAATTCTACCGTATGAGCACATTTTAAATGAAAATAGAGAGATGATATGTGCCAATTCACTTATTTCTAAAAAACAAACAAACTACTACCAGCCTAAACCGCTGAATGACATCCTCCAGCAGAAGGGACTTGGACGAGGCAAAATTATGGATTCTGAATTCGTGAATTTGAAGTTTGGAAAGTCAAAAAGGCCCACACAAAGGTCTCACAAAGGCATACATCAAAATAGCTTTAAGCAAACGAGCTTTGCCGAGACTGAAACTGGAGAGGGTTGAAAGAAGTTCTTTCATGCATAACTCATCAAACCCGCACTACTGTTCTCTTATCATTACCCAGAAACCTAATGTTATGTGATGTCATTCATAATGCAAAAAGAGCAAAGAGAAGACAGTGGGCTTACATTTATTAATATTTATGCATTTCAGTACCTTGAAAGATGCTGAGATACTGCTTGCCAAAACCTTAATCAAAACATAAAATATGCATTCCAATATTTGTAAAGACTCTGCAGTGTCTCATTTGCAGCTGAAATATTTGGGATGGAATAATATTGTTTCTGTGGAAATGTGTTCATAACTTATGGCTTGACAAATGATGTATAAATGGATAGTTTGTAACACTGTATTTTAGACATATCAAAAATTAACCCGTGTGTTTCTAACTGTTCGTGCGTATTGTTTTATGCATATCTTCTGCACGTGTGTGCAGCAGTTCCCTGCTGTTTTGTAATTAAAGCTGAAGTCAAGTCTAATTTCCCTTACTTTGCAGTTCTGGAGGTTAATTGTGAGAGCCATGCAGCCCCTGGCAAACTCTCTTCCATTTCAGTATTTTCATGTGCAAACTACAGAGGAGATTGTTAGTGCTAAATGAGAGGATGTGACGATGCAGTAAAAACAACACCATTACCCTACCGGTACATGAAGAGAACAGGGCGAGGCAGAGGCGCTAAAGCCCCCCGTGCAAATATTAGTGAGGGTAAACACATGCTAATGGTGAAAAAATATGCTTAGGTATCGAGATTTCTGTGCCTGTTTGCAGTTTTGTGCACAGAGTGGGTCTTGCTCTGAGGTTGACAGGTCATTGGGAAACAAAGGGCCCATGATGGCACCCATGGCATGCCAGTACACCGGGTGGGAGTGCAGCATAAATAAGTCTCAAGTATGTGTTGTTTTGTATGGTTGAAGCGGCACCAATTAAGAAATGCCCTTTTCAACTAGATGAAAGATACAAGCAACTTCCGAGGAATTTAATCAACAAAATACATAAAAATGTTTGTATCTGTGTGTCTGTTTGAATGCATAAATGTATTGATTGATTAAGGGTGGGACATGGGATCATAAGTGCCATGGTTTCTGACAGATGGACCTTTAGGACACCAGGTATGCAAAGCAGTCAAGAGTATGTTGGTGTTTTTGTGTGTGTGTGTGTGTGTGTGTGTGTGTGTGTGTGTGTGTATGTGTGTGTGTGCGCATGCTTGGTGCCTGTGGAAATGACAGCCACCCGCTAACCTTCTCGCAGCGCAACCCTGTGATTGACGTCTCCATGGTGAGAAAGTGGGCGGCAGGAGCACTAGATATTACTGCGGAGGTCAGGGTTGAGCGGAGTGAGCAATCACTTCAATCTATGTGTGTGTGCGTCTGTGGGCAGCTTTGTGTGCCTGCACCTACCTTCCCATTGCAATTTCCCCCTTGTGATGATATCAATTTAGTTGAGGGATAGCACTTGCTATTCGGCTGTAGAATTATCATTTAATGCCAATTGATACCAATACATTTTTCTCACCCTGTAAAAGAAAAAAATCATAATGGGGGATGGACAGAAGGGCAATTAGGTTTACAGTCAATTAGGTATATAGTCAATTAGGTATACAGTCAGACAGCTAAAACAAACATGACTAGAATTTAAGTTCATAGCCTGAGGTTGATCCATGATGCATCGGCATCTAAAACATTTAAAGTTCCTAGTCTTGGCAAGGTTCCAGTTTTTCTTTTTTTTTTACTTGGTTGTAGTCTTTTGACTTTGACATTGTTCCAGTGATACATCATTGCCACCACAGTGGTATGCCAACATCCTCTTCCTAGTGTACATTTTTGCTTAATGTAGTAAGCTTGACCTTTTCTTGCCCTGTTTGCTCAATAGGAATGTTCTGAAAATGTGCTATATCAGTTTGACAGAAACTATCTTAATTAAAAAAAAAGCATGTATCCCATGCTTTAATTAGTGAACATCTCTACAGATTACCTCACTGCACTTCGGATGCCATTTCAGAATTATTGTTTGGATTTTGATTGGAGCTGAAAGATAATGGTGTGTTGATGGAGAAAGAAAAAAAGAAAGGCCTCAACGGAAAACAGGCTGAACATTCAGCGTAGCTGTAATTATCCTTTAACGCTTTTAACTGTCTATTCTAATTGGACTTTCATATGAGCCCACCTTGGTCTTTTCCCATGGACTCTGGTTAGCGCGAGCCAAACGTGGTTTCATTAATGTGTGTGTGTGTGTGTGTGTGTGTGTGTGTGTGTGTGAGGAGTAGATGGAGACTTGGTGGTTTGAGCAAAGCTCTTTGCTGTCAGCTCATTTGTCTTCATCATACACAATCAGAATGGCCCCACAAGGAGAGAGACATTACTGTCTAGTTATTGTCAACAGCACTTTCACAATATAACAAATACACGTACACACATCGATGTATGAGCTGCAACCTTCAATTTTGCTTTATGACAGCGGTGACCACACCACTCAAAAGGACATATTTTCAAACACACATTCAGAAAAATACAAACAGACAAATGCAGGCAAAGATACATATCGTCATACCTTCACTCGCTTAAAAACCTCATTATGTACAACAATGTGTGGATTCTAAATGTACCGCCACCCAATTCTAATTCATTTCCAGCAGGAGACAGACAGTCAGCGTGATAAAGCTGATTCATAATTTATCAGGACTAATAGCCACCTGCCTGCACCACTAGCTGTTATCTGCCACAAATAATAGGCTAAGAAAACCCTGTTTTGACTGATCGTACATGTGGAGTGACAGGCTGAAAAAGGATGAATTGAAAATGAACATCAGATTTATTTTGCACAAGCTGATTGGTGCATATACCTTATGCCGTGCATGTGGTTGTTACTGAGGAAGGTATACAGGATACAGATTGTGTCTTTGTGTGTGTGGATCTGTAAGTGAGATCCATTTTCACCTAATGCGTTTAGCAGTCATTATAGTGTAAGACATGCTTCTTTTCTTCATTGTTGCCTATGGGTGAGCACAGATAGATTTCTTTCAACCATAACCATATCAGTTTAGTGCTCTGCCTCAAGAGGTGTAACATCTCCCATTTTATCTTGATTGTGTTTTTTTATGAAGATTTACATTGTTACACTGTTCATTCCTTGCACTCTTTTCCCAATCCATTCTTTCATTAAACTGCAAATATCTGTGATGGTTAGAGGAGCGTTAAATTATGTTTTCCTCACATACCCACACACACCTGCACACACACACATATCGACAGTGCTGATCTGAGTATTAACTGATTGTTTTAACCTCTCCATTTCCTAATTGGTTAATTTTCAGGGACTTCACTTTAGCATGACCTACAGTATCTATTCCTTTGTCTTTTTCCCTTTGCCCTATCATCTTCCTTATCCTGCATCTGTGTTCTTAATATATGATACAAGTTGATCAATTCAACTAAAAGAATGAGATGGTTAATTACAAGTGAAAATATTTCTACTGTCCCAGTTATTTTATTGAATAACAAGAGGAATTGGAGCTTTGAGAAGCAAAATAGAAAAACATTTTTCATCACATTGCGTTCACATACCATATCATCCACTTTGAGTCGGTATTAGCACCTGAAAAGAATACTACACTGATTTAGCAATACACCCTTGCCCACAATTCAACATGTCCCCCATCAATTCTGGCCGAAAATTGGTCGTGCTCTACCCGCTTTGGGTAATGTAGCCTGGAGCCTGGAGCCTCAAGCAAGGATGAGGAGCAGCCTTCTGACCTCTGGTTATCTCACTTTTTCAGAAGTGCAGCCCCCCCCAGATTTATTTAAATTTTTCAACTTGTAGTCTTCTGTCTCAACCGATCCAGACTCAAGTGACATCCCTTTAAGCAATTTATCAGACCCTGAGCAGCTGCCTCTAGAGCCACAAAAATTCTTCATATATACTTTTTTCATATACAGCAGTACTCCTGAAGACCTGTAAACAGACTTTGATGTGAACAATTTTAAAGAAGTTCCTTTTATTTTCAACTTTATTTTCAATTTTTTGCTGTAAAGAAAAAAACATTTATATATACTTTCGCAATCCTTTTATGTAATACGCATTTACAGTAAGTTGCAAGACTAAGATCTTACTTTTACTCTTTAATTCCACAAGCATGGATTCAATTAAAGGTAGTCAGTGATTATGTGCCTCAGTAAATGATGGGACCAGTTTGAGATGATACTTAAATGGTATGAGCCAGCATACTATACTGGAAACTTCACAAGATGATTGGAACATTTTGATCCTTTTAATGAGTTCCATTCTGGGTGGCATTAAGAGAGGGTTTTGTTTTATCATTGCTTAAGCACTTTACCTATTACACCTTTGACCCTTTCTAACTATGGTACTTCCACCCTTTTAAAGACCCAAGGTTCTTTATCTACTCCTGGACTTATATGTATCTGGGAAATCCGGATTTCTGATATAGTCCATATGCCTGGTGAGGAATTATGATGACCTGAACTTTCAAGCTTTTAATCAAAAGTTCACGCTAAGTCTGTTCCAACACACTTACACAATGCATATAGTTTGACATTGCTCATCACCTCATCATGGGACAAACTCCTTCTACCTGTTGTGGTAGTTGTAAAGCTGATGTTATGGTTTACAATTCATTAACTGAAATGATGGAAATAAAACGTAATGATGAAAGTAAACCACTGACTTTGGACACAATAGTCTTGATATTAGAATTCAGGGACGCCTTTCTTGAGTTTTAACATCGGCAAAGGATAATCTCTCCTAACATTCATTCACATGGTTTCAAAGAGTCCTAGACCAACTTGCCTTAATGTAACAAGCCCTGCAAACTAAAGAAGTTTAACGAGACCAAGGTAGTTGCTTAAGTTGGCATTGAATATACTCTCTATTAAACATGTGTTTCCACGACTGGACCTCAGTCCCAGGGTCCTAAATGGCAAAGTGAAGTGGAAAAAGTAATTTAATTTTGTTATGGGTTACCAAGATTATTGAAAGGGAAAGTAATTAAATGAAGACCTGGGACAAACTTTTTCCAAAATCATTTCTGAGTCTGCTTCAATTTACTTTCACTGTCAAGTTAGTTCAACATTCCACTTTGAAGACCAGGGGAGCCTCAGCATGTGTGTGATGGGTGCGTGTGCGTTTTGAAAATGTGGCTACTTTCGAAAAATTCACCCCAATTTGTCCTCTTGCTAAATACTTCAAACAGCCCCCATGTTCCCTATCCTCCAAATGCGTGAGTGCGATCTGAGATTGGGGATGATATGAATAATTAAGGCGGTAATTACGAAATGTAATGTGGTGAATCACCACAAAACCTGTGCCTCTGTCTTCAGACTCTGGACATCCCTAATATATAATTTATAGCAAGACACCAAGTCCTTTTTTATGCCAACAAATCTCATCTCTGGTGTGAGCTAGATAGACATTAATAATTCGTTATGATAGGGATACAGACTCAGCCAATGATAATGACACCTTTACCCTTTTGGCCTTACATAAACACGCTTCACCTGTACATACACAGACAGGCTGCACGCATTAGCAAATATTACACTGAGGCTGTTGTGTGCACAGGAAAACAAAAGCAAATTTACGCACACCCTGCTTTCTCTTTTAGTCTCCCGGCTTCAATGCCAGCAAGAATTTGTCAAGTGTCAGTTGCTGGCTGGATTTTAGCCTGCTGCACTGGGGAACTTTGCCAATCCATTATTAGTACATTGGCATCAGGACTTAGCTGATCAACAGAATTGAGTTAGTGATAAGAGGTGGAGGAGGCACAGAGGTGTGAAAGTGACTCAGACTCTGTATAATATATTTGTGTTTGTATTTTGTGTTAGTTGAACATTTTGGTTGAGTGCATCTTTTACTGTATGTGTGTGTGTGTGCCAGATTGTATAGTTTTGTGTTTGTCTGTGCCTTCCAGAGTGTACGCCCCTGTGCTCGCTGGAATAACTTGTGCATGGAGATGAAAATGTGAATGATGCATAATAATGCAATCAAAGGCTGTCAATCTTCCCCCCGCTAGGTGACTGCTCTGTCATACTGGTTGTTAATCCAGACTCTGTGGCAGCCTTTATAGTCTATTCTTCTTTGTTTTGGCTGCATACTAATGAGGTTGAGAATATGAATTGGAGGTTTAGGTCACCCCTTCTCATTGTCAACAAAAATATGACAGGTCTGCACTCTCACAGACTTAAGAGGACAGTTTGTAAGCAAATATAGGAACACGCAGAAGCACAAGCCTGCAGACAGACAATCTAAGCAAGAGCATACATGCAGCAGGGACACACACACGCGCACACACACACACACACACACACACACACACACACACACACACACACACACACACACACACACTAATTGAGGCTTGTGCTTTGGACACCTGTTCGTTATTTCTCTCAGTAGGGAACCTAATTCCCTGCCCCTTGCCATATTGTTACACCCACATGTGTACTGTGCATCATGGGTGCTTAGTTGTATTTGTGTGCGTGTGTGTGTTTCTATGTATATTTTTGTGAAAACATATATGTTTGCTTGTGTACTAGTGTGTGTAAGCAGTATATGCCATGTTTACTCTACGTGCTTGATACTGCACATGCTTATATAATAGTCTTCATTTGTCAAAATATGAAACATGGTGTAGGCTGTACATGAATTACATCGTGTCACAGTTTAATCCATTGTCAAAAGGCCTTTCGAGACATGAATTTTAATCAACTCTGAATATACAAACCACATTTTGCATAGTGTTGTTGGTTATGCCTATTTGACAAATTGGATGATCATCTGCAATTTAAGGTGAATTACAGAAACATACATACTGTGACCGCACTTTAAGTGTATTTCCTATACCAGTTGGGACTCTATGCCAACATTTCTGAAATGGAAATGCAAAATAACCTTAAAATCCTCATCTTTGTGTATCCACACACTTAAAAATAAAAATGATAAAAAAAACTGGAATAATGACGCATTCCCGCATACATGCTCCATAGAATATGGTTTGCACTGAGCAATGCATCCACTGAAGTTCACACCTAGTGGAGCGGCAGAGTAGCAGAAATAGAATGCATTAGAGGGAAAAACAGAGAGAAAGCCATCGGGCAGTGGGTTCACCTCTCTGTCCTCATACCCCCTTTGAAAACAGCCATGCAAACTGTCATACACCCTGTCACTAAATTTTAACCAGTTTCATAAAGTGCCTACTTGATGGACACAAATAGCAAAACCATGGAAATGGTAGGTGTTGATCTTTATGTCTTCAAGGATTACAGAAAACGATTGGAAACTCTAGCTTATGACTGTCTCACCAACGCAGGAGTTAGAATTGCAAAAACAATTATGCAAGTTTGCCATGGTAGTGACTGTAGTTTCAATGAAGAGAGAGAGAGAGAGAGAGAGAGAGAGAGAGAGAGAGAGAGAGAAAGAGGGGAGGTGTGGAGACATTAACATAAACTCAAACACGCACACTTAGGATTGAAGCTACCTAGGCAATGTAAAGATAGAGGTTGACACAAATTCACAGATTTGTAAGGTATTTATTGTCACCAGCTGTACGTCTTTCAACTAACTGCTTTGCACTGACTGCGCACGCAGCCACAATGTCCTGTAGAGAGAACATGCAAAGACAGAAACAAAAGTAAAGATAGACAAAAAGCCGGAATTGTAAAGAGGCTTGCCTTCTACAGAGACAGATACAGAGACTGTCGTTAAATCCATGAGTTTTTTTATGAGAACTCTCCCTGATCTTCTTTGCCTCATGAAATCCTCTTCTTCTTCATCGCCTCCTCCTCTGTACCGGCTTTAAGATACCTGTATTATACCAACTAAAGAGGATTTTGTTCAAGGGATATTGGCTTATGTTTAATTGAAGATGGTGCAATTAAAGCTTTCTTGCAGGGCTGAGGGAAATGATCATGGATTTTGTGAACAGATGAAATATATATCGCAATGTAAGAATATGGGATACTAGGAAAAAATGAAATGGATTAATCTATATCATCCAAATGTGTGTGCATGTGTGGCGTATTTGCTTCACCTTGAAGCAGCAGCAGGCTGAACAATCAGATATTTGATCTGGGCTTAGAAGGAAGATTTAATCCCCGGAACGGTGAAAAGGTTTTCTCCCAAGTTGCATTTATGCAATTTTGCCTTCTAGTGCAATTCTATAGAAATGTATCACTGCAATTTCAACACCCGGGCCAGGATTAGTGTGTATTGGTATCTATTTGTGAGCATTTGTGTGTTCATGTGTTTGTGTGTATGTGTTCATGTGTGTGGGGACTGGAAATCAGTCTGGTCTGGTCTAGTTTGTGAGTGAAGCGGCAAATACCTTCAAAGTAACCCTCAACACGAGTGTGGGAGGGTGCTTTAGAAAAAGATAGAAACATGAAACATGTAGAACTTCTTAGGGCAGATGGTACACACAAACAGACAAGCACACTCTTTACTGTGTGAATACATTTCTATGTTCATGTCATTTCTAAAGTGAGCAAGGCATAAAGGGCAATAGTCTGACATGAAATGCATGGCATACTGTAAAAAGGACAGCATTACAGAATGACAGAAAAGACAAAAGAAGAGTGAACAGACGAAAGAAAAGAAAAAATGTGACAACAAATGATTTTTAGACTAAGTAAAACTGCAGTATGATGACTTAGAAATCTCCACATTCCCCTGAGAATTGCTGTGGTAGGCACATTTTACTGGTAACCAAGGAACTAAGTTGTAATACAATTTTGATTTTGCCATTGCTTTTATTGCCATTACTTTTCTTGCAAGACGCAAAAAAAAGAATTACTTCTCTTTATGGATAAAAATTCCATCTGCTTACTTTGATATGATGCACTTTAATGACTTAACTTGTTATTTTACATTCCTTTAATTAGCTTGTTAGGACTGTCAGCATGTCGATCTTGAAACAACGGGGCTCCACGATCCTTTCTTATTTCTTTTCCTTTTCTTGTTTTTCCTTTCCCAGCTCGCTGCCTTCTCTGCCAGGACTTGGTTCTTGGTTAAAAGGATGGACATAGTTCATAGACCTTGGGGCCATCTGTTCCCCCTGATTAAAGGGGTGTGTAAATATCTTTCTGGCCAGATATTGATACCAATTCAATGAGAGGTGCCATCTTGTCACTTATCTGAGCCAAAACTGTAGGAGTGTGTACTTTTCAATATCTGTGCGTGTCTAGCCATAAGACAGGCCCATGTGGCAATGATGGAACCGACTCATCTCATCTCATCCACCTCTACTCTCCTGAGTCTGCATTTTTCATCATTCAAATTAGTGTGTGTGTGTCTGTGCGTTTCCTTCTGCCTGCATGGCACGTTTTGTGTTTAAAACATGTTAATGTGTGTGATTTTGCACTTCCAAAATGACTAGATGGCCAGACTGCTATCAGATGTAGTCAGCCTCTGCCTGAGTTGGGTAAATGAGAGGCAATGGAGGAGCCAAGACTAAATTCTCTGGTGGTCTCACAGCTCTGGCCTCAGCTTAAGCATCTCGCCTCCCAACATATCCACAGCATAATGAGTTTGAATCTCCCTGGAGTATTGGGATGAATCTAAACACTCAGTGTAACCTATTTGTATGTTTATTTGTGTGTGTGTGTGTGTGTGTGTGTGTGTGTGTGTGTGTGCTTGTGAATGAGGTTCCTCTCCCAAGAGTACTTGGGTAAATCTCAATGCAGCTCATTGGCATAAGAGGATTTAACTTTTTGGTTGTCGTGGTAATGAGCTGTGATAAACACCAGCAGATAAGTTCCATGTTAGACACACACACTAACACACAAATGATGGAAAAACACAGGATTCACGTTGTCAGTGTTAACATGGATATTTCCCATGAGCTTTGATGTCTGTAGCATGAACAGCAGAGCCCTGTTGTACAGTCCCTCTGGGTGGTAGGAGAAAACAAAGTTTTTAATAGCTCAAACCCTTACTTGCGCTTAAAATGTATTACATTTCACGTAAATTAAAGTATTCAAGGGATTTCACAATACAAGGTTGTATAGAGGAATCAGTAGCACAATCAAAAACACATTTTGACAATGTGCTTGAGGTTTTTATTTAATCATTTCATTAAATTATCAACCAATTACAATGCAATTGAGGTGGCTTAAGTGCTACAGTAAAGGCCGACTCTGTATCAGCTACACTGCTGGTTTTTAAACTACTCTCTGTTCATACCATGACCTTGGTCCAGGCACAAAGTCAATATAATATTATTATGTTCAATATATGTAAAAGGTCTGTTTTCAATGTTTTTCTGACTGAAAAAAAACTTTTGCTTTTTGTATATTGATGCTAGAATGGAGTTATCCATGGTGCTGAATCGGGAGCTTTCAGCAGCAACTCTCTGTTAGCATAGTTTGCACAATATCTTGGATATAGAAACTTTGTATGCTTAATTTTCTCGTTGCTAAATTTGACATTTATTGAAAGTAATAATTGCAATTTACTAATGCAACTCTTGCATTTTGTATTTCAAACAAATATCCGGTCTGATGGGAAAAGCCTTTATTCTTTAGACTTTTGACTATTGCTTCTGCACACAAAACAGGGGCTAAAGATCTCCAAATAAAAATATATATATATATTGAAAGCATGAATGTCTTTGCAGTGATGAGAGTCTTAGGCACTAATCACTTTGTTGCTAATTTTGACTTTCACATTTTTGCCTGTTGTAGCACTTCAAGAGGCAATAAAAGTTCCAATACTTTTTGATCTCAGCTACATGATTATTTTCGTATGCACCGAAGTAAAGAAACATAGTCCTGTTGGAATGGTATCTTGTCTCATATGAGTACTTAGCACTACAGACAGCATTTATATGTCAATAGCAATTACCTGTTCCATAAATTGTCATTGAACATTTTCACAATTATATGAAAAACTAATATGTGTTAAAGTATTTCATCATTAATTGGGATGGTTAGAAAAGCAAATACATATAACTAATGGATCTGCCAATAAGGCCACATGCACCGGCCCTCCTATGAAGAGTTATAGAGCTGAAGCCATCTCCTTCCATTTGCCACCAAGACAATCTCCTCCACCTGTTCTCCCTCATGCTCCTTATGATCAGAAGGTGTTGAACAGGGAGACAACCATCATTAAAATTCGAAATGACTTAAAGCCTCTCAGCTGCCATAAAATACCTTGCGGTCCCCCTCAGTCATGACCATGTTCTCTGTGGACATGAGCAATCATATCCGTGTTTGTGAATATATATCCATTTATCAATGTGCACCGATGTATGTGCATGAATGTCTATGAGAATCTGTAAGTGTGTGTGTGTGTGTGTGTGTGTGTGTGTGTGTGACCATAGAGCATATCAGCTCTTGATGTAAAATAATCCATGCATGTCCCCCAGCACCAAAGTGTTAATAATGGAATAAGTAGCTTTATTTCTGCTATATATTATTAAAGGAGATTATGCATACACCCCATTTAGAGGGACAAATGCACAACTGCAGAATAGAAACTGGGGGAATGTGTGTGCACATTGTTCACAGATGTTTGTGAAGTGAATATTTACCTTGATTTTATGTGCGGAAATATGGCATGTTAGTTTGTCTACGTTTAGAAGTTCATATCATCGACATACATTATGCAGAATGGGAGGACTGTAGGTTGAACATCAAAGATGTTTGATGAGAGGAGTAGTTGACTGCACATGTTTCATTTGGACATGAAACTACAAAAGAACAATAACTTTTGAGAAGTTTTTGAGATATATGATATGGGACATACATGCGTACCTTTCATTATTCAAAACAGTGTGTCTGCTGTGAGCTGTATGTTGAACAGCTAGGCTGACCACACTACAGCATGATCTTCACATTGTAGTCGCCTTTGAAAAAGGGATTGGACATTTAGAAAACGTTGCTCTTTTCATAGTGATGTGGCAACACCATTACAGACTTGACAGCTGACTGGATAAACACCTTGCTGTTTTCTCTTTGCATGGTTGATTATGTCGCTGAGATTGATTATTTTATATACTTAAATATATAATTAATATATAAATTTGTTTTAAATAAAATAAAACAGTTGTTTGTCTTGTATAAAAGCAGTAGACTATACAAATACAGTTTATTATTGTCATTATTTTGGTTACACAGTGAGACTACTTAGTTAGTTTCCAACCATCAAAAGCACACCACCATCTATGACTTGGTATATTAGGGAGGAAGGGGTGTTGTGAGATGTAAGGGATGCGTTTAAAGAAGTGGAGAAGACAGTAACTTGACAGTAATTGACGTTAATACTTACAATTGGACCTGTATGGCAATATTGTTATAGTTACTATTTAATCAATCCATATTCTTTGGGAAATCCTATGCTATTCACATTGTATTCTTTGTTGCCTCACCATGAGAAGCACATTGTAGTAGATTGTGCAAATTAAATATCTGCTTTGAAATGTATAATATCGTGATGATTATTTTAGTGATGCTCAGCCATAACACACAAGAAGCCATCCCTCAAAAGCTTTGTTTATACTCGCGCTTGGCGTCGTAGCGCGAGCCTTCGCAGATGGCACGTGAGCTCAAAGCATGAACGGAGGCGCTTATATTGTATGTGCTGTGCGCTGCATTATTCTCCGAAACGCCAGAGGGCGTACAAACACAATGAACTGTGAAGAATCAAAAAGACAACGAGTGTAACTCATAGACATGCTCATAGAATGTGGGTTTAACCGGTAAAAAGCCATAAACCAACCTCCACAACGCCGAGGAGGGATTGCAATTATCTTCAAACTCATAGCTCATATTGATGGAGTACTGTATTGTACAAGCCCTGTAAAGAAAAAAGTAAAATATTAAATGCAATACAAAGAAACTAAGGTTGAATATCCTGTAAACAATTTGATTTAGCCGGCAAAATATATAAGCAAATAAAGATTTTTAAGACCACCTGTTTCTAAAGCATTTAAAAGCAAATTGGCCTTCTCTGTATAATCCCTAGACATGTAAATACTGCTTTTATCGGGAAACTATTTGTGACAGCCACGTGATTGCACGTGCCGTCTTCACTACAGCGAGTATAAACTAAGCTTTAATGATGTTTCTTATCCTACTGTGTGTGTGTGTGTGTGTGTGTGTGTGTGTGTGTGTGTGTGTGTGTGTGTGTGTGTGCGCGCGCGCAGGGGTAATGATGTGCCTTTATCTCCTTTCTCCACAGCCCATTGATCATGAGTGCAGGACAAGCAGTCATTACATATTTAACCCAGGTCACTTACTGTGGGTTGCAGATAGGTGCTGTCACTACCAGTGTGTGTGTGTGTGTGTGTGTGTGTGTGTGTGTGTGTATTTGAGTGTGTGCCCATCAGTATGTCTAAGACAGCATCCATGTGCACACAATTATGTACGTGTAGGATATTCACACAACTTTTGAACATACAGTATTTGCGTTTAACTGTCAAGAACTCTGGACAACTGTTGTTAAATCTTGTGTGTGGATGTGATATGTAAAACCTGACCTTAAAATAAAACCCTAAGCTCAAGCATTCCTAATATCAACCCCCCTCCCCTGCAGGAGCTGCAAGATGACTTTCAGCCTCAGAGAACAGGTGAGGCTAAAGAAGGCGAAATATGTATTTGGTACTTCACTAACCCTCTCAATACACTCCATATGAAAAGGAATAAGAATAACTCCGAACAGTATATATTTTCTTTAATCCAAGTGTCACTCATACTGTCAGTCAACTGCTGTATTTAACGTGTGTAGTGCTAATCGGCAATTCCCATCAAGGCTTACTCCAAGCATATAGCATTCCTATGGATTTTGCTGACATTCTTTCCATCCTCTTTGTCAGCCTTCCTATGCTATTTGTTCCAGACGACTGGATTTAGCAGATCTGGGATTAAAATGCCGGATTTCTGTGGTAAAGTGGCAGGAATTAGAATTCAAGGACCTTGAACTTTTTTTTGCAGATGACTTACCCTGCAAGCTGATAACCTAAAGAATCCAATTTAGAATGTATTTTTTTTTTATCTCCCCACATTCTTTTTTACCTTCTTCTCAGACCTGACACATGTATGTTTTAAGCATATCTGTCGGTCTGTCTCTCTCTGTGTGTGTGTGTGTGTGTGTGTGTGTGTGTGTGTGTGTGTGTGTGTGTGTGTGTGTGTGCGTGTGTGTGTGCGTGTGTGTGTGTGTGTGCGTGTGTGTGTGTGTGTGCGTGTGTGTGTGTGTGTGTGTGTATGCAGCTCAAGGACTTGAGCATGATCTAATATGTTTAGCTACCAAGGGAAATAAAGAGCTAATACTGGGGGTCAGACTAATCACCTGAAAACTGCCTCTCGCTTCTCACTTTATTTTAGTCAAGCCATCGATGAACGCACACAAACACACATGAGGGTGTGTGTGTATGAACAATCACATAACATGCACACTGACGAGTGTCCTTCTAAATCCCCATTGGTAATGTTTTTTCCCCTCTGGCATGGCATCAGCCTACATATTGACTAATGGACACACACAAACACGCGCACACACACAGCCTTCTTCCTGTCCCCATGCAGGCTCAAAGTCAGGGAATCATCATTGAATTTAGGGCTACCTAAGGCTAGCCTGGGGTCAGCGAACCGCTAGCTCAGCCATGAAGTGACAGTAATTGCAGCATTATTTTTGTTTTCCCATTTTGGTGCCTGCATTATACATTAATGCAGAGACCCTGCATCTGTCTTTTCACATTTAGACCAGCTAGGTAAAAACACAACTCAGTGAACACGAGGCCTCTAGACAGAGCGGAACCAACTGATAGCCAAAGCTCCTGTGTGTTGGTATGCAGGGGTGTCATTACATGTTTGGGTGTTTGTGCTAGTACTCATACATACAACTTTCTTTCAGACTGAAATACATCTACAATATCAAATGGATTACCATGGAATTTGGTGCAGACATTCAGGGAGCCCAGAGAATGGGTATTTGATAATACCCCTGGCTATTCCTCGAGGACCACCAGGTTCCCATTTGTGGTTTTAAGAATAATGAATGATGACAACTATTGGATCGATAGAAGTTACATGTAGTAAACACAATCATGTTCCCCTCAGCATGAATTGTTTAGCTCTGATGCTCTTCTTACTCTTCATCTAGACCCATCATCAGGTCACCCAATGTGAATGGGGCTTTATTACTTACATTAATATGTTTTCTGAAAATGTATGTTTAAAAATGCAAATGAGACATTATTTAATGCTGACTTCCAGTGAATTTAGGTGAAATCAGATGCAAATAGGCAACGTGTCGTACCTTATTGTGTATTTTGGATCTTTTCTTACCATTAGTCATTAGTCATCAGTCAACCATGAGCAAAATAGACCAGCATTTCAAAATTGACCAGTGTATGTTTTCTCTTAATTTTCTCCAATAATTTGGTTTATGACAGAATACCTGCAAAACCAATGACATTCTTTGTGTTGAAGGATTTAAATATCATCATGCTAACAAGCTAAACTAAGATGGTGAAAATGCGAAACATTATACCTGCTGAAAATTAGCGCTTTAACATTGTAATTTTGCATGATGGAATCAGCATTTAGCTAGAAGCACTGCTTTGCCTACTCATTTGCTAAGCTTGCATGACAGTAGACTATTTGTTTTGCATGCCTTTAACTCCCCCCGGGAGAGCTGGAGCCAGTATCAGGATGGCTACTTCGCTGGGAGTGTCACTGACTATCTGCTTCTCCAACAAACCCCACTGCCAGGAGACGAGAGAGAGGGGATTTACTGTACTGGGGAGGAGAAGGGACGAGGGGGAGAGTGTGCATGAAGGAAAATATGAGAGAGGGAAGAGAAGGAAAAGAGACAAGAGAGCTGGAGGAATGATGTGAGCTTGAAGGCAGGAGAAAGCATGATAAAGGGTCTCTGACCCTTTATTTATCTATGAATACAATGTGCTCTTTTTATTCTGTAAAATATGTATTGTCCCAGGGTTTTCTGTGTGGTTTAAGGATGGAATCACATTACACACACACACACACACACACACACACACACACACACACACACACACATATCCACACACATACATAAATTGGAATCTGTCCCCTTATCACTGCTCTGTGTTGTCTGTCAACATGTTCATTGATTTCATCAAAGTGTACAGAACGCTGAAAGGCACGAGTTTATGTTTCTTTGTACTGTGTATTTGTCTTTGAACGTGTGTGTATGTATCTGTGTGAAAGGACATTTTTTTATTTAATTGTGTGTGTGTGTGTGTGTGTGTGTGTGTCTGTGCCTGTGTTTAAGTGTTTGATTGACAGCTTAAATGAGAAAAAGACAGGGGTCACAGCCAGTTTCCAAACCTCTGCAGATGTTTCTAGTCTTTCTTACTGGACGTAAAGCAACACAAACACAGACTATTAACAAATAGAATGGTTGGGTCTATATAAATATATTTTTTTCTTGACTGTCTCTTGGATACAAGTTATTTAAATATAATTGTCTTAAGTGTTCACTGTTATGCTTAGCCTTTATTACAAAAGTGAAAAGGTAAGCATGCAAAACAGTTATGCCATTGTTTACCAAACATACAAGCTACTTGACAACTACCACTTTATTAAACTCATAAAATAAATCACCCACTAGCTATCTAAATTTTAGCATAAAAAAATAATTGAATTGCCTTCCAAGCTCTTAAGCACCTTGATCTTTAAAATGTACCCTGGAAACCAACCTCCTGTTTAATTAGTTTTTTTTAACTAACATTTGCAATTATGTGCACCCTTGGCAAAATTCAATCTAAATATCTGCTGAACATGAACATCATACACAAAACATTCCTGTATGAACATTGAGCCTACATTGGGAAATACATCTTTGTGATTAAGAGTCCTAAAGGGGTTTTTTTTCCACTCGTCCATCATCAAAAAGATAAAAAAAAGTTCTACTTTTTCACTTTTCAGCAGAGGCATGTGTCCCACCATTTTTAGGGACACTTGTATCGCATATCAGTTAGTGGGTGTAATACTGTTCACCTCCTTCTCTCCGTTTGAAGTCAATAAACTATGAAGGATGACTCATTTGAAGCTAATGCTGTATTGAATATACCCCATTTGAATTTAATGTGTTTCAAAGCATGTGTCCTTTGAAGTCGATACTTGTTCACCTCCTAGGCCACACTTCTCAGAGACAGTCCTCTCTGAAGTCAATGTGTGTCCCATTTGGAAGTAAATGCTTGTTAAAGGATGGATAGTAAGGGAGCATTGAATGCATGACTTAATATAAGTCTTTTGGTTGGTTGCTTCCTCAACACTGTTTACTGACAGTCCTTTTCGCACTTTTTCAGATGGGAATCATTTCCTACTCTCAATATGTCGGCCTTAGTACTTGCTATTGAGTGGCGTGATTAAGCACACTGCATGTCTGTGTGTATGTGCAGCTGTATGTTGAACAGCTTGAACCCCATAAACTCTAATACTAAAAACAGTTTGCGCAACAAAAGAAAATGGCCTCTCAAACACAAAATAGTAGCAAAGAATGGTGAAAACGAGTATACTTATACTTCTTAAAGAGTACATGTATACAACATACACAGGGCAGGGGCAATGAATTAATGACCCAATCCACACTGGTGTAGGTCCTAAAACAATCAAGCACAGAGGAAGTCACCACAGAAGAAAAGTCAAGGCATTTTGCTAAAAACCACAAAGCCGAACTGTGAATTATTATATGCACATATTCCATTTTTTTTGTGATAAAGTACTTGACATTATCGTGCATATGTATTTACTTTCTACCTTTGTGTGTGTAATCCTGTTCAAGGTCTTTTCTTTTCTGCAACTATAATAAAATGACTCAGACCTGTGATTTGTTATTTAGAATATTTCAAGTTATCAAATCAAGGAGGCTTATTAAGCCTTTAACCTTGTTTTATTCCATGCTTAAATTCTAATTTATTTAATTATGATTTATAGACTTTTGTGGCGTAGAAACTTAATTTCCACCTTTTGAATTTGGGCTGCTGCAACATGTTTTTCAACTATTCTATTAAGATTCAACAAATCATAAACCTATCATCTTAATGATTCTTTGTTCCACAAGGTTCCATGTTGGTATACAGTATCATCTTCATTTTTTTTTTTTTGTCTTTACAAGTAATTATTTCTGTTAATATTGGGGTATTCGTGTTAGAGTCTCTATTTTGTGTGAATGGGTGTAGTTGTGTGTACATGCTTTCAGTAACCACCGTGCCTTTAAACCTTTACGTCATGCCATCCCATTTTCCCCATCCCTAAAATGTACACGTTTCAAAAGGCAGATAAAATATTTTTTCTTTAGAATCTTCCTTTGAGACAGGTGCACTCTGTCCTTTTCGCGGTGTATGACTCACGCGCGCACACAGGCATAGACACAGACGCAAACATACCAGACAACCTCGGGGAAATGCATTACCATATGTCTGATATTTAACTAAAGTGCTTTTGCCAGTGATATTTTTTTAAAGAATGAACACTGTTAATTTCTGGTTTCTTAATGAAACCCCCAATGTATTTGCACATAGCTGTAACAGTGATCAGAGCAGGAAGCAGAGCAGACACTCAAAGGTGAAGAGCGAGGCAAGCAACACAAAATAGATGCAAGGAGGGAAAATATAGAAGATAAATAAAACCTTGCTTGGGAGACTAAATCCTATGTTGTTTTTGGATGTTTGTGTTTTTTCTTTCTATCTCTCTCTCTCTCCTCACTCACACACCTTCAGTCACACCCCTAAACAGAGACACAAACTTCTTTCACCCTTTGAATACACACACCGGGACCTGCATATCTGTTCTGACATGAGCATATTGTCAGGAGAAGGTGGTTAAAAGATAGCGGCGGGAAAGGGAGGGAAAGAAAGCGCCAGACAGACAAAGAGAACCAGACAGACAGGTAGGCAGACTAAAAGAGAGAAAGAAGGACTGTAACAAATTGCATCGCAGAAAGGTATGCCTCATCTTTACACATCTTCACCATAGCTTCTTCAGAGGGAGATGCAGAAAAGAAAAAACATGTTTCCCTGAGGTAATTTTCCCGGATGCTTCAGAGCAAATGTTATTTTCTGAGCAAGAACAAGTGAATTAAAGGAAAACAAAAAATAGCATCTATGCTGTAAACAATCATCTGTTTCCGTGTCCCAGCAGAGAAGAGCCATTCACCTCCCTTGTGCCTGCTTTGACGGTGGCCATTTGAAAACAAACAAATCTATTTTGCTTTCGTGCATTCCTTTGCTCCACTGAGATGAGCTGGATTCCTCTGCGCATTTGTCTTTTCTACCCCGTTGTTTCTTTTCTCTCTAACACCACCCTCCATAAACAATAACATAAATACAAAGCTTTACATCCAACAAAACTGAAGTCCTGCTTCAAAGTTGGGCAGATAGCATCCAAAATGTATTAAAAATAACACATTACTCAGTAAAACAGATACTAAATTACCTTACTAATTCCTCAACAGGGGAAGTAACCTGCTACATATTTGGTATGTTAGCTTACTCAGCACAGCTCTGTCAAAGGTGCCCTCTGACAACTCCAAAGCCAGCATGTATTACATCTGTATATAACAGGTGTGGAAATTCAAAACGAGACCTTGACGTTTAACAAGAAGCTAGCCTATGGTTTGGAGCCACCTGCCCTGGTGACCATATTTTATACTATACTGTCACAATTGTATTTCAATTAACATACACAATAGTTGCTAGAAACCATTCCATAAACACTGGTCGAGGACATTGCTGCAGCCATATCAGATCGATATCGCTGTTGAGCGATGGTTGTACAGTGTTTGTCTGTCTACCTTTCAGTCTGTACACAATGAACATACCGTCTTTGTACAAGGTCCCTTCTCTGCTTTCTTCCATTCTTTCATATTTTCTCTCTCGCGTCTCAGTTTCTGAGAGTTACACAAATCCCATTCTGAAATTCCTGCATTGTCTGGCCAACAGCTATTACCTAGCAGAGAAACCAGTAATTATGAGTAAGTGCTTGCTGCTTCTTATCAATAGCTGTAATTATAGAGGAGAGTCTTGAGTCGCGGTGTGTGGAAATCACTCTTCTGGACTGCAGTGCCACTCTTGTGCATCTCCATCGCCTATTACTGAGCCTCACACATGACTGTACGGTAACAATAACTGTCCTGGGGTTTGTAAGTTGATGCATCAAATCACAAGTGCTACGGTGACAGACCAATTAGAAACAGCAGTTAAAAGACTTTCTGGCTCGGCAGTATGTTATGGGCTCCGTGACTTTAACACCTGATTATTCTCCTATAAAGTCAACATAATGGCATGCAAATTATTACAAACTGTGATCATTAGTTCGCTGTAATTACAAGCCACCCACCAAAGCATCAATAGTGAGCAATAATCCCATCAGCAATTTTTCAGGACAATCATTAACATTACTGCAAATAGCATACAATATATAACGAGCTAATGAACACGTCTCACTTTAATTGTTGTTTGGTGTCGGCCTTGACCTTAGCCGGGAAGGAAACAATGCAACTATCCTCTCAAGATATTGGATTCACTGAGAGGACAGTTATCTATCTCTCTGTGTGTTCGGGCTTTGTGACTTCACAGGATGTTGGGCAGAATCCATGAGCACAACAGCGGACATACAGTAGTAGATTTTACAAATCTTTTGTATAATGCACAAAATCCGGTAAACAAAAACATTATTTAACAGTGATGACTTGAGCTGTAATATTGTGTGATATCTTATTCGTGTTTTAGAAAATCAATATAGGGTAAAAAAGTGAAGTTTCTCTCGAGTTGCTTCAGCAGAACAGTTTGTATTCATTTCTTAACTCTGCCAGATGGAGATTGAGATAGGATGACAGTGATGAATAGTGTGACTAGTCTCACAAACTACCTGACAAATTTCAATTATTTGTGGTGATGCTTCAGAAACTCTCATTCACCATTCCTCATTAGTACGTTAGAGTGAGACACATTGTTGTCATAGCAGATCCAGCGGGGGCATATCAGGGCAGCACGCATTTATAAGAATTCATTCTGGCATTTTCTCTCCCTCAGTAGTTGGTTTAAGCATGCAAGGTGGACGAGTTGGTTTCTTCACCAGATCCAAGGGTGTTGATTTGTAACTGGACTGTGCAGTTGGAAATTCAGGCGTAAAGTAAACTGTTCATTTTTGTTTTCTTCAATGCAAGTGTGTGCAAAGGTTTGTTGGTTCATATGCATACATTCCAGAAAAGTGACACATTTTAGTGAGAGTGAGTGGAGCTGGCCTTTTCTAAATCGACTTAAAAATGGCATCTCACTCAATCTATTGATATCAATTGATGTTAAAGTACTACTTCAGCTGAATTACCAGCAGCTGATATTGAAGATGAACTTCCGTCTGCCACTCTGTGTTCACTGGAGTGCTGTTATCAACATGCAGAACTGTGCAGGTAAAAGGTTCCCATGGGCTTTTAAATCAAGAGCACACAGCTGTCTGAGGACCTTCGGGCCACTCAAATGCACACACATGTGTTTGGGTTTTCTAAGTAATAATTCTAACTTTGGTTTTCCCAGAAATCTACTGAAATGTGGCTTGCAGGACTCAATGCACTGAATTACAGTAAACAAATCCAGATGTATGGACACTGTGAATTCTCAATTTGTTTTATTTACCGTAACTGAAAAAAAGCCTTTATTTTGAATATCTCATCAATAGTATATTTATTATGATTTAGTAAAAAGGGTCCGAATTCTGTTGGAAACCCTGTTGGATTTCAAGCAACTTTGCCACATTCCAAGTGCTCCGCATCAAATCTGTTAGCTCTACAGTATAAAGCCTGATCCGTATTGATCCTTGATTGGGTGTAATATACATACACTACCACATAACATACTATGGTGGCATAACTCAAAATGAATCTATGCATTTGACGGCATCACAAACCCAATAAAACCTTGTCAGGTGATGCCTGTTTATCCGATATGATGCTGCACTTTGTGAACACGGTGAGACAAGAAGAAACAAGATAAATCAAGAGAACGTTTTCTCTCTCTTTTTCTCTCTGACTCCTTGTTTCTCTAGTGGAACTCGAGGAACTTGCAACATATTGTGTATCTTGAGTGTGTGTGTGTTTGTGTCCGTGTGTGTTCTGGCTGGAAGACCATTCGACAGAGGTTGTGTGTAATCCCTATTGTTGCTGAAATGCCACCGCTGTTATTAGGGAAGATTTATGTGCTGTGCCCAGGGATGGAGTCAGAATGCCAGCTAGTGTTTGTGTGTGTGTCTGAGTGTGCGTTATTAATACGTTGCACAGGGAATAGAGTCACAATGCCAGAATGTATCCATGTTCACGAGTCACTGTCTGATGTAGCACACTTTTGTATACTAGTAATTGATTTATGGAACTGAATAGTATACAGGCAGTTTACCCTTTTGGTCATCTGGTGTACATTTTCAAAAAATGAAATGTTGGAACTTATATCATGGAAGCAGAATAATTTATTTTTCTCCAAGCTTGTAATTATAATCTTAGTAACACAAGAAAGGCCTCCTGTATACTTTCATGTGAGTGCTACTTCCCTACAATGCTACAGAAACTATTACCATGCTACTGATTAAAAAAGTTTAAAAAGTACAAGTACAAAGAGGCTAGCAACATAAACCAGAGAGCTCATATTAACCAAGAGTTAAACACTTTCTGTAAATCAGTTAGTTTCAAGTTTACTGGAGTGGTCCATATGATATAACACATAGCTTTATTTCTTGGCATCTGTCTGTTCACACTGCATTTGTCCTCATTTCACTATAGAACCTAAAGGTGCGTTCACACCAAAAGCGTTGTGAATATTCACAACGCTTTTGGTGTGAACGCACCTTAATGGTGATGCCCGGTTGAACCTGGCGAGGCCTCCAGAAGCCACTGACATAGCCAGTCAAAATGCCGTCTAGGAATTACTTCCTCAGCTGTTGCAGTTAAAGTCCACAAATGGCACATACTGTATATACAGGATTGAAGCTGAAACTGTGTTTTAATTGGAGTTTTGCTCGAGCTGTAAAATTATGAGCTGCAATTTATTGGGAGTGAGGTGGGATTTGCCACCTTCCTCAATACAGTCCATTTATTTGTGTTGCCTGCATGTTCCTTGCCACCCGACACATTCCCAAAGGACGTCTTTCTATGTTATATGAACATTATCATGTCATACCAATAGACAAGTAAAATAATAAAATGTGGTTTATTTATGATTTTAAACACATCTAGGGATTGCAGAGAACAATTTTCTGGGTTTAACATTTCATATAGTGAGATTTGCCCTGGCACTATAGTACACGCACACACACACACACACACACACACACACACACACACACACACACACACACACACACACACACACACACACGCATGCACGCACGCACGCACACACGAACGCACGCACACACACACACACACACACACACACACACACACACACACACACACACGCACACAAATAAAAACATTAAAAACAAAGAAACCAGCCACATGATTTTTGGCTGATAAATGATTTCCACCTCCTTTTAAAATGGCTCGCTCTATATCTTTATCTGTGTCCCATTTACAAGCCTGATTGTCATCACAGCCTGACACATGTACGCATATAAATCCAATCATAGGTTCTTATAATGAAATATGAAGACAAGGACACACATTGACATAAACACCCACACAAATGCTTTCTTTTAATCAAGAGTCAGGTTGGGAAACTGAATATCAATGGTAGACTGAGGATTGATGACGGAAAGGGTGTACAAGGAAGGGTCACTCTGTCCTCTCTACAAGGTCTTTTGATATTCAGGAAAGCCCCTCTTCTAGCCACTTGTGTCACATGTCATTCATCTTCTTTGCTCCTTCTGGCTTTGTGTGTGTGTTTGTGTGTGTGTGTGTGTGTGTGTGTGTGTGTGTGTGTGTGTGGCCTTGTATGTTAATATGCATCTGAATTGCATGTGCTTGTGTGCGTGTGAGTGTTCGAGTAGCTGTCAGGTCATATATGCAATTCACTGAAGGATTGCACCAATGAATAAGCAGAACCAATGTCATCTTGAAACCTTCAAGAGGAGAGAATATGAGAAGCCAGCGAGATGAGGAGGAATGAGGCAAAGGGAAATGAGAGAGGCTGACAAGAGAGGATAGGAAGGGAGGGTGACGAGAGGAGAAGATACTTGAAGGAGATGAAATGAGACAAAAGGACAGTCAGGGGTAAGGAGGTAACAATGATATCTACAAACTACTTGCCGGAAGGAACACTCATTTAGATACATTCCTTTCTGCTTGACAGTGAAGTTTGTTTTTTCATCCATTATTGCCTTTATGTTTTGAATTTGATTTTGCCTTCGTATGTCCATCCCCTTTCTCTGCCTCTCCTTCCCCGTTCCCTCCATTACTCAGACCTTCCTCCTCCTAGGCAGTCCTGTCACATGTGTTATCCTTACAGTTCATGAACCCTTTGCTCTTCCCGCTTTCTTTTCTCCTTCCTCCCCCTCCTCATCTGTCCTCTCAACATCATCTCTGTGCTGTGATACAGCGTCGATACAGCTGTCGGCTGTATCAAGGTTTCAGCTGGCTGAGCAGCTTCAGTCTTGTTAACAGAACAAACAGGTCTTCATTTGATCAAATCACCCTTCAGCTGACCCCTGGCTTTCACCAGAGGTCTGTTGTAGTATCCACAGCAGACTGTCTCTTTCACTCTTTGACTCTCCAAAATAATCTGTGGTGTGGCATATTATTTTGAAATATATATATATACATTAGCAGCTGGATTATTGAGATGTCACGAGATCAAGCGAGCCACATACCGCACACAAATCCATCTTGTTGCGTTTGTATGTGGCAAACCAGAGCATGGACCAATCAGCAATCTGTGAGGAACTAGAGGCAGCTGAGGGCGTGGCTTAGATGTGTCTGAAACGACACAGAGAGGCAACTGTTCATTCTAAACAACAATGGAGTCTCCAAAAGAGGTTAACATAGATGCTGCAATAACATCAGCTATATCAGAACTGGAGAGTATTTCTTCATTGAAAGAAAAGCAAAGAACGGCACTGAAGGCTTTTCTCGATGGAAAAGGTTTTCACGCTCCTCTCCCGATGGCTTCGGTAAGAGTTTGATTGAAAGGTGGTTCATCCAATCACATGCTATGTATTTTTTGAAGTGCCTGCCCTTTACAATCATTTCCAATGACAGTCTCAGATGGTTGTGTGTAACAAACCATCTGACAGGTCAGTTAATTCGCTCTTAAAGCAGCTCTATTTCCCTGTTAATTTGCACATAAACACGATGTTCTATGACTAATACTACTGTAACTGTTGAAGACCTTCCTGTTTCATAGTATTGTCAAAGCCTTGATATATACTGTTTTTGGTATTTTTAATGCTACTTCACATAAAAGTCTGGATTAATGAGCACTTACCTGTTAGCCGACAAAATGAACGCTTCTCCATCAGAGGGACTAATATTTAATCACACATTATGTGTATCTATTAGATGAATTATCAGGCAGCACAGGAGCTCAGTGGTTATCACTGGAAGCACTTGTTGCATACTCTCCCTATTTCTTGCAAGGGTTTCCTTTAGGTGTTTTGGTTTCCTCCTGCAATCCAAACACTTGTAAGTTAGTTGAATTGTGAACTTGCCCATACATTTGAATGCATATGTGAATGGTTTTCGGTCTCTGTGTGTTAGCAATAGACTGGTGACCTATCCAGGGTCGGCCTGGCCGCTTGTTGAAAGTGTGCTGCTCCAGCCCCTCATGACCCTGCACACGATACGTGGACATAGATACTAGATGGACCTTAAACAACCAGCTGCAAATGACAATATTTCCTTCTATGTTATTTATTAACACGTGTACATATTTTCATTACTTCTGTTATAAGTAAAAACTTATTGGGCAAGTCAGAATACAAGCACATTATTCCATGTATGCACTAGATTAAATTGAGTAATCAATTTACCTAAGCAACCCAATAATAAGTATTAATTTAGATTCATGAGCATTTCATTGTATAACATTCTCAGTGATATCCAGACACATTTATTGGCAAAATTAATACATACAAAAATACATGGTATTATCTCTAATACTAATTTAATACATGTACATGAGTGTTAATGTATGTGAAGACACATTGCCTCACAAATAAAAAGAAAGATACTCGGTCTCGCACATCACCATATGGTGAGCCAATAAGTCAGCAGAAGAGGAAAATATTATATTTGACTTGTAAGCAGTTATTCTGCATATCTGAAATAGAGCAATCAGTGAAGCTCAAAAAGGCAGGTCAATGACTTTAATCATCTCTGTGATGTCCCTTTAATCACTTTGATCTAACACTTAGTTTCATTCTATATATTTCAGGGTAGATGTTTGTGTAACTGTGTTTTTTGTAAAAAAAAATTATTTGTATTGAAATGCAAGATTTAACAGTTAAGTGTCTCCAAAGAGTCTTACACACACGTCCATACACACATACATAGAGAGGGAAACTGCATACAATCTCACAGTATGGACTTACAATTACAGTGTGTAAATAGAGTAAACTGTGAACTGTCAGTAAGTTGCTTAAGCCTTTGTGTCTAAACCATCATTTGAAGTCAAAAATACACAACGGCCCCAGTTTTTTAAACAAAAGGTCACTCTAGATTGCAGATCTGCGCACATAACAGGTGCGACAGCACACACACACACCTTCCTGCACATAGATGGATACTCATAACCACACCAACACATACAGTACAAACAAATTCCCATACTTGGTGTTAGATCAGAGAGACAGGCCTACCAGTTTACAGTTTCGCTTTGTAATCGGTGTCCACTTTCATGGCTGAATGTCAACTCTGTCACACTGACAAAAATGCAGCGTTGTGTTCTCTCTGAAGTAAGACATCCATTAGATCTGCAGTTACTGTTGCTTTCACTGCCACTGAAGACAGTGAAAAGTCTAACTGTATACCCCGGAGTTGAACCACTTTCAAGTTCAAGCGATGCACGTTCCACGCTGTTGCACACTTCAAGTTTGTGAGCGGTGATGTAAAAGCCTGGAATCACAGAAACAGAGCAGAACTGTGCGTCTACACATCAGCTCAGTCTGGTTTAAATAAGACGTGGTTCGACTATTACTTGTTTAACCTGTATTCAATCACATAATTAAGACGAGCAGATAGTATTTAGGGATGGGACCAATTATCAAATGACTGAATATTATTGCTGACACATGGATGACATTGATTTATTTATTTTACGGGCTTTAAAATTAATGTTACTCATTATTTGAATCAATTTGTCGGCTCATGAGTTTGGTGAGTCTAATTTCCGCATAGTTTTGCTCAGGTTCAACCTGAGCAGTGCTCTCATTACGCCACCCAGTTTAAGTGAACACCTGTGTGAGTGTGCATAGCCTCTGAAATGGAAGTGAAATTAAAGGAAGCCACAAATTAACTTAAAAGTTGCACTCACTCCAGCATTAATAGCATGCGTCAACATTCAATGTCAAACACAAAGCTAGTTTTCTCCTCATTTGATTTAACTGAAGCCGGACCTGTCTGTCTCACCACCTGAAATTAATTTAGGTCGCAGATTTTCATAAATATTGTTACTCAGGCGCTATCTGGTGGCACAGAGGCAAACTGGGAGTTTGAATTGACAGATAAAATACAGTTTTCAAGACATAAGAAAAATAATGTGATTATTGTTTGCACCAATTTATCATTTCCCTTGATGTCCCTGCTCTTACATAACACAAAGTTTATGTAGTAGGTTGTGGAGTTTAACAAGTATGATTTTGTTCGCAGAGTTGTTAAGGTATCAAGGAGCAGTGTATTTTTAAAAGGTAAAAACCAACATATTGATTTTCAAATTACATTTTCTTTGGAACAGGCCTAAGTAGTTTCACTGTTGGGGATAGTCCGCAATTAGTTTTCAATCCCACACTCCTCAGGATGTCAATAGATAACTTTTTGTGGCACAGCAGTAGGCTACATCAAGCTGAATATCCATTACACTCAAGTGTATCAGTGGGGAAGTGTCTTGCTGAGCCATTCCTTTTCTACTTATCAATTGTGCTTTCTTTCCCACCTTGCTCTCTTCCCACTCCCCGCGTCTCCTTTACATCTCTCACAACTCCAGTCACGGGTCTTTCTCCAAACTAATTCCTCCAACTATCTCTCCTATTGTTCCAGTAAATCATGTTTTCTTTTCCCCCCAATCACTTGCTTTTTAGTTCTTGCTCTCTACCCTCACTGCTTGCCTTTCCTCTTCTTTCTGCTCCACCCCCTTTTTTCTGGTCCCCCAGCTCACCTCTCCAAATGACAGCCCACTCTCCCATGACAGCTCCGGGCCACGCTGTGATCCCCTGTGTCTGTATATATGTGTGTGTAGTGTTGTATCTGTATGACTGTGCTTGTGTGTATGCCCATGTGGCCTCTCAGCTTCCAATCTAAGTAATAGAGTTGGATTTTTTGGAAATATGATTTATTTAGGCTATTTCCTACAATGTGTTTCCGTTTGTGTGCATAATTCTGTGCATTTTGTATTATTATTTACAAATCATCCTTTAGGCTTTGTGGGTGCATTTATGGATGTGTGAATTTTGTTGTGCCATGCATGCGACCAATTTCTCGAAGATTACAGCGTTGCATGTCTGGGTTTGAATTATATCATCCAAGGCATAACATTTCCGCTCCTATCTTCCTGCTCTCCTCCCTCTGCTTTTCATGTATTTCATGTCAGAGAACCTGAAGGTGGGCAATGCTTTCATCAATTATACAGAAGGCAATGATCTTAAACGTTGTCTATTTTGGATAAGTATGTGTGTATGTTTAAGTACCTATTCCTTTTCTCACAAATAGAATACAAATGTGTTATATAAACCTGTGCAGGAAATCATCATCATGAAGTTAAGAAAACAGTGAAAATGTGCTACAAGTAGATTGTTTACGACAAAGAGAGCGTTTGAATCCAGGAACTAACAAATAGCAACATTTTCAATAACCCTGTTTACACAAGCTGACTTCTGCCTAAGAGCTTGAACCGATTCCATGTCAAAGCAAAATTAACTTTGGCAAAGCTTAAAATGTCCCAAAAGATCAACATTCCTTGCTAAGCTAAAACCCAGGTAAGATCTTGGGACCCAAACTAACAACACAATTTTTCAAAAGTTATTGGTAACACTGGGTTTTGGAATAAAAGATAGCATATGAAACGGCCTTGACAAATATTTGAGGCCTGAGGCAGTGAGAGAACTGTCACATTAATACTAAGTTTCCTGCGAGGACAGTAGACTTTTTAAATGCCAGACAAAGATAAATACTCCCCTTTGATGTGGGAAATTATTTCAGATAATTTGGAGAGTGAATTACATCTGAATTAATAAATTGCACTACAGCAGATCATTTGATTGTCATTAAATGTATCTGCAGAAATGTATCTTAAATGCATTATTTGAGTCAGTTATTAAGCATAAATACCCACACTCTTATGCCAGTTTCTCAAATATGAGTATTTGCCGAATTTCTCCGTTAATGTTAATACATTGATAAAATAAATAAATTTGGTTTTGAACTGGAAAAAAAACAACCGACAATATAAATGATTGTTAGTTGCAGCCCTAAATTAAACTAAACACTGACAGTACGGAGAGCCAAATGGCTGCCTCAGAGAAGAACTATTATGACCTTTGACCTTGTATGAGAGCAAAGATTTTTCATTGTCTCTCATAACTCCAGAGAAATTTACAGTCCACTTTTAAAATGACTTATTGGCCCGTTAGTCACACTGTGACCTGAACTCTGGTGTGTGTGTGTGTGTGTGTGTGTGTGTGTGTGTGTGTGTGTGTGTGTGTGTGTGTGCGTGCGTGCGTGCGTGTGTGTGTGTGTGCGTGCGTGCGTGTGTGTGTGTGTGCGTGCGTGCGTGTGTGTGTGTGTGTGTGTGTTGATATAAGCTTGTGTTGTTCTGTGGCCCGATGTATTCAGAAAGACAATTTACTGTTTACAAGGATCAGTATAGGACCGTACAAGAATCACATCCAAAGATAGCCAACACCGTGACATAATAGTAAATAGATTTTTGTGTGTGTGTGTGTGTGTGTGTGTGTGTGTGTGTGTGTGTGTGTGTGTGTGTGTATGTGTGTTTGTGTTTGTGTTAAAGTCTCACAGTATGCATACTGTATTTGTGTCTGGAGTAAAATGTTGCTTTATAGCAGCATAACTAACAATAGAACTTTATAGAGCATACTTTACTGGGAATAGTAAAACTCATGACTGCTTCTCACATTGTCCGCTGTTCCGCTGACTGACTGTCGTGTATGTGTGTGCTCAGGTCAGGGGCTGGTTTGTATATGTTTTCAGTTATACAAACTGATTTATGTCATAATCTAGTCAAATAAAATGCTTAAGCCAAAGATCAGGTTGATGTGGCGATGGGGAGTGGTTTCTATACAAAGAAAATATCATTCAAAACGTCTCTGTCTTCCCTGATCAAATATTTTTCCTTTCTTTTTTCTTTTCTTCTGTTCTCTTCTCACCCCTCTGCTCATAGTTATTGAATAACCAATTAAATCACTGTTCAGGTTTTCACACATGGTTGGAACACAAGCAAAATCATCCAGTTGATTTTTTACAAGACATTACTGTATTCTATTTTATGGTCTTCAAAATGTATGCAAAAGTGAGTCATGATGAATGAGCCACTCTACAACATGTTTGGTGATGCAACACATACATGTTGTATGTGTAAAATAATAAACACTATTTTCATTCTCTGCAGTCACATGGTGACATTTATCTCACTTGATACTGAACTGGCCCATTGCTGTCCTTTTCTCTCTCTCTCTCTCTCTCTCTCTCTCTCTCTCTCTCTCTCTCTCTCTCTCTCTCTCTCTCTCTATCGCACAATTAAAACTAATGACAGCTGACTCACCTGAAGAGAGGCATCTTCAAAGAGACACTCAGAGGCATGAAATAATGAGGGAATATAGGCCAGAAAATATTGTTTTCAATGTTTTTGTAAAATTTGATGAGCGATAGATAGATAGATAGATAGACCAATCAACAGATAGATAGATAGATAGATAGATCAATCATGTTTTTCTTCTGTCTCCAATAGACATGCGCACACACACACACACACACACACAAATGAATGTTACGCAATAATGCCTCATATGGCCTCCTTCAATTTACTGATGAGGACACGGAAGAGCAATGGAACTTTTCCAAATTTTAGTTTCGGCCAAGGGGAACAATTTTAATGCGGCACACTGAGTCTTCCTGACTGATGGAGGAGTCCTAAAATATGTGGTCACAGTCTGTACAAATTCAGTACACACATGTCTGTACCTTTGTAGGCATTCACACATATACAAGAATGGATATTTCACAATTTAAGATTTTTATGTTTGCTTTGTGAACATGAGTAATATAATACAAATAAACTGCATTGCATGTAACACACACACACCCACACACACACACACGCGCACACGCATCCACACAAACACACTCTGCTAATACTTTAAGTGCTGAAAGGGGAGTAGCATTTCAGTGAACTATCTTTTTATTGACCCATTTGATAGATGAATTATTAAATCTAAAAGGTGAACCAACTGCCAGCCATATAGTCTCACTCTCTCCGA
Source organism: Ophiodon elongatus (assembly GCA_016806645.1). Lineage (NCBI taxonomy): Eukaryota > Metazoa > Chordata > Actinopteri > Perciformes > Hexagrammidae > Ophiodon > Ophiodon elongatus. The sequence goes on from JACSYO010002159.1 coordinate 2,355,504, forward strand.
CACACTCACTTTCTTACTCACATATACTGTAGACAATTGTCTTATCTATAAATAGTGAGAAGCGCAAATTTGAGTGTATATTAACAATCCTGACCACTTTTACAGCCATTTCCGTATCACCTTATAATACTCTTGAATGTGTACCAGCAATTTCGAAGAGATATATGTCTGATAAATCACAACTTTGTCTTATTCATGTGTTATTGAAAACATTTACGCATTTTAAAACTTTATGAATGAGACCAAATAAATGCATTTAGGCAGAGTTAACAGGCTGTTCTTTATTTCCTCTTTTCAGTGAAATAATTTAAATGCACGCTAGCTTTTCATATTCGATTACATTTTACAAGTGGGTTACCATTATTACTGCAGATGAAAATGTAAAATAAAAGACTATGGAAGAAATTCTGTATATTTATTTGGCGACCCAAAGCTCTCCTCAGAAAGAGTGAACTTGATCACAATATTATTATTGTTTTGGGGGGTAATTTGGGTTCATTTGTTGATAGTTTTGGGTCAGTCAGGATAATGATAAAACTCAAGGGAAACCACCATGTACTAAATGCTGCAGAGAACTGGAATTTCTAAAATGTTTGCAATAATATGTATGGAAATGGAGGGAACCTTCAGCCATTGTTGAGAATACACGCTGATTGTTTTGAGTATAATGTAGCAATTTTGAGAGACATTTTTATGGGTTATCTATTGAAAACTTTCAATTCAGTTTTAAATTATTTTATGAAATTATCAGTTTTCAAGGAGTGGTTTGTTTATGAATTGAAAAATCATGTAATGTTAGCTTAATAGTCTACAGTGCAAATTCTGATCAAAGTAAAGTGTCTGCCACAATGCTTGTGAACATTTTAGGAAGAGCTAAGCAGGATTAGGGCAAATAAACAAGTTTAAATCAACCTATCCCAGGGAGTTTTATTAAGAACACAGTGACCGAACAACTTTTACTTTAAGGCCTCATATACTTGAATAGAAAATTGAAAATAGTTGTTCCCACAGTTTGAATCCATTCAAAGAAAAGGTTTTCTGGCACTGGAGTGTGGTTGCAACGATTTATCTGAAGTAGTCAAAATCCTTCAAGAAGTGAGAAGCAGCATGTCCTCTGTGTATGATCTTGGACTTTTTTTAGGATGATTACTTGAATACTTGGTGGGTTACTTTAGAGGTCCACGTTCTTCAGCGAGTGATGTGTGTACCATTGTGACCATTTGTCTGGTGATAAGGCAGTCTGGAGAAGGATGCCCATGCCAGAAGGGAGGTCAAGGCACCAACTCATTCCTCTTCCTAGACACTTCCATTTATCAGGCCTGACTGCATGCATCACACACCCTCAAGGTAGGGCTGTGTGTTTGTGTGTACATGTGTTGGCTGGAGAAATGGCGAAAGACCCACAGACATGACTCAAATTATGTATGTGGGAGTGAGATGGACATATACACTAAGATAAACTTTACAGGTGGACCTGGTAGATGTGGAATTTCCTAACATGTATTAGTATTAGTGTTTAGTGTAGTGCCTGCTCAGGGCGTGGCAGCTCGGAGTCCCATTCGGAACGGGCCGATGGCTTAGCTCCAGGTATTGCTGCTTTCAGCGCTGTCGAGAACCGCTCATTGCTCCTTGACTCCAGGGAAGGGAATACGAGTTTGGTTATAATGTTATCCAGTATAGTGTATCCAGCATCAAGTAGCAAAAGTGAACTGCAGTCAATGAACCGCAACCTGTAAAGGCCTGCTGCAGATGACATGCTCAACTCAGTAGGCAGAGCCATAAAGCCCCACCCGCACCGCTGTACAGAGCACTATCGCTTGTTTATTAAAAGTTTTATTAATATAGAATATGTTGCATGTCCAAATTGCACCAACTTTGACAATACACTCGCTTACATCTCCAGCAATACACCTGTTACGTGCAAAGTAGATTGAATGGACCTTCAGATATGTGAAGGACATCCACACAAACAACAATGTACTTCAATCTTTGTGAGGACACTCATTAACATAATGCATTCCCCTGCCCGTCTGAACCCTCAAACCGGCCTTTAATGGTCTGTCCCGAAGTGAGGACCACCCAAAATGTCCTCACTTTCCCAAAAAGTCTTTACCCCGAAAGTGTAAACTCAAATTGGTCCTCACAAGATAGCTGTACAAGTATATATACACACACACACACACACACACACACACACACACACACACACACACACACACACACAAAGCACCTACATACAGAAACCCCTTGCTTTATAGTTTGATGTAACCTATAGGCTTGGTATGAAGTATTGTCATTATTATGATGTATCTTTATAAGCTTTTTTTTCACACAGCAGCACAACTCCTTCCCATTGTTGTGGGTATGTTTTATGCTAAAGCTGGGAGAGAATGAGACCATAACCTTCCAACAAATATGTCAATGTGGCTGTTATATAAATATTTAGTTTTGTTTCATTTCAGACTCATCGTCAGGACAGAAATAACCTTTGTCTAGCTTGACAGGACGGCTGCCAAAATGCCATCCATCCAAGTCTATTTGTCTCTTCCAGGAATTCAAGGATATATGATAACAAGTGACAATTTCATCAACTATGCCATGTAAAACACATGTCAAACTATATAAAGAGGCAATGTTTTCTTGAATGCCTGTCCACCTCTTACACTGACATTTGGATCAATGTATTTTGATGTATTGCCCTAAACCAGTCATCTCTAACTCTTTAATTTTGTGAATTTACGAGTAAAGCCTTTTGTCTTAAACAGTTAAATAAAAGAAAAAAGTATGATTTAATGACAGCTTCTAGCTCATCATTGTAGCAAATAGATGAGGCGGTATTATATATATATAATATATATTCCCCACTGCATAACCTTTCATTGCTGAAGTGGAATCAAATCAGCTTGAAGATGAGAGCGTCACAGTGTGAACAATTAAATTGTGACACATCTTCTGCATATTTAACTGTCATGGTGGTGATTGTACAATAGCAACAGTTGACATAAATAGATACACGCACACACACACACACTCACAGAGATCAGTGAGTGTAACATATAAGCAATTAAATCCTTGACATGGAACATCTTGAGGTGTCTTTCACACATGCTTACATTCCAATAATTGAACCGACACTTTTAGGAGACATATCTGGTGACAGATCAGATCTATTCACTTGCTGCAGCTCTGTCTGTCTGTCTGTCTGTCTGTCTGTCTGTCTGTCTGTCTGTCTGTCTGTCTGTCTGTCTGTGTGTGTGTGTGTGTGTGTGTGTGTGTGTGTGTGTGTGTGTGTGTGTGTGTGTGTGTATGTGTTTCATCTTTGTACGTCAGTCGTGTTCACTGCATCGAGGCAGCCAGGCCTGAACCTGTGACAGCAGCACAGTTGGTTGAGCACCTAAAGCTGCCAAGCTGTCAGTTTGACGTCTGAATTATCGTAAACGCACATCTGTACGAGTAAACCGGAAGTTAATCTCAACATCTGTATGTGTAGCTGTCCACAGTTGACTGCATAGAAACACATAAGGATTGTGAAATTAACATGGCATACTTGGAGTGTTGTAGTTGTTTTTTATTTATTACAAAAAAAGTATAATAACGTGATAATATACAACAGATGTTTTGTTTTTAGCCACACTAGCTGCATGGCTCAAGGGATGGCAATGTCGAATAGTACAATAAGTTAAGCTAGTATTTCCCATGATAATTACTTTATTATTATTATTATTATTATTATTATTAATATTAATAATAATAATAATAATAATAATAGTAATACATCAGATTTACATCGCAGCGATGTAAAGGGGAGGAGGGGTCGCTTGGGAAGGCAAGTCTGAAGAGGTGAGGTCTTTTTTAGGTCATGGAGGACTGGTGATGTGATCACTTGAGTGGGTCAGTGTGGCCAGTAGGCGGGCAGCAGCATTCTGTATGCACTATTTTTTTTGTGGTAGCATAGAGGATACTGGTGCAGTAATCAAGCCTGGATGTTACAAATGCGTGAATGATTGTTTCTGCACCAGTAAGTGACAGTGAGGGTCAGAGGCAGGTAATGTTACGGCGTTGGAAGAAGGCTGTTCTTCCTGGTGATCGGGTTGACACGGGGTAGGAACGAGGGGGCGAGGTCGAGGATGACTCCAGGGTTGTGGCTTTGGATTTGGGGGTGATGATGGAGCCATCAATATTGAGATATCAATATTCTAGTCTACGCCCTTGGTTAGGATTTCTGACTTATTGTAGTTGAGTTTCAGAACGTGTCTTTGCATCCATGTCTTAGTGTCAATCAAGTAAGTGGTGAGGGTGGAGTGAGGTCATTCGTGTGGGCATGAACTCCTTTCACTTATGAAATAGTTAAATGAGAGATCCAAGATTTGTAAATTACATCAACGAAACGCTTCCCTAAATTGCACCTATATTATATCTGCATGTGCTTTCGGATAGAATGAGAGCTCTTCTGTGTAAGAGTCTCTTTTCAGGAGTAGCTCTGCTCTTGTGTCTGCACGATAAGGGTTTGGCTCCAATGACTGTTTCAATTCAAAATTCATAATTTGTAATGTCAGTCACACATTAGCCATTCAGCTCAGAACGATCTGGATTGGAGAGGAGGCAGCACATCCAAAAGCCTCTTGTGTTATTCTACAGATACAAAATTCAGGTACATTAGCAAAAATAACCCTGAACAGGATAAGCAGTTGAAAGGATGGATATTATAGTAAAAGGGTAAATTGAAACAGAAGGCGATGAAATGCAATACAAGCCTCCAGCTGGAAAAAACAGTGGATGTTGCAGTTACATTTTTCCTACCAACAATGACGCCCACAGTTTTAGCTTTTGATTAGGTCTCAACTACGCCACTGTACCGACAACTTGAACTAATCATTAATCACTATTTTAATTGCTTGCTTCACCCGTATCACCAGTATATATATATATATATATATATATATATATATATAAACGTCTGACAGATTTTGTTTTTATTGGAACTACTTTCAAAGTCTGTGGATTATGGATTATCTGAAATACAGAAGACATTGTTTCTGGAAAGAGACACTGCTGTTCAGGTTTTCAAATGTTATTCTTCAGTGCTTTGAGCTGCACAAACAAAACTAAGCTTAGAGCATAAACTCTCCTTCTGAGTGGCAGTTTAGGAAAGATAGTGAGGTGCATTTATATTTTGTTTTAAGAATACAATTGTACAACTATTATCTCAACATTTAAGTGTATTTTACTGAAATCTGTGTCAATCTGCAGCCTTTTAGTGAGTGAATGAGTGTGTGTGTGTGAGTGTGTGTGTGTTCTCCTAGGCCTGGTGGGAAACAATTTCCACCCAGCATGTGTTAAGGAGAGGAAGTTGAACATAATTATTGTGTAATCCACACACTCGGCATTACCAGGTTTTGAAGCAATGATAAAACACAAGCACAGACACACACATCACAATTTGCGTGGAATCCCACTGACTCCTGTGGGCTTGATCACCTGCACTCCACAACATCCGATAAGATTAACATGCTCTCAGTATTCGTTGAGAGGCAGACACATAAGTTTGTGGTTTTCTCTTGTCCCCTTTTCCCTTCCTTTCCTTTTGTTTTGTTTTTTGTTCTGTCTCTCAGTTGTGAGGTGGACAAACATACTGAAAGCAGAATTACCATGGATATGCACTCAGCCTAGTCAAAGTTCCAACAGAGGAATTAGCCTGATAGGATCTGTGGTACTTCATCACACACCGACACACATGTAGGCCATCATGAACAAGCACTCTGAAGCCAATGTACGCACGCACGCACGTACGCACGCACGCACGCACGCACGCACGCACGCACGCACACATACACACATTCACAAATGCATGTTTACACACATACAATGACTGATTGTTCTACCCTTATCTGATGTTTCAGCCAATGGTTTATTTCCATTCCTCGACCAGGGAATTGTCTCCAGAATGCTTGCAGTGAGAAAACTCATTCCGATGATCTGGGTCAGATAGAGCCACTTCCATCGGCCACAGACAATTCCGGCTCGGAACGACAACAGAACTTTAAAGAGAGAGGGAGAGGGAGTGAGAGACTGCCTCAAGACAAGATGCACCACAGATGATAAAACAAGGGAGTTGATATCCACCCAGTGGTCTGCCAGACAGATAAATGGTGTGTGTCCCTGGAATGAATATTCACAATCCAAACTCTTTACATTCTCAACTCTATCAAACGTGTAAAGCTGTGTGCTTATACAAACCCATTTCTCCTTTTGTCATGCCGAGCTATAAATTGCTCCGTGCCTCTCATAAATCCATGGAACACCACTTGGAGGGAAATGGTTTCTGTTTTCTCTGGTAGCACTTTGGCTTTGGGGGAAATTGGTTTGCAAACAAAGACGTGCATCAAAAATATCTAGCTATTCCAAGTCTGACGAATGGCTGTTTTTCTTTTCATCATATCCCTTGTGTATGTAAGGAAACTTTGCCAACTACAATACAAGGGAATCCAATTCAAAAGTAGTGCAAAATAAAGAGCTGTTTGTAACCATCCATACAACTCATCACAAATAAATTAGCAAATCAATATACATTAGACCCAAAGTCAATTTTACATTCCAAAACAGAATTAAGCATAACAATTCTGGTACCCTACTTTGATACATCATGTAGATTGCAGGGGAATTTTATTGAAGAAACAGGAACGTTTAATTTTGATGGAGCCATCTGCCAAACAGTTTACATTTCCAGTGTTTGTTACGCTGGGAGAAATAGAGGACGTGTGAGCAAATATTGACAGCATATGGTCTTTCTCTGATGCAGACGGACCAAGTAAACACAGGTGTAAACTTGGGGGCAAATTAGATTTTTTATTTTTTATTTTCAATCCATCTACAAAAAAATTGTCACTCAAATCTTTGTCACTGTGGTTGACTCCTGGCCTCTGAGATTCACTCGCGACATCAATGACGTTTCAAAGAATAATATGTTTGACACCACACAACAACTGATAGTTTCTCCACTTCTGCTCTGTACAAACATTAAGTTTCAGTCGACCTTGCTCCCTTCATAAATCATCACATACTATAGGACCAGTGTAGAAGTAATGCCGTATTATATTAAATATGTGATACCATCACGACAGCTCATATCAGCTTGCAAATCGATTGAGGTGATTGAATCTTTGAAATCCTCACATTACCAGATAATCTGTGCTGACAATCACTTCCGACCAAGCCTCTGATTAACATATCCCCTCCAGCTGTCAGGATGAGCAAATTTGGTGTAAATTGGACCCATAATCCTCAAGTGTGTTTTGGGATTTAATGATTACATCTTCATCATCATATCCATTTTACAAATATGGGATAGGTAATAGGAAGAAAAATAGATACAGAGTTTAGATTGTGCATAAAGATGAGTTGTTTTGAATATTTTTCACAGTACATCACTAAAACGCTGATGTGCAACAGTAATCGAAACATTGCATATGATATGTCAACAAATCCTGCCATCAGTAAACCTCATACAGACATTGCAGATTAACAAAGGCTGGGACCAGACCAATTATTTCAATCAATTAATCCGATTACAGAGTCTAATCCTTTGATCCCTGCCACCTTGTAGCTTTCCTCTCCTCACTTATTCAGACTCGCCCTTGCTCTTTCACGCCATCTTCTATTCAACCTTTTACCTACTTGCTCTTCCTCTTCTCCCCCTTTGTACTCAGCTGATTGGTGCTGTTGATATGATAATTAAAATCTACTGATTGTAATATACTAGTAAATTAAAGGGTCAGATAGGGATCATTCGGAGCAGTGTGGAGCAACAATTTGACAAAAAGTTAACCAATCCTGGCGACACAATTTTCCTGCCTTAGTTTCTTTCATTAAGTAATTATGCTTCGGCAGCTTCTGGTTGCCAGAATAAAGTACATATTTGTACCACAACCTGAATTGTTCACGGTGTAAACAGCTAACACACCAGCATAAAAGCAGGGCAGACCAGGAGTTTGATCCCCTTTAATTAATAGCTCTCTGTGTTTGGAGGTTGGCTCAATAAGAGACAAAACCACATACTGCTCCGCTTGTCCCTCCTGCCTCTGTCGGTGAAGCAGTCTGGAATCCAGCCACTGGGCATCAGACCAGAAGGGAGAGATTCAGAGATACTGTAAGTGGGTATTGTCAATGCAGTGATGGTTGGTTTTCGGAGTATGTTATTTTTCATAAAATAAATCACCAGTGTCATTATTCCAGATTCTGTACAGAGGGAGATACAGACACGTCTTCTTTATGGCTTCTATTAGAAGTAACACATCAAAGTCACGAACACTAAGGCTACAGCTTTAGGTGAGCATTACCATTCCTCTAATACAGTATGGATTAGACTACCATAGACCAACTACTTTCACTTGCAGGTAATGCTTAACACAACTCAAGCAGCTTTTTAAAATCCTGTTTGGCACCATAGACTGTAGACTGTTTATAAGAGGTGGACATAGTCACCATGAAGTTATTCATTGGTTTGTGGACTACAGTTTTGAAGTCTTGTTTTTCGCCATCTTGGTTTTTGGTCGTCATCATATTGGGTATCTAGAACCTAAGTGGCATGAGGGTAGATCAAAGTACAACCGAATGCTGTTCAAGACATTTTTAGTCGACCAAAATATTACAATTAACTATCATGAACTGAAAACACAGTGAAAGGGTTAAAGTGAAAGGCAGACAGGCAGACCGGACAACGCCATGGTAGCAATCTGTCAATCATAAGGTTAGCACGCCCTAGAGCATACCCAGCTTTATCTGTTGCACACTCAGTGAGTGGTGGGTAGAAAGCAATACAGAATGTAAAATGTAGAACAGTTTTAATGGGGATGGAACAATAACCATAAGAATCTTTTTAAAGACGCAATTATCACAACACCTGTCTACAATATGAGATTAGCATATAAATTGAATAGGATGGCATTTTACAAAAAATTTTACTTCATTAGACAGTCAACACTACACAGCCTACAGTATGGGAATAGCGAGACAAAGGAATGACTTGTAATAAAAGACCAGATTCACATTCAAGATGTCATGGCCCTTTTCTCACTTGTACTATGCCTTAATGCATTAGTTTGTCATTTTGGGACATATGCTTATTTGCTCTCTGTCTATAAGTTCATTAAATATAAGGCTATAGAGCCAGTAGTTGGCTGGTTTTATAGGGCTTATGTGGCAGACTTTTTCTTTGCTAGGAGCTGTGACTTCCTGGAGTCTCTGCTGGTTCCCTAGCAATTACTTCCATTCAAGAAATAGTCTAAATTGTTGATTTTACACTTCTGTTTTTACAGAGCCAGGCTATCAAAATTCCTGTTGTTGTGCTAAGCTAAGCAGCAGCTAGCTGTGGCTTTATATTTAACGGTCGGAAATGAGAGTGAGAAACTTCTAACTGATATCACTTCCAAAAATCAAATAAGCGAATTATTCAAAACGGCAAAATGTTTCCTTAAACTGCGCCACAGGAGCAGGAACAAATTTTACCCAAAAATAAAAACTGGATTCACCATAGAAGAGTCTTGCCACACGTTCAAAACTGATTGTGGTATTTTTGCTTGTCTTGTACTACTATCATTCACATCAACTGACATTTACTTGAGAGCTGACTTCCATAACTTAAGCAAAGTGCTTATTGGTTGGTAAAACCTTTTAAAAGACACCCGTTCAGAGACAGTGGCAGACAGAAAGGCTGCAGGAGGTCTGGGCTGGAGACAGAGATAAAGATAGCTGAGGGATTGTGTCAGGAAAAGTCTGCATCAAAGTGATGTGCTTTATGATGCTAAATGGAGTAGGGAGACTGTCAGTCCCCAGCTAGGCTACTTGATGGAAATGACACTTGGGTTTTATTGTAGTCCTAAAGGAGAAGTTCTGTCTCTTAAAGCATTCATCGTGGAGGCTTTTTGAAACTTTGGGGATAGCTACCTGCCTTTTGCTGTGGATGTATGTCTTTTGATGGATTACATGTGTCTTCAGGTGAGCGTGAGGACACACAGGTACTTGTGTGCATCCTACCAGTTGATTTTTCTTATCAAATCTGAAGTGAGATTTCCTGTATGTCTCAAAGATAAGTATATTCATTCATGTGCTGGATTCTCTAGTTATGTACTTCAAGAGAGTTCCTACTTTTCTTCAGTCCCTCTCAAAAACCAAACGTTTGTTTTTCTTCACTAATAACTACTTCCAAGCCTGCACTGTTTTGGCTTGTATCTGTCTCTCCTTTTCTTCAGGTTTATTTTTCAAAGAGAGATTTCTTTAGGTTTAAATTTCTTCAGTAGTCTTCAAATCCACTTTGACCTTACTTTGAGAAAGAATTCAGGCAAAATATTGAATAAAGTAAAAAAAAAGCTTCACATAGAGATTTGAACTTAGGTTTTTTTTCTGGGGATTTTTTTGTAGAATATTCTGTTATATTAAGTCAGGTCATCGATCATTACCCTTCACTTTCTTCAACTCTGAAGAAAGTTCTTATTGGAAGCACTGCAAAGAAAGAACGGGTGCTCAATGGTAGCTATAGATTGGCTCAAGTAAGTAACGTGTATTTGCACGGAGGTTCATTTAATTGTTCTGTTGAGATATAAATTAGATATAGCTGTTTAATGTTGGTCTGTAAACAGGTCAGTCCACAACTTTGGTCGGAACTTGCATATCTCAATAACTATTTGATGGGTTGCTAAGTACTTTGGTACAGATATCCATTTTCCCAGAGAGGGAATCCTAATGACTCCACCATGAGGTTCAAATTATTGTTTTTGAGTGAAATGTTCCAACAACTATTGGTTTGATATTGGTTGCCCCTCTAAGGAGCACTCTGATGAACTTTCCCTCTTGCACCACCAAAATACTTAATAACCATCAGCCATCAAAGGCCAGGTTCAGTTAGAGAACACAAGACTATTGGAGAATGGTTGAATCAATAGGTGCACAGCATTGTTTTTTGTTTAATTTGTCATCTACTCGACAGAACAACAGTCAAAGAAAATTGAAACTATGACAACCTTTCACAGATAAATCTGTGACATTTTTAAAGAGCTCCAACATGTCTGGCTTATGGGAAACACTACATTGATGAAGGGCTGGCGTATGCTGTAACAAATTATAGCCGGACTGGGCACGTGAAATACACTTACAAATTCAGTTAAAAAAGAAATTGTTGTCTTGTCTAAATAAGCTCTTGCATGTGTGGATCCAGAAAAAGGAAACCATATGTCTAGCACTTTAATTTTAAGGGATGATATACTGGATTTTATTTGACATTTTATTTTCACTTCTGTCATGTTCTTTGGAAGCAAATTAATGACATTATATGAATAACATGAAAAAGAAGTGTGGCTATACCAAGCAGAATATAGGATACACCACATTATGTGAGAATAATCACGCTCTTAAGAACAATCTGTTCCAAGATCAATGGCAGGTGATGCAGCTGCAGATTTAATCAAAAGCTCTCAAGAGGTTTTGGGGGAATTATCTGAACAGTTTTAATAGACTATTCCAAAAAGTGAAATGCATGGCAAAAAGAAGAAAAAAACCTACACCTGAGAAGTTTTAATGATATTTGATGATTTTTATTACATCTATGGTAGCTGTAAGAACTAAACGTACATGCATGCTATTGTGTGTGTGTGTGTGTGTGTGTGTGTGTGTGTGTGTGTGTGTGGTTGAGTTTGTGTCGGTGCTTGACTGCTACTCAGTTATTATAATTTGAATAGGAATGGGTCCTCTGTTTATTCGTTGTGTGTTTCTTTCTGTGCACATAGTACAGGGAGACAATTCCTGGAGGGCAGCCAAACCAGTCAGCTTTAAGGTTTGAATCTTTTCCAGTGATGTGACTACTCTGATGTATAAATAACTTATGTGGAGAAACAAACATTTTTCATGTAAGTGTCTTCATGTATGGTTTATTTCTATTTAGCGTGTTCTGTTTGAGTGCACACTGTTTTGACTGTGCTGTCCTGTACAAATATATGTGTGTGTGTGTGTGTGTGTGTGTGTGTGTGTGTGTGTGTGTGTGTGTGTGCACTCTGGCACAGTAGTACTGTTAGCACAGCTGTCCAATCCAAAGAGTCACAGGAGGCGGGACACAGGTGTCCACAGCAAACCACATCCGTAATTATTGGACTATGTTTACCTCATTGGCAGTGTGAGTTGTGCGTCTGTCCGTCTGTCTGCCGGTTTAGTTTGTATGTGTGTGTGTGCCAACCTCTGTATATTAATGGAATCAGTGAGCTGAAAGTTGAATTAGTTTTATCAGATTAAAAAAGTATGAGAAAATAGCAAAAAGAAAAGACATAGAAGTGACCTAAGGAATGATATGAAACGTGAGACCAAAGAGAAGCAAAAGCTGAACAATTACTAGGACACTTCTGGCTAGTGGAGAAAAGTAATGGCAATATTATAATTAACTTTGAGTCAACATGATTACTACCCCCTTGAGGTTTGGAGGTCCCATTCCGATGGCATGATTATTTATCTTAGTGTCCCTTCCCAGTCATAGCTACAAAAGCCAGGGACATTTATAACTGCTGCTCCAAACTCTGACTTTACCTCCAGTGGGTAAGTAGGACGTAAGGATTGTCATAGGAGCAGAGCCCATGGGGCAGATTGTGCCATCTTGTTATCATTATTATAAACTTCTGTCCTTGTGATGCGTATGAACATCTGTCCCAAAGGCATTTGATGAGGTATTTGAGGTATAGATAAAGGTCATAATCTAATAATCTAATAGAAATCAGTAATTCTTAGAGTTGGAATGAATATGTAAAATACCAACATAATCTCATGGGAAGGCGTTCAAATGGCAAGCCCCTTTAAGGACATTTATCTGTCATTTCACACATTCTAAGCTTTTTGTGAGTCATCGAAAGCAGTTCTCATTCCCAACTCATCACTCACATCACAGTTTTAAACATGTGATTTAAATATCACACTTTTTGGGTTAAAATAAGGACATCTCTTGTGAAAATTAAGTTATGGAAGTTAAAGTCGGGCATCTAATCAGGATGCCTCCTGGACTACCCAACTGGTAGGAGACCCCGGGGAAGACCCAGGACACGCTGGAGGGATTATATCTCCCAGCTGGCCTGGGAACGCCTCAGGATCTCCCAGAACGAGCTGGAACATGTTGCGGGTGAGAGGGGAGCCTGGGTCGGCCTGCTAGGCCTGCTGCCACCGCGACCCGACTCCGGATAAGCGGATGACAATGGATGGATGGATGGAAGTTAAAGTAGCAATACATGACATACACAGCATTCTCCACTCGTTAGTTCATGGCCGCCACTCTGCACTGCTGTCATATGGCGGTAACAGCTGATAATGCCATCACAGCGTAGCTATTATGTTATCACATTATATCACATTATATTATGTTTTGCATTTACTCATTCAGGTAAACACTCTGTTAGCACATTTGTAGAAGTAGTCAACGTAGATAAGTCAATGGTTAAATTTGGTTTTACACGGGCCTGAAAACAGCAGCTTCCTGGGTGAAAGTTTGTTTGATCCACCCATCTGCCCCATATCCATCCTTAGGTGGACTTTCTTGGCGATGTCGCCTGACTTCAGGAGCACTTGCTCTGAGCGTCTATCGCAGCGTTATGAAATGAAACACGGAAAGAAAAATATGTATTAAGAAATTAATGTTATTCATACACCATTTGGGGAGACCAGACTGAAAACACTGAATATCATTAAATTGTAGCTGTATTTTTTTTCCATTTTACCTCTTTTCATCCTGCATAAATTGAAAAGTCATCTTCACAAATTGTAAATTGCGCAGAAGCCCTTGAGATCACACTCTATCACACTTGTTTAAGGATATTCAGCAGCACCTGGAGCAGTTAGAGGTGTCATAGTGGTACAGTGGGTATGAGCAAGTGCAGTAGGCTTGTATTAATGAGTCTCATTTGTTTCTAAATGAACACGTACACACATGTAACAAACCGCATTTTCCAAATAAAAATTGCTTACCTGGTCTCCCATTAACTAAGACAGTTGCCAATTTATTTGTTTACCTAGTTAAAAACGAATCCAGTCTAATCCAACAGTCCTGCAATAAATCCTACCGTATAGTTATAAAGTTCAGTTTTTGTTGAAACTGTTTTAGCGAGATGCAGATATGGACATTTTGGAGGCTGCAGATTGTGGTGCTGTTGAACCGTATTGAATTCGACAAAAAGGTGATTTTGTCATTAAGCCTTCCCTCATTGACATTTCAACAACAAATTTACATTATTTTAATTCTAATGAAGACTATTAGACTTCATTAGTTTTACCTACTTTAGGTGTACTAGCAGCTGAGAGTATTTTTAATCTGGTCCAAATATGTGATCCATTTGGAATGTTCACACCACAAAATTGTATCTTAAGCTTTCATTTTGTCACAGAAATCCTGGACTCTCCACTATTTTTGAGCACTTTCATTCATGGAACATTTGCCATTGTGAGTTACCAAAGAGTTACCTTGAATCCATTTTTACACATCCATTAAACCTGGAGTGCCCTCTTTCCACTGGTACATTGAGTCTGGCAGATTTGCTTTGGCAGGTATTCAGTGACCTCATCATGACCACAGACGTTTCCCCCTCCGCTCGCAATCAGCAGTTATCTCTTTTCTCTCCTCTCATTGTGAAATGTTCCAATGCTCAATTCACCTCTCCTCACCAACAGGTGTCACAGCGGAATGAACTGCAGAGAATTGAGTCCAGAGATTGGCTAGACAGAGATGGAGGGACTGCAAGTGTGTGAGGCATAGATTGTGTGCAAGTGTTCCCAGTTGGGGGTATATGTGTGTGTTATGGGCAACTGTGCGTGTGGGTTTGTGTGTTAATATTTCTGTGTGGAATGCTGGTGTGGAATGCTTGTGTGGAATGCTGGTGTGTGTGTGTGTGTGTGTGTGTGTGTGTGTGTGTGTGTGTGTGTGTGTGTGTTTGTGTGATTGAGTGTGTGTGCACTGACGGCCATGCCATAGGTTTTTTCATGTTATAACCACTTCTAAACCCCCTACCTTCCAAACCCTGCTTAAACAAATGGGAATTTAAACCAACCACTTCAGAAAGCTGATTTTTCTACCCAGTAGCCTGTTCTCACTCTCTCTGGCTGTAGCTAACAAGGCAATTGACAGGGTGATATGAGCACCATTTCCATTCTGGCATTTCCTAATGTTAAACACCAGAGTAATCAACAAGCTGCCTGCCTTCCTGTCTGTGTCCCTCGCTCCCTCCCTCCCCTCTGCACCGCCGCTAGCTTGCTCTCTCCGTCTCCACTAGCATTCATTTAATACATCCATATTGGATTTCCTAATGCCTACAGCCAACCAAGTGACTTGTGCCGCTCGCATCTGGACCACTTTTGTTACAGACAAGCCCAATTTGTATTTGTGTGAGTCCGTGCACCTGCCCGTGTGGGGAATGTAAATGTGACAGTGTTTTTGTGTGTCCATGCCGTTGTATTACATGGACAAGTTTGATTTATGCCAGAGGAATGAAATTGAAATCAGAGTGCACCACCTTCAGAGACCATGCATATACTTGGGGGACTTTTTGTTGTTTTATACAGCATATGGGATTAGCAGATCCATATATAGGGAGACTGAAAAGGTAGGAATCAAAATAAGTGTGAACTGGTGTTAGAGGGAGAAAGAAAGAGGGAGTGTGTGTGTGTGTGTGTGTGTGTGTGTGCGTGTGTGCGTGTGTGGTTACACAGTACATGTTCCAAAGAAATGTCATGCTACATTGTTACGAACTTTAAATTGTATTAAAATGATACAAACTTGTGTCACAGTATGTTGTCTTCTACCTTCCCTGTTGTACATACTTACCTTGATTACTTGTGACAATTACATTCATAGTTGTCTTTTTTCACCCATAAATATAGGCATTTTGTAGGGAAATTGAGTTTATTTCCACTGAGTCCTTCACAAGGATAATCCTTCACTTTTCAGTGATGTATTTGTTGGTATTTATCATGCTGCAGTTGGTGTATCCCTACTAATTACTGGGAGTCAGGATTGGAGTTGTTTTGTAATTCCAATGTGAGTTTTTCCTTTTTTTTCTTCCCCGCCTGCCAAACTGTCGACCCGTCTAACGTTTGACGTCTATGAAAATGAGGCATCAACAATTCTCATAAATTAGCTAAGAGCTACTGAACTCCTCCATGGAAAATTTTCTCTCTTTTGATGGTTTGTAGATTAGACCGGGAGTATGTTATTAATGAGTGAGATTACACCCAGCCGTCGCTAACCGGATTATGGTTTAATACAGCTCAATTTTCCTGCGCTATCCAGCTCCACTCCTCCTTTTCTCTTCCCTCTGTCTCCTCATTTCCGCTCTCTCTCCTCTCATCTTTGGCCTCCCTCTGTTCACATTGAGTGTGTCTTCCGCTTTTACTTGTGCATCTGTATCTGTTGTTGTAATTTTGAGTGTTTTGCAATACAGATATTCACTACATGGGTCAGAGGAATATGCAAGCCTGAGGACACAACAATTTCAGCACACATAAACACGTACGCAGACTGAACAATGTGTCAACACTGAGTTAATGATGGATAATAAAAAATATGCTAATGTACCAGCAGGAGGTAGAGAATGAGTGGTGCACCATCAGAAATAGAGAGACGTTTAAAGAACCCTATTTTGACAACTTAATTACTTCTAGCTGGGATATGACTTTGAGTTTTACTGATTAACCCCATTAAAAGAAAGACAAAAAAAACAAAGAAGGCACAAGAGTGTAGAAAAAAAGAGGAGATTGTTTCTAGTAGCTTTTGTAGTTGGGAGACGGGGAGAGGAGCTAGCTTCCACCATTCTGCAGAAATGAAATGAAGAGAACAGACATGAAAGAAGGGTGAAACAAAGACAGAATGATAGTGACTGTGAAAAGAGTTTGAGACAAAAAGCTGACAGACTGGGGATGGAAGCAGTACTTAAGTCTGTATCTGTAGCACTCTGCTTTTTCACAAATTGGGGATGCCCTCATCCCCTCTCCTCTTTTCCTCTTGTAGTATTCCCTCCTCCTTTTTCAACTGTGGCTATACTCTTACCTATGCAACTCTTCTCTTATTCACCTCTTTTTCTTTTTACCTCTCTCGCTCTCTCCACTGCAGTAGGGGGATTACAGCATTGGCTTAGGGAAACAATAGGCCTAACACAGGGCTTAAGTGGCCAGAACCAAACTAAATCAAACATTTCGCTGACGGGTGTGCCACTTAATCCTTCCATTTTATTCTTGTTTTTCTCTTGCCCCCCCCCTTTCTCTCTGCCCTGCATTTGCTGAGAGCCTTCCCTCTTGTATGCCTTTAATCAGGGCTTTTTTGTTTTAAGTTGGGTCCACCAGCGGCGCTTGTATCATGTTAAGAGTGTTTAATTGGCTTTGAAATACTAGTAAGTAGTGTTTGGTTAATGGGTAATGAAGGAAGGTTAAATGTAAGCTAGGTGCAAAATAACCACCATAATGACTGTCTGTTAAAAGACATGTATACGGATAGACTCAGTCACTGTGTAATAAAGAAGCATTATTGTTCATTGGGGCCTGAATGGGTGAAAACCTAGTGTGTGGTTAACAAAAATATGTGTTTCTTAGACTTTGTCTTGGACACGAATCAAGTTCAGTCAACCAAAGAATAGAGTGATTAAAAGAGGGAAGCAGATGAAAAGATATGTGTAGCGACAATCATATCTGGGTTGGCATGAAATGGCACTGAATAAACAGATTGGTATAAATGATAGAGGACAGTCACCAATGGCTGAACTGGTTTTCCCTCTGAGTTATTGGTTTGTAACTGCCTGGAAACTGATCTTGTATCATTCAGTCATCATCAATGTGTGGAGCCAACAGATAGATGGTTACCGAATTGGATTGTACAGAATTTCACCACATGCATTGGAAAGAGAAAGAGACATGCATTGAAAAAAAGACAACAGGAACAAAAGATGAAGTTTGCAAAGTCTAGCTTTCAATTTAGGGGAAAATCCTTCACCTTTTATGTGGATGTCAAATCAGTGTAGATGGTAAATGTAGTCATTTCAAGCAATACATTTTCCACTATGTGCTATATTGACCCAGAAAGCTTAGCCCGCGGATGCAAAATATTTTGGTCTTCCTGCATCCGACGTGACAGGGACATAGTTCAATGCAAGGAATAACTACAGGCTTTTTTGGTTTGTATTGCTCTGGGTAGCCAGGGTGCCTGCTCTTTGCTGCTCAAAAACAGAACTTACTAAATGTTGTCGCTTGTATTGTAAACTCCAAAAATGTCATACAAAAATATGAGTTAAAAGGCTTTTGGTAGTGTCTGGTATAGTGAGAAAGGGAGAGTGATGGTAAATGGGGTGTCAGCGTACTCGAGAAAGTGATCGTCAAAGTAGAAGAGAGTTTAATTTTACCGGTGAAGATATGAATAGAATAGAATTTACACTTTCTGCACAAATAAATGCTTCCACTCCACAAGACCAACAGCTGTTTACCCGGTCTTGTTTTCCCGCTGCTGAGTGGAGTAACGAGGGGCATGTAGAGGCAATGTTGGACAGTGGCTCGCATGCATTGCATCCTGGTACATGTAGGTACTGCTGGCACGGCACTGTGAGCCAACAGAAATCAGCTTTCTCGCCAATGTAGCATGCCTTAGGACTTTACTGCTTCAATTTACTACATTTACCATCAATACAGATTGAACATCCACACAAAAGCTGCCATATTTTACCTCAAACATTTAAGTTTTATCATCTCTAGATTGCCATGGGTACCAAGTTTGGGGATGGGTTTGGAATGGGATGATATTAAGATGCTAAATAAAAATAGAGGTAAAGGTGACCCTTCCAAGACCCTTCCAAAACCCTGCCAAGGTAAGTGTCCAAAGATGCCAGAAATTAAGGAGACAATTAGAAGAGGGAAAGAAAGATAAGAAATGAGTAGGTTAGCTTGGAAGAGAGAAAGAACAAAGGCAATGAATCGGCAAACACGAAGACGAGGGAGAAGAAAGTCAGGCCTCAAAATCCCTCCAGGCCACTATGCGAAGGCTAAATATGTACCTCGTAAATGAAAGTATGAACTCTCTCTCTCTCTCTCTCTCTCTCTCTCTCTCTCTCTCTCTCTGAACACTGCTTCCCTCTTTCTCTTCCAATCCCGTCTCTGTACTCTATTGTTCTGTCTCCTCCTGGGTAAGAGAATGTCATGTAGAGAGGACGCTATAGCTGCTGCTCTGCATGTGCTATGATAACAAGGTGTCAGGATTCCCTTGGGGTAGATTTGCACTGCTGGAGATTTGACTCCTCATCGGATAACATCATCAGATAAGAAAAATACGGCAACGGTGTGGAGGTAAGAAAGGGAGAGGGCCACACAGACACACTCAAGCTAGAATACTAAATGACACAAGGAGACATAGACATGCATGCATACAGATACTCATATACAGTGCATGCATAGCCTAACTACAGAGAGATGGAAATATACATACATTTGCGTAAGCACAAACATATGCATACAGTCCTATACATGTTTAAAGGTTCTATTCAGGTTTCAGAGCATTATTATAGCAGCAACCAACTATTTGCTCTGTAAAGATGAAGTGGAGTAATGTCTACCTGAGCAGAGAATGAAGCATAGCACCCACCCTCCGGTTTCCACCCAGTTTAATACTGTTAGCTATGTCAGCACTGTTGCCGTTGTTTGCACTGTTTGCGCTGTCAGCACCATTACCGAAATCATATTTTTTTCCCCCTCACTCTAAACCTTGGTTATGCTTTCAGCAGGGACGTTCGCACAGACATGAGCTGACACGGAATCGTGACGAGGATATATTTTTATCTTTCATACTCCTTTTATATTTTCTTCCCAGGGAGCGGAAACTATCCAGAGAATCCTGCGAAGATGGACTTTTTTATAACTCCAGCTACAGTTAAAACACATTGGGCTCACTTCAAGCCACGATAAATTCAAAAAGGAGAAGTATAGCATAAACTATGGGTTTCAAACCTGACCGCTTTAGTGTATTGTTTGCTGGCATTATAATTAATAAGGCAAAAGGACGCTATTTTCTTCTGTCAACATTCAAATGAGTTGTGGTGTCCAATATTTTGTAGCTACTTGGCTGCATCCCCAGAGTGCCAATGGACAGCGTAGTTCAACCATTTCACTCCTTTTCTGTGTAATGAAATATTTACAGCATGGCTTCCGCCCATCCTCTTCCACATATTAAGAACATCTCAGATGTGCGCAAACATGAAGATATCCAGTACACGGGACCCCTGCGAAGGGGCCTTGTCTGATGATGTGACGTCACTTTGGCTGTGCAGACACACACGACTGTTGTGGATGGATGTGTCAAGCATAAATCCGGCGTAAAAGTGTCAGGTGGATTTTCTTTCTAGAATCTCTCTGAATGTTGTCCTTTTACTGTCCAGCAACATTAGTCCACATAGGAGTAGAGAGGAGGTGATAAGAATGTTGATACATTCAAGCTACCTTTTATTTGTTACCTTGCCCTCAGAGCAGTTAGCTGAAATAACTGGAACCAGTGGCGCTGTAACTTCCATTAATGCCCTAGGTTTGGCCTCTCAGGGTAAATATAGGCTGCCTACCTTGCTGGTGGAGGTTGTTAGAGCTGGATGGGGTCGGAAGGAATACAGATATGAAATATCAATAATCTAGATTTTTTTTTGCAAGAGGTAGTAAACCACAAAGCACCTTGTAGTAAAGATGTAGATACAAATACTGTCTTCTCCATCAAAGGAACTAAATATGATTTTAATTAGGATATTGCATTAAAAATATAGCAGAGGTTTACACTGTGTCTCTATCTTTTATTTATTTATTGTTAGACTACCATTGTTATGGAAAATCCAATATCCAATTCTATCCTAACTTCTTATTGCTCCATTGATTTGCATGTATATGACTTAAATGTAACTATGACATGGCCTATGACAATCATCCAATATTGATGTCTGGCGATATGGTTGAATAGCACTACAAAATATCAACATTTTCTGTTCATGTGTTGAATGATGAGTTTCAACATTACACTCACATCAACTGTGGAATTTGGGAATTTCAGTGTGCTACTGGATGCGGTAACAACAATCAGTGGGTGTACTGTTTCTTTCATGCTGATCATGATAGATGATATCCCATCATCTTTTGTCGTCTTCCATTTTAATAAATATCTGTAGACTGCATAAGGGACATAGAGAAAGCTCACCTGGGAGCATTCCACCAGGCATTCAGGCAGCTGTTCATTTATAAGATAGAGTACAGCTTCATATACAGACTGTAATTAATACACACAACTTCCCATACGTAGTGAAAAGGCACAAGACTAAAATAATCAAACACTCCACATTCTGTCAGATGGGAAACTTGCTCATAAATGAATGCGTCTCTCACAAAGGTTTATCTTTAATTTGAATGTGTGTCAAAGTGGAGAGCATCTCAAGTCAGAAACGTACATTTGGTATAATTAGGGGAATAGGTGTTTCCTTTTCATACCGAAACAGGACAGAAACATAGATTTTGCCTCAGTCTCTGACAGATTTGCCAAAAAGGAAATGCAATGGATGAGGGAGGGAGGGGGGATTCGCAAATCACTGAAAGTGACTGAAAGTCTTGACAGAAGATGCCAGAAAACTTACAGAAAGAGGCTTTGATGTGTTGCAAACACATATTTTGAGTAAACAAGTGATTATTATACACAGTGTATACAGTAATTCAAAAGCATATATATATATATATATATATATATATATATATATTTATTTATTTTTGTTTTTGATCATACATTATACAAGGATTTTATTTTGTCTATTGTCGGGACACTGAATTACCTTGGTATATTTTTCATGGATGTAGCAACCACTAGCTGGGATTTGTCCTGTGCAACAAGACCACACAGTTTGTTGTAAAACAATTCTGCTATATCTTAGAAAGTATTGCAAAAACTTACTTGCAGTTTAGAATATGTTGTCCTTTAAACTTGACTTTTTTTTCATTGCACCCAGCTGCAACATAATAATGGTTACTTCTTCAAAGACATAATACATGTGATAAAAAATACTTTTGGTCACTGCATTAACATTTCTAATCCCAGTGCAGTCAACTGGAATTTATTTTGGCATTGTGCGTTTTGGAAAACCATGGATATGATAAAAGTTGATACTTTTGTCAGAGCAAGTGACGTAGTATTTTCAGTAACCGTTATGAATGTTATGAAAGTTACGCGCTATAATAACGAGTATAACAAGCGAGTGAGGACGAATGGGACTAGTGGTCTATGGGTCAAACAAACAGGACTCTCATCCAGGAGATCTCTGTTGGTGTCCCATTTGAAACCAAAATCAAAGGTTGACTCTATTCTTGTACACATTGTTACACTTTCTATGTATCATCATGTAAGAAAGTCGGCTCGGGGCGGGTATTATTTATTTAAGCTAATGTTGTTTACGGTTGTTATACTACATATTTTTTCTAATCTAAAACATGTACTTTTTTTTACCTAAATCTAACAAATCGTTTTACAATGTTAACCACATGCCATTGGGCGTTTCTGCAAGCGTGGTACAAGGCTGATAAGAAATATATTTATGGAAAGTGGCAGCACCCACAGCTCCCAACCTTGAACAGTATATCGGGTGCACAGTAGTTTGTGGAAAGGACAAAAGACACACTGGCACTCACTGATGAAGGGCCTCCCTTTTTTATTGTAGATCAACTAACCTCTGTTAAACAGATTTATTAAAGTAATTTTTTGGGTTCAGTTCAGAAACGTCGACATTCAACATACCTGCGGTTTGCAGAAACATACAATGCCGATCCTATTCCTGGCGACTGGGTTGCGAATGCGTTTTGGTCATGAAGGGGGGTGAGAAGCAGCATATCTACACAGTATGACATAAAAATACAAACACTAGGACACACAGGTGCAATGAACCAGTCAGGACCGGAGTCAACATCAACAACATCAGTCTATGACAACAACCATGTTCTTCAAAAGTCAGGGGACTATGATGAGAAGAAAGCATCCAACTACAATAGCTGCACACAATACATAATGCTGGAGGGTAAGGTCACTCTGAGCCACCCCACCCCTCATCCCTCCTCCCCCCTCCCTTTCCACTGTATAGTACTGATGGGGAAAATGTCACCTGCCAGCAATCATTTAGTAATCATTCCTCTTCAACGCTTGGCAATGGCAGAAGGAAAGGAGGAGGGAGAGATAAAGAGAGATAGCATGTGAATAAAGCATGATATGGAGAGATAGAGAGAGAAGAGAGTAAGAAAGAGACCGAAGGAGAGCGAGCAACAGCATGCCATTGGTAGCTGAAGCGTGCATGTCTTTGACAGCAGACAATAAGCCCAGATGGTAACTCCTCCTTTGTTAACTTTGATGGATATTTCTCATTCAGAGTCAAGGCTGAGGAAATTTATATATCACCTCCAATACATTGTTAGCTATCATTTACCTTATGGTTCCTCCATGAATGTTTCTTAGGGAAATGCAAGTGTCACTTTTATTGTGCTAAATACTCTCATGCTTATTTTCACACAGGGTTATTGAAAATCAATCAATAAGATTATGTATGAAGGAGTAAAGTGAATCACCTTGAAATTGCTCCCAATTTAGCATGATATACTTCATATGTAGTCCGGGAATGTGTTTTGTATAGTGGATGACATTACTTGAATGTACCCTGGGTACATTATTCACAGTTTGAGGAGTGAATGATTTGTATTAGTGGATTAGATGCTTTTTTATATCCACTCACAATGTACACTGTCTAGCAATTTTGTACAGATGTAAACACCATGACTGCATTTATATGCAGGCCTTAGCTTATGGATAAACACTGTTTTTGTTTTTATATGGAGACAGAGAACCCTTTGTGTCAAATTTGGTCAAAGCCAAAGTTTGACTTGGAGGCTGTCAAATTCTGAGACTCTATTTGCAAAATCAAAGACTCAAGCAAAAATTACTTTGTCTGTTCTCACAGAACTAGGGTTATTTTGTGTTATATGTTACACCTATTTCAACAGCTTTAAAGAGCAAAGCTCAATGCAGGCCAATCAGAGACAAATGTGACACAAGGCCGTGACTTGGGAGATGCAGGCCATTGTTCTACCACCCTTCTCGAGGAAGGGCATGAGGGCAAACCCCTCCTTACCAAGCCTGACTGCCCTGACACAGTCAAACAATCAGACCAACAAATCAACCCTCATCTGTGACTGACTGTGAAACGCAAGATAGATGGTAGATATCCCTGCTAGCCCTCCACACACTACACCTCCCATCCCAGAAACGCCACCATCTGGGAGAGACACAGTTTAACAATGGCCAGCAGACACCAATCAATCATACTAACTGGCAAGGAGGTGATTGATGATAATGCTATGGCAATAGCTAAATTAAGACTTTTAAGAAATTATCTGACTACTATAAAAGCATTATTAACATATTCTTCAGTTTGAATTGAGTTTCTAAAATAGAAACTTTTTGTCCCCTGCAAAATGAAGAAGATTAACTGCTGGCCCAGACTGGCCTATCATTCAGTATGCTTACTGTAGGCTCATTTAGCTTGATACCCATTCCAGCTCATTTAGTGAAGATGAGGCATAATAACTCCAGCAAAGAATGTAACTCAGATTGTCTAGGACAGAATTTATAAATAAAAAAAACATTGAAATAGGTTGCATTACATTAGGCAGACGCAGTCAGGGAGCTATATACCCACAACTGCAATTTAATCATTGTAAGAGTCAGGAGGAAAGATAAAGATTTAATTATAATTGTATTTCCGCAGGAATCCGGTATCGGAAGGTCAGATTGAGACTGGCACTGGTGTTCCGGTTGATCTCCTCCATTCCAATGCAACTCTGTTCCGGAATGAAAGGAAAGAACATATCCAAATATCCCCAGTGTAACAGAGAGAGATAAAAGTGTGTATAGAGTTGTGATAACACACTGGGGAGGAAGTAAGATAGAGGCTTGTAGCCATGAGACAATGCAGTCCTGTGATGCAGCCGACAGAAGACAGCATCTGGCAATTCTCACATATGTTGTTGTTTTGAAAATTCAAGATCATTTAATGTCCCCTCTCCTGCTTTTTCAAGACGGGATGTGTTGAAAAGAGAAGACAAACAAATAATAACTTACTGCAGTAAATAGCTGTGTGAATGTGAGATACTGTCTCAGGTTTGAAGTGAACCCTTGCCTCCTCTCATTCCAATTGTTCCTGATGTCTCTGTCTCTCTCATTTACTTGGTGACATGGATATAGTACACACATTCTTCAATTACAAAATAATTAGGTCAAGGTTGGAAATTAAATGCCACCACACAGGTGAATTTGATCAACTTTGGCCATGGTTGCTGGTAAACAAAGGGGAAATGGAACAAAAGTCAACTCAAGGTGCCTTACCTAATCAGTGAGTAGAGAGTGGCTTTTGCGCCGCTTCTCCGACGTCTGTTGGAATCACAAGCATGGTCTAACATGGCCGCAATCAGCTCCGGCGGCTGTAGGTAGCATGGAACTCTAGTCGTAATGAGGGCAGAAGCATGCCATGGGGGATGTATGAAATCCATGACAGCCACTTATCTCCAGACCTGTATATATATATATATATATATAATATTGTGTTGTGTTTGTAGACAACTTACACAGGCTTGATATTATTCTGATATGAGTGCTTGGGAATATCTCAGTATTGTTTATTTTACATGCTACAGGTAAAACGTTAATGGCATATGTGCTGGGAGTGCAACAGTAATGAAGCTCGCTCAAATTGTACAGGATGTGTCACAAGTTGATGTCAAGCAGGTATAGATTGCACAGAGTGGACATGGATATTTGACAAGTCACTGATGGAAAACTCAGCCTTCCTTGCTTTTCCCTATTTCTCTGAGACAGCTAGGTTCATTGGATGGAATCAGAGAGTGTAACAGAGGATGGTAGATAGAAGCTGTAAACTTGAGACTTAGTCTTGACTCCTGACAGACTTAACTAACTTGAGACTTGAAGGCAAAATGAGACTTGACTTTGTGGCCCATAAACATTCAAAATGCTATGTTGTGCGTATCCCTTTGAACACTTTCAGTTGTAGCTGCTGGCACCTTAATAACATGGAGAAAACTGTTACATTTGATAGTGAAAGGCACATTTTTTCACATCTGAATTTAGGCTATACATGAATACAGCAGCTCAATAGTTTTGTGTAAAGTTTGTTTGAAATTACTGAAACCTACCTTGTCACCTGTGCAGAACGATTCATGCATCTTGCAAACACACCCAAGACACTATGCTTCATTATCCTCAGAGTGCAATCGAACTGTTACAACTGAAGTTGAACCTTGTTGAGTTGATCACACTTACTTAGCATGATAAGTAAGTGTGTGTACTTAACTAATTGAGATTTACCTTTCAGGACTTGGATGGCTTTACTTAAAGTTTTTTTGGCCATCATGACACTAATCCGCATTCCCCTCTACCTTAACTAATCTTTGTTATGCCAAAGATCTATCTTTCTCTTAATCTATATTCTTTTGAAATTTCAAAAGAATGCAATGCATTTGGCCCACTACATTACATAATAAACTGTATTAAGTACTTGAATTTTAGGGGATACTCAGGCCAACACGTTGCTGTTAATTTATTTAACAATTTCTGTAGGATCTTTGGATTTGTGTACTGTTCTGGGAAATTAATGTAGACTAGGTATTTAGCTCATCCTCATGGTGATCGAGTTGAAACTGTGACTTAAATGAGATTCTGTATGGAATGCCTTCTTTCACCCAGAAAAAGGAAATGGAATCAAGATGGATTTAGGATTAGGATTTAGAAGAATTGCCTCAATTATCTTGCTGTTCATTGTGTATCCTGGGAATCTGCTATATTTAATTGATTTGAAGAACACATGGTATGATAGTCTTACATGTATGTCAGCAGCATAGAGACTTGCTTTGGAAATGAATCACAATATTGGATTTCTTGGATAATCCTGCTGTGTTGCTTAAATTAATGTGATAAGGCTATTATATCATCAGCTCCCAGTATATGATTAAGTGCATTATGTGAGGACAGCACTCCCACCATAGACCTACATACATCAGTTATTTGGATTCTCATGCTATATTAGTATTCCTGATTCTTTATTATTTATTATTACCTTTTTATCGCACACATTTGTACACAAAACACATCAGTGTTTAGCAGACTTAAACAGCAATGATTGTTCCTCTTTCTGTGGTCCCTCTCTGATTTTAGTATTAATAATGTGGCAGCACGTCTAATCTCTTTGATTTTAATTGCCAAAATATTATTTCATTACTTAATAACAACAGGGCAAGCGGAAAGCTCACCCTGAAAGCTTTTGTGAAAAATTATACAGTATATCCATACGGTATTTTCCAAGCTATTTATTGTCCTAAAGTAGACTTATTAAATCAATGAAGTTTAATTATGACGATTTGTGCAGTTTTACAGCAGGGTTATGAACAGTATATTTACCCTTTATAATAATTGATGGTTTATTTTTTTTACTGATCAACAGTGAAAAGAACAAGCATTTATGATTGTGAGGAAAAAAAATCTATTTAAGTCTTATCAAAATTAATACAGGGTGAGAGCAACAGAGAATGAAAAAGAACAAAGAAAAATTGATATCGGTAACAAATTACACGCACCATCAAAGTATACTGTATGAGTATGCTTCATAGTATGTTGTCCATATATCTATATGTACAGTTAGGGTGTGACTAGCCTACACATACACATAGAGCATGTATATGTGACTGTAAAGTGACAGGACTTTGTAAGGATACTTATTGGTATGATAGCATGTGTTCCCACTGCAAGAATATATGATATTATGTAGAGTGGAGGGGTGTGCCAGAAAGTAGAGAAATAAGAACTGCTGGAGGTAGAAAGTGATGAAGGTAACCATGACTGAATTGTTAAATTAAGGTCAATGTTTAATTACAACCCAGACTCATTCGTTGTCTCTGCTGTATGTTTAAGTAGTAGTACTAACCATTGATTGGACAGGCAAGCAAATATTATCATAATGGTGTGCTGTGTAATAAATGTACTGTATGCCTTTTGTTTGAACATACCTTAAATTCTCTAACAAAATCTAGTACTTGACGGTCTCTTGAGCAAATAAATGCCAAAGAAAGACCAAGGAAAATTACTGGTACATTTACACAAGTGATTTACACTGTAAATTCACCACCATGAACATATCCACAGCGTTGCATATCAGCAAAACAACAGAGTTAAACCCATTACTGTAACTTTTTCCTAATTTTATTTACTCTTAATTTGTCTTCCTTTTTCCTTTTTTTTTTCATTCTTTGGCCATGCTAGCAGTATGGCTCTTGTGATGGCAAGGTCCATCTGATGATCAGTATGTCCACCACTCTTCTCCAGACTGAAATATCCCACCAACTAATGGATGAGTTGCCATGAACCATTGTACAGACATTTATAAACCCCAGAGAATGAATTCTATGGATTTTGGTGATCCCTGACATTTTCTCTAGCATTGCCATGAGGTTTAAACTCTTGGTTTTTAATGAAATGTCTTAACTACTATTGGATGGACTATTGTGTAATTTTATACGGATAACTGTGGTGCCTATAAGGTGAATTTTGATGACTTTTTTTCCTTCTGAAATTTTCATCTAGTGCAACCATGAGGTCAAAATTGTATTTTGTCCTATGCTTTGGTATTTGACCAAATAATTTCAAATCAGCATCAGCTGTACTTTGTGTGTTTTGTCCCTTTTAGCCCGCAAACACGTTAACTAAGATGTCAAACATGGTTTACATTATACCTGCTGAACACCAGTATGTTAACATTGTAATTGTGACCAAACCTCAGCGTCTTACTAGTGAGGGACTCATAATAAGATAGGACTTCTCTCCCATTTTGCTTCTCACTCTGTCTCACTCTCTTAAACTCACTTTGACTCTATCTTTCTTCATTTCTTGCTTTTGTGTTTGTTTCTCTTTGTCATAATGTTTTCTTTCACACATATAGTCTGACTTCAATATCAGCTCTCCCCCGCTGTCCTTTCCAGATTTTATCAATAGTTATTATGGAACAAGGGGGTTCCACCACACTTTCTGGGTCCATATAGCTAGGTTCAGAGAGAGTTCTCAGAATCCACTGTCCAGTTAATCTACAATCCTGTAGAGGTGACCTTTCAGACTTCTGTTTTCCATCGTCTACAATACATTACAAGCAAGTACAATCCTCCACTACTAGTCTCTGTTTTTGAGAACTGCATAACTTTGCTCCTGTTAATTTTGATATGCAGTAAAGTTGTAGAAATAAGTCTTGCCATACTATTATTCAGTATATTTGTCTGTTTATCTAATTTCAATTAATTAAGTGTGTATTCTCAGAGATAATATACACAAAATATTTCACTTTACCACCGAGTTGTAATTGGGAGACACTCGATGATGCATGTTCTGTTGATGCGCTTCAATAGCCCTCAGCCAATTTACATGAAAGAGTTATGTGGGATCAAAGGTGTCAAGGGAGGAGTAAAAGTGATAACACATGATCTGAAATTATAATCTATTATCAGATTAATCAGTGTACTAATTAACTAGTTAGCTTATCTAATAAGTAGTTCATCTATTGAAGTCACCCAACCATATCAGATTGCACAGATTCCCTCCCTCCCTGTCACTTTTTCCTATCAATTAATGTATTGTAGCCATGCAGCCATTTTAATTTTGCATACTATACCCCCAGATATAATCTCAATCATCAATTTTTGGTAATATAGCAAATACCCTATTAAGAAATAAACCCACATCTTTCTCCTCTCCTGATCTTGTCATTTCTTTCCCCTCAACGCACTCTCCTCTTGTGGGCTTTGGTCAGTAATTGTGGTGGATATAGGTTATATTCTCACCTCCCCCAGGCTTAAGATACCTTCACAGATTGGTCAGCAGTAGACTGTAAACTACACATTATCGGGCTATGATTCTCATAACTCTGCAAATAACACCTACAGGATCAGCTGTCCATTCAAACAGATTCATGTCTGCTCAAGCACTTTGTTTTGCTTCTCTGTGTCTCATGTTTGCAGTTCATTTTTTTGTGTAAGTTGTGTCGCTGATAATTGCATTTGTCTCCTCCACTCAATCTTTCTATCTTTCTCTATTACATGTCTACCTGTGTGCACCTTTCCCACTTTTCTTCTTGTTTACACTCAACTCACTTTACCTGCACTTACTTAGAAACTGGAGTTACAATACGTAACTAAGAATCTCACCGTTTTGTGTGCACAGAAATAAAAAAAAAAATCTTCAAACCTGTGGCATGTCATACACTGCTGTTCGTTATGCAACCAAGTCTATATATTTGCAATAAACTTTCACAAGGTTTGACTTGATGAGAAGTTGTTAAGTAAGTAAATGAACTTAAAAGCAGTTTAACATTACTCATAGAGCTTATATGCATATAGGGACACACATGCAATCAGGCTCACACTGATTGTCAAAGCATAAACAATGCATGGTACATTTAAGAATGTTTACTGAAAGTGTTGCACATATTTAAAGGACATATATTGTATAAACATACATGCAAAAACACCCTGCACAAATTATATACACTTTTGATGTTCAACTCCCCAATCCACTCACATATACAGTATGCACACACTCATTCACGCACATTAAACAATCTAACGGTGTCCTCTGACATCGAGATGAGTTACTTCAAAGGATTTAGCTCAGAACGCGCCTGCCTCTGATACCTTAAACAACTCCCCAAAGAGTTGGGAGTGTTGAGCACACACACCCATGTACACACAGTCTTGCACCTCAGCAAAAATACACTGATTGGTCCCAGTGTAGAGCCACTGAAAGGAAGAGTAAAAACATACAGGAAAGAGAAGGACAGCAGAGTTTTTCTCCCTTTGAGAATATATTAAATGATAACATTTATTATTACTTAATTTCCGAGCATCACCCCAAACCCTCCTGGTATAGGCTGTATAGCCATCACACAAGTTGCCTTCCACAAAGTCAGAAACTTAAGAAGAGGCAGAGTGACAAAGTTCAAGGACTCCACTAGTTGTCAAAGAACTACAGTTACAATGCATGAACTTTGTTCTATTTCACACATGCTTTGCCCTCGAACAAGGCTAAAGGGGATGAAGCCAGATGCTTATACTAATTGCTGGCTGCACGAACGGACTGCTTTTGATCTCACACAATATAATTTGCAGGCAAACACCAAACTCACCTCTAACCGCATCTAAAAGGCTAGAGAAGGAAATTGAGCCCACTACACATGCTGATTAATACATGTCTCTAAAAAAAAAGGACTACGGTGTCTACTAGGCTGATGCCTACACACACAGCATTTTCGACCGGGGGCAACTTCTTGGTCGAGATGCAATCTCAGGAAACCCAGTGGTTGCCAAGCGGCAATCTCCCTGTCGGAAAAGTGAAGCCAAGCTTGTTTTCTTCGCCAGCAGGAGGCAACTGGTTAAAATATAAATCAGATTATATAGAAGTCTATGAGAAAATAACCCTACTTCTCACTTGATTTATTAACTCAGTAAACATTTTCCTGATGAGTTTATGGTCTCACTCGCTAGTTTCAAGTCTTCTTCAGTGCAGCATGATTTATAATTTGTAAATTCTGGTCCCATTTAGAGGAAAACAAAGAGAGAAAGAGAAAGACAATAAATAAGGATATGCTTTACAGCCTGACTTCCTTGTGATCTTTACATTGTCCAGTTTGGGTGATATCCTCGTTTTTATCTTCAAACTTTGACTCTTTCACATTGTGCTTTCAGTTCCAGATTTTGCTCACAAAAAAATGTATTGTTCATTGTTCAGTTATACTTAGCTCCACCCTCTCATGTCAATTCTGGTTTCAAAATACCAAGATGGCAACAGGTGTTATAGTATTGCAAAAAAACAAGATGGCGACAGCCAAAATGCGGAACGCTCGGCTTTAAAACTGTATCTGGGGAGACTAATTACTGTTGCAAATCATATATTATATATATATATTCAGTAAGATCTTCGTTGTACCACTCCAGGCCTCCTCAAAATTGAAAAAGCATAAGCCCAGGAGAGAGTCAAGAAGCAGAGTGTCCTTCAGTGTAAAACTGCAACTCCTACCTCATGTAATGGTAAATGGACCTGTACTTGTATAGCGCTTTTCTAGTCTTCCGACCACTCAAAGCGCTTTAACACTACATGACATAATTTACAGATGGGAGGGGCTAAGGTCCTATGGGCCACCTGCCCATCATGACTAACTAACATTCATTCAACATTCACGCACCCTAGGTACAGCTACGGGAGCAATTTGGGGTTAAGTGTCTTGCCCAAGGACACATCGACATGGGCTAACAGAGCCGGGGATCAAACCGCCGATCCTCTGATTGAAGGGCGACCCTGCTCACCACTAAGTCACAGTCACAGTATTGTAGGAATGTAGGAAAAGCAGGTGCAGCTAGGGGTAACCCATACACACTCAACACGAAGCCGCAATACTCCAAGTGGATCTTCAACCTGATCATCGGTAGTTGAAGAACAGTAGACTAAAGTGACAAAATTAGACATGAGCACATTATCATTCCTGTAATATTACTAAGCTATAGTGACACAATATGGAGATGGGAAAGCAATCGAAAAAAGTGTCTTATGTCTGTTGATTTTCATCACGTCAGAATCTGCTGTATTTTTATGTAATCAAAAGAACAGAGATTTGGGTTATGTTGTGATAGACTGCAAAAAGAATAGACAGCATGAGCTGAGATCACAAGAATACAAAACCTGTTACATCAAGCACACACAATCATAATTGCCTAATGCATCTCCAGCCTTCTGTCATTAAACAATTATTTCTTTTTGGCCACTTGGGGTCAGTGGAAACAAGTGTGTTGGTATTGTATAACAAGTTTATATTGCAAAGTTGTCAGCAAACAGTTGCATATTTATACTTACGAAGCAACATTAGCATTCTGTTGGAGTTGGTTTTCTGGCCATCTGGTGACCATATGTCAATTATTCAATCTCTTTTAGTTCATCTTGGTCCTAATCAACAAAATATCAATTTATTTGCCAAATTCTCCACTATTTTCACCAGCTAGTTTCTAACTTGCTGTCTTGTTTTTTTTTTTATTACATCCTTTTCCAGAGCTCATATAATTCTGTATTGATTCTCAGGGAAATTAAATACGAAACGTCCATTTAATAAAAGAACAACTAAATGTAAACTATTTGCATAATAATTGTGTTGACAAATATTGTCTCAGAACAGAAACTTATATTATAAAATCCATCAGTTGGAATGAGGAAACCTGTTTTAAATTTTGGCCTACCTTATATAACTAAATTAATTATTTAAATTGTCATACTAATAAATCCCACAACATACATAATTCCCTTCTTTTCTCTGCCATGTTATTTATCTTCTGACTCAATCTACCGTCACAGTGACAGGCACAGACAGATTCCTGATAACACATCACAGATTTGGCATTGAACCAGTGCAACATGCTCGAACCATCAAACAAGAAAATAATGTGTTCAGATAAAGCTGATGTGCCAACTAACTAAAGATGAAAGGGGAAGGAAAGAGCTAAATACACAGTGTGTAGCATTTCAGGGGATCTATTAGCAGAAATGAAATACAATATTCATAACTATGTTCCCATTATAGTGTATAGCATAGAATGTACCCTTCATATCTAGGGAGCGGGTCCTTTTAACGTATTCCACAATGTTCCTACAGTGGCCCAGAACGCACAAACCACTGGCTTTGTTTATTCATTTTTATTTTATTGGTTTATTTGGTAAGGACAGTGCACATTAATAAAACATTCCTGTATATGTGCCAGAGTTAGCCAACAGGTTATTTTCCATCTGTAGTCCCTGTACAGATGTTACAAAGTCACCCTAAAAACAGAATATAAGTTTAAAATTACAAAGTAATGCATTATTTACCCTTTACAAAGCATGCAGAAACAACAAAAGACGAGAGAATATTAATATAAGTAGATCATTCAGGACACCCTTGTACTACATTGTCAAGTACTATTAAAACGTGCAACACAGAGGCTCATAAAACAACACATACAAAGCAAATTAATGAGGGATAATTCTGTAACTTGAAACATGAACTAGATACAAGATTATGTTGCATTGTTAGACACTAAAAACATACATTTCAGAAGCACAAAAAAACATGCAGAGTATGTAAAATATATAAGTCAGTCTGACACAGCTAAACAACAATAAAAGATATGCATGCAGGTAGATGAGGGGGTAGACTGGCAATGTCAAGCCAGAAAGACAGGTGGGAGCATTTAGCATATTTACATTACCATAAACTGTGACTAAAACTGTGGTTACATGTGCCGCAGGTTGCCAGACCGCCTGCCACTGTCTGACTTTCGTTGCTCCCAAAGTAGGGTTATTATGTTAAGGATGGCTGAGCGAAGTTTTGCACTCAGCAGCTCATATTACTGCTGTCTTGGAATGGAAGTAATGAGCGGAAGGGTAATCAGTTGGTTGCAATCTGCAATCACACTGCTAGATGCCACCACATACTACACACTGTGCCTTTAAGATAGAGGGGAAACAGAGAGAAATGAGCAGCAGGAGGACATGCAGATGGGCAAACTGAACTGGTGTAAACACTGCATTATGTGCACCTGAGCTATGATGCACAACACTGTCGGCATCCCATGCACAGCTGGTTGTTGTACTCTGTTACACAACATTAGTAGCTTCAGTAAATGGCCTTTAGTTTCATGGGTGTATTGCACTTACACACACATATACATGCACACACAGGCCTGGGGACATCACAGCAAAAAAATCCCATTCAAACAGTAATTGTTAACACCAACACATGCATGCACATTATATGAAAGACGCTGCTCAGTGAAACAACACACTATTTGCAGGGTGAAGTTAGTTCCACAAAAATATGATCCAGTGAGGAACTGGAGCAATTTCTGGAAGGTCAAGAATCACTTCCTTAAAGTATTTACATACAAGCATGCAGGCTCAAAAGCGCACACAAAGGTCACAAATCACACACACAGGCATAGTTTTACAATCTCTGGCTCTGGTTGAGACTTTTTTTTTTTAAATAAAAAAAACAATGTCCCCATCATCTTACAAGACAGAGGGAGGTAGATAGAGTATATTTATGTAACAAAGACATTAAGAATGTGATAGCGTAATGAAGGTGACTTTGACTCCAGACTGTTAATGTTTAAGCATATCCTGCCTTCACCCATTCCCTCTCACTCCCCCCCCCCCCACCCTTCCCATCTTTATTTTCCTCAATCCTTTTATTGTCATCATTATCCAGAGTAATCTCTGCCCACATGCTACTCTGCCTATTGGTTGTCTGTGGATCCTTTGCAGCCAGCTGGTTTTTCAAGGGTATGTGCAGGTGAACAAAATATACCCCTCTCTTCTGGGTACATAGATTACAGGGACACTTAAACTCAACTACCACTGACACATATTGCACAGTAGATGCATTTAATCACGAGAAATGTATACCAGAGCAACCACTGTGGCCAACGTTCTTGGTCTTTGGATGAAAGATACACACAATTGGTCTCATAATCATACCATATATCTTACAGTATTATATTTACATATTCATCATACGTTAGTCACAATGCAAAAATGCATGTGCCTAACAAAAGGCAACTTACTTGCGTTTGTTTATAGCTTGCATTCCAGTTTTCTTCACATAATCACATTTCAATTCACCATGAGTTAATCCCTACCCTTCTCAGTTATGGGGTCAGATCAGCCTCAATATTAATAAATGCACAGAGAAGGATTCACAAATGTATTTTGTGATTTATATATAAATGAATATCTTCACAAAAATATGTTTCAATGAACATCAAATTAGTTATCATTATATATAAATTAAAACAAAATCCTCACAAAAGATTCATAAATATTGGTCTGATGTAAACTAAAATATCTCTTGTTTTAAATAAATGTAATAAAGATCCACAAATATGTTTATTAAAAGGATTTGAAAATGTTATCAAAAAGGTATTTGGATGTTTGGATGTAACATTTATGTATAAACTGTTGAACCTGCATTTACAAACCGCTTGTCATGTGTGAACTTCACTGCATTTGTGTGTGTCGCTTGATTCACAAATGCAGGAAATTATCTGTAGGAAATCAGATGTCATTTTAAACCAATCACATGAGCATGCCCCCACAAGGGTTTGTCTCAGTGGTTTGACGTCCCCCCTTCCCCCCTCCAATATACAACCACCTGCTATCATGTGACCAATCTCCCATACTTAGGTCAGTTGCGGACACATGACATCACAAAGAACTACCAGCTTAAAGCTATTTTCCTTCCACTCTGGCCTATATAGTCAACCAAAATTTTGTTTTAAGTACAAGGGATCATCTCATTACAAATCTGACATTGACAAAACCATAATAACACCAAACAGAATCTCTGTGTCTGCCTGTCTAACTGTATTAAGTAATTCAGTGTATAAATTCTCAGCTTGATGTTCCTCCAGGCCAGTAACACAGGAGCAGGGATCCACTCTATGCAGCCTTGTCATTGCCTATTAATGACTCTTCACACTAAGTGGCTGCTTGAACACTGCCTGTTCCCTGGTTCCTGTTGACTCCTGTTTGTTGCTTGGCACCTTTTCTGCACCTCTTATGTCAAAACACACTCATGGGACATGACAAGCCTCACATACTAATACAGCTGTCATTTAACCTCAGGACAGACTTTGTTTAATTAACAGGACTGTAGTGAATTGGTGATGAGGGGTGATGAAGATAAGTAGGTGTTGGTCCATTGATGTAAAAGCGCAGCACTTATTTATACTTACTTAGAGGGAATGTTATTGCAATGTACTTTGTTTCAGTTTACCTTCTTTATACAATTAGTTTGATAGGAGTTGGGAATGTAAATAAAAAGAAAAAAAATCCACAAACAAGTTACAACATTAGGATTCAGCTATTTTAATTGTTGGAATTGGCCTGCAATTCTAACAATTCAGTTATTTCAAGTGTTGATTTTGACCATATTACCATCTGAGCTCTTCTATATTTATCTCTTATGTTAATCACACCAAACTCACATTTTTTGCAGTCATACCACCTGCTACTCAATTACCCACACATCTTCGGTGAAGTCTTCTAATTCTGAATGCATTAGCTATCTCTTGAATCACTCTCCATTTTAATATCACTTTCTGCTTTGGCTCGCAGTTTAGATTGTATAGTGATGAAAAGTAGGTTATTAGGCATAAACACTTGGCATTTAGAACAGTGATACTATTATTTATTCCATCTCTGCAAGACTCCAACCTAAGCTGCATGTTTTGGCACCAGCATGAGGGCATTAGAGTAAAACACTCTATTCAGTCGGCCTTGTCACACACACACACACACACACACACACACACACACACACACACACACACACACACACACACACACAGTCACACACGCACACACATGCATACAAACATTAAAAAAACACTGTGTTTCAGACCTTCTGTTGTGTCCCAAATGTGTTTTAACCAAAACTGCATTCAGCCTAACCCATATCATTTCAGTCTTCATTGGTTGTAAGCTACAGTTAGGGTAAGCCTTCTGGTTGCGTGCATTTCTATATCGGTGTGTATGTGTGCATGAGCTCTACCTGTCCTAATCACCGGCCACTTGATAAATGGTGGGAGAGGCAGATGTGGGTCCATCAATCATCCAGACCTTGGTCTATGGCAGGCAAATAAAATAAAACGTCCCAGTTGCATAGGCAGGAAAAATATGGAATGGACCAGACTGACAATGACGGAGACCTCCCGACATGAGAAGCAGGATTCAACAAAAACTCGTTGGTGCATGCAAAAACAAACACATGCACACATCCAGAAATCTATACTCTTACCTTCAGTGCTGTCTGATTCCACAGAGGACATGCTGACGTTGGCTCACTAGATACCTACAGTAACTACATTTTAACTGCAAAGTGCTACCTCTTCATATATCTGCATGTGTGTGGGCTGTTGTATGTTTTTTTTCCTCACAATATGTCATATCATATGCGCTTCTAGAACTACAAAATCAACTGTGACCGCAGACATGTTGTTAAATGCAAGGCTAAACACTAATGTGTGGCAGACACAGCAGATATATTCCAGCAAAAGCTATACATTCTTTGAGGAGAGATATCTAACTGATACGAGGCAAGCTGTGCATGGAAGATTAATAAATGTGAACAAATGATCTGCAAGACAAAATGCCTGTTCTTTATTTGGTTATTGCCTTGCTGTTTCACTGGTGCTCCAACTCTGCAGGTAAGAACTGATTTATACTCTCTTCAGGGGAGGCTTTTTTCCACATTTTGAAGGTCAGAAAGGTCCTTTATTGTGTGAACGAGTGGGAGGGTTGATGTGGAAATGTGGCGCCCAGGTTTATGGTGACAGGCCAAATGTAAAGGGCCATGACAAAAGTGGAGACCACTTCATATTTACTTATTGGTTCTTCTCTGAACACCGCTCCAGAGAGTTGTCCAGAAATATTGAAGATTCAACCAAACTGGATGCATAGCTAAGATTACACTAACTCACAATTTAATTATATTATTTAAACAACATCACACATGAGCTAAATTATTGAATTAAGTCTGTTATTTGTTTGTGATAAAAATACTCAAGCCCTGGTGACCAACAAAACAAGGTAAATATGTGAGCAGCTATATCTATTAATTTGGTTTTCCAGCCCACAACTTGACTGTCTTGGGTCAGTGTCAATGCTTTCTTTGGTGTAGTTTTCAGCTGTAGCAGTTAGAAGAAAATTAGAGAAAATGCAACAAAAAAAAAACACAATACATTACTTGACTTGCACCAAGCAGGAGATGGACAAAGTTAACAACTAGTTGGTGATAGTTGAGCATTTTGCAGTTTAAAGTTTCTCTCAGGAATTTATAGAGACAAAAAAATAAATAATATATTGAATTATTCTATTCCACCAAATGGCCCAAAAAGTTAGTTAATGTTAATGTATAATGTAAATGAGAAAAGATCCACCCAAAAGTAGATCTCAAAAAATACTACTGGCAATACTGACACTGTTGTTTTTAAGATTATTATTAATGTAGATTAACACTAAATATAGATCTAAAAATGTTAACTTGATAAAGAGCAAGAAATTAAGAGAAATAGGAATAATATCACAATCGGTGTTTGTGTTATTATGTGTCCTATCCAGGCTGGTAAAAGAAGCACAGATGGCCCACACACATTGTGTTATGGTGATGTATTTCCCACATCAGCTTCACTGTTGTAGGCTCTGGGCGCTGACATGCACAAATATTTACACATTAATTAAATAGTTACTTGGAATTCAATATGTCTGCTTGTTTGCAGGGCAGATTTAAACGTGAAAAAGAGTTCAGCCGTGGGTAAGATGCAGTTGCCCCATGCTGTATAAGAAGCTCAACACGAGTGTGAGTGTTTTTTCATCATTTAGTGAATTTTTGAACGTACTTATGTCATGAGCTTGTAAAAGAACCATAATGATGGCACGCTGGCAAACTGAAAGCGTTAATAGTTAATACACATTGCCTCCATTATATTCTGTGTATTGTCTCAAGTTTGAGTGTTGAGCGTCTCAGTGTACTGTGTGCACTGTATGTTAGGAAATATGGAGTTTGTGTGATGATTTGTGACATTTCCTCATGTTGGTTTACTGTACATGTGACTTTGATATTTTTTTTTTCTTCAAGCAGGTATTTCTTTTCTAATCTATATATTACCAATCTCCCATCATGTTTGTATTTTCCACTCATTCTATATGCACAGAATACAATTTGCAACAAGCTGTTTTTTGAAGCCATACATACTCACTCACATACAAAGACACATCTGTGCACACAACCTGATGCATGGTGAATCAATGGACGGGACAAATGTTATTGCATTAAGCTAAGTTAATTACAATGATGTAATAGGTCAAGTCCAAGGTAGGCTACATGAAATGAAAGCAAAACAAGCATGGATAATAACACACACATGCGCGCAGAGACGAGGACCTGTAGACACCGCTTATTCATTGACTTGCACTCAGTATAAATCTTTAAGACAGATATGTGTGTGCTTTCAGTGTGTTCTGGTCATATGTGTATGTGCTGGTGTCAGGGCCTTGCCTTCTTTTCTATTGGGAATATTTTATATGTGATGACATGCTGTCCTTGCCATACCATGCAGCATAATTTAGAACTATTTATAGCCCCTTCATTCCGCTACACACAAACATGCATATCCTGTGCATGTACTTACAGAGACGCTGTAATATGCAATGTATGCACATATATATTTACTTAATATGCGCTACATGCGTATTATACACGCACTGTAAACCTACATATTTGGTGTCTTAGCACATTCTAAAATGCATCTGTGATGACTTCTAGCCTAAAGAAACTCTCGTCTTCAAAGAGTGGAGACCTGGAAAATCTCTGCGGTAATTTTTGAATCGCGGCAGAAAGTAATATTGGTCAGAAAAGGCTAAGAAATGCAGCTGGGTGCAGAAAAAAAAGCCTGCTGACATTTTTCCTTTGTCTGTAATAAGCAGACTTTTTTCATGCCTTCACACACTCACTAGTTATGGGCTCTCACACACACATACACACATAGAAGTGTAAAATACCAAGCCTATCCCACCAACACAGCACAAATACATTATGTATACAAAAAACTCCCAGGATGCCATGTTGACTTTTATGAATAATAAAAACAGCACTTGCATAGCAGTTTTAATTTTGGCGATTTTGATTATTATTAAGTTTTTATCATTTAACATTTCTCAGTTAGTCATAAAGTCAATATAAAATATAGTCAACAAAAAGTAAATGCATTTTAGCCTGGTTTTTTGTCAGTTCTATTCTAATTTTAGTCATGCTGTCGACCTCTTTGTTGTTTACAGTAACCATGGATACAGAGGCACTTTTTTTGTCTATCGCAAGGTTCAATAATCATTTCCACACTATTGGAAATGGCTTTTTGAACAGAACTAGTGTCCACTGTGTCCATTCATGAACGCTATACTCGGCATCATGTTTGAACGCTCACCTCATTCGGCATTGCTTGTCTAAATAACATATTTGCCTGTGATGCGTACATGGACCTCATCTCCGGCTCGGCATCTCCACACAGGAAACAGGAAGGATTGAACGTAGTGCCATAATATCTGCTGCAGCTTTTTCAAGCCTACCAAACGGTGATATGTTCAGGGACTTGGACTTTTCCATGTTATTCTCTTATGGGCCAGCCTTCCATATATGGAAGGTAAGGTGGCTCTGAGATCTAATACAGAATATTGCGGCTTTCCCGGTGTAGCGAAACACAGCTGTTTGCGTGTGTCCCCTGCACATTTTCAGTGTGTGATTGCGTGCTCGTGATCGGAAGAGCCTATAGAGTCCAGAAGAGGCTCCGTTTGTGTTTAAAGGGCTAGGATTTCAATATTTTAAGCTTAATTTCTATGTTTTGGTCATAGTTTTTGTTGACAAATAAACACAGAAAGAAAAATACCTAAATATGAATACACATTATAACTAGGCTCCATATCGGCTTTTATTTGGTCAGACAGTCTGTGCTGAGTGGTAACTGGTAG
Organism: Ophiodon elongatus; assembly: GCA_016806645.1. NCBI lineage: Eukaryota > Metazoa > Chordata > Actinopteri > Perciformes > Hexagrammidae > Ophiodon > Ophiodon elongatus. The sequence continues at coordinate 2,397,190 of JACSYO010002159.1, forward strand.
ACTTACCAAATGCATTGATCTTATAGTTTAAGAGCAGGTAATCTGATCACTTATGAATGTAAAAACATTGCAAGTGCATAATGTTTGGTCAATTGTGTGTCAACTTTTGGCAAGTAAAGTTAACGGCTTTGCTATTAAGTAGTTTGTGACCTGTTCACTGTCGTCACGGCTTGTGTCATTTTGGGGACCTTTGTGATATTTGTGATGAGGCCAAGAACTAGAGAATATATGCTAATTCCAGGGTCCAGCTTTTGACAAAAATTAAACAGTTTAATTGCTTCTCAACTGAAACTGGGTTGTTTCTTTGTACATGAGAATTGAGCATTCATTTGTCCCCAAATGACAACAAGACCTTTGCCCTCATGTCTGTCTTGAAGAATTGCTATTTTTGGCTGAGTTTTTCCTCATCTTTCTTTTTGTCTGCACATCTCGCTCTCTCTTTCACCATCTTTTCTTAGAGACACTTCTAGTCAAGTGAATAATGTATGAACTGGGCTGTGCTGTAGTCTTTGGGGAGACGAGTAAAACATGCATCCACATCCTCATTCATAAGCTTTGACCCAGATTATGCTAATATCTCCGCCCTGCAGACGCAACAAAAAAAAATCAGTATAACCCCAAAATCCTACAAAACCAATACCACGATTTTACAATATAGTGAGGAGGCTTACAATTTACTGTATATGTGTGTGTGTGTGTGTGTGTATGTCCACAAACAATATACTGTATCTGTTTTGGTCTTGACAGAGAGCAACTCTCTCTGCACTGTCATATACACATACACATACACACGCACACACACACACACACACACACACACACACACACACACACACACACACACACACACACAGACACACACACACACACACACGCAGGTGTGCATAGACACACACACAGAGCTGGACATATTTGTGTGGGTCCATGACGTCCAGTAACTCATCCCAGTCTGATTGGCCTTAGTGGAGGGGCATTGTGGTCAGCAGAATAAAAACTGCTTACTCGATACTTTGTTGAGGTTTCTTTTTTGTTTGTTGCGGATATGAGTGACAGGAGGGTTAGCAAAGAACCCCAAGGGTCGCAGACCAAGTGGAATGATATTGCTTCTGTAGGGTGTGTTTTGTGCATGAATTCTAGACAAGAGAGACAAAAAGAGAAAAAAGGGACAGGTAAACAGAAAGATAAGAAGTGCTCAAAACTTTTTTGTTGTTGTGTAAGAGGTGGGATTTATTTCAAGTGATGTGTAAAATTAAGTGTAAAATGTAAGCTGTCCTGACCTGAGTGAAGTACTGTTTATTAAACAAATTTGATGGGAGGTGTATGAGTAATTGTACAGTGTAGCTTTTAAGCTGTTAATTGTTTTGGCAGTAAATTAGAAACAGCACGTCAAAATTAAACTGAAGAGGAATGAATAATGAAGAAACAATTTTAGCGAATTCGTCATTTCTGTGTTGAACTGACCTCTGAGCAATTGATTACCTGTTAATAATCCAGTGCAAATTTTTTTTATTATTTTTTATTGATTGCTTGACTGTTAACATTTTAATCTCCAACAGCTGTAACACCACAAGGGAAATTAAGTGAAAAGAGAAAGGTAGATCACTAAAAATAATGAAAATGAATGTAATCCACCCCCTTCGTTGGTGTACAAAGTTCAGACAACTCAATGGAGAAAGTTGGAAGGACAATTAACGTAGTGTGTATTAGAGGTGTTTACCTCAGACACATGCCACTTGTTTGGCACTGCTCATCATGTCTTTCACAGCTCCTGCATATTTTAGCTTAGTTGAAGTACACTCCGTCTCATTTAGAGTCATGTAATTGCCCTAAAAGTTAAAATATTCATCAGACTCACAAAAACATCTCCATTTTACTGCAGGGAGAGGATGAGCTATGCAAACGCCTTCTGCTCACCCCTGAAATTGTACATCTTTAATAGGGGATAACAAACTTAGTGGCTTTTCATGTTTTTGGGAAAATTGTTATGTCATGTTGCTAAATTCTCCAAGCGACATAAGCAGCTTTTTTGTGTTACAAGAGAAGTACAGTGGAATTGGAGACAAAAAAAAAGTTAAATTTTTTATTTTTTTGCAATGAAAAGAAATTGATATACATTGATAAGTAAGAATTTGTTTTTGAGGAAAGGTTAAAAACGATGGATGGGAGGGGACTGCCTACTACTACTACTACTACTACTACTACTACTACTAATAATAATAATAATAATAATAATAATAATAATAATAATAATAATAATAGAAATCCACTCATTAACTGACAGCAATGATGATAGAATTACTAAAACTTCTGCAGTGTGAGTATTGACAGACAGATATGAACACAATAATTATGACAAGAGAAGTAACTTGCGGCAATAATAATAGTGCACCCTTAAAGACAAAAAAAACGTCAACATCAGTGATAGGATTATATTCATAAAAATGATGATGGTTTCAATGACAATGGCGACTGTAATGAAGGCAGAGATAATGAGGGCACGGCAGTAACAGTAAAGTTGAACCGTAGTCGCCACTGCCAAGCATTACTCATCCTATAATGTAATGAGAACGCCTGGTTCTAATGCTCAGTGCTTAACCTCGCCATGAGGCAAGGGCAGCAGCACAGGCAAGAACTGAAAAACCAGAGCCAAAATATGCAATGATTCCATGTATGCCATGGCTTATAAACACACTAACTTACAAGTAGACATGCTCGGCAAATATTAATAATGTATGTATGCATGCATGTCTTAATTGAAAGCACGAAATATTATGATCATCATCTTCTTCTCTCTTTTTCTCCTGCGGTTTTCTCACTCTAGTATATACATCCACATGCATTAAACATTTCAAACTTATCCATTTGTGGTTGGGGCACGCAAGGTTAAAAGATGCACAGCAGATGGGAAACCACAGTGGTTTCCATGAGGGACAAATTCTCTCTTTCGCTTTCTCACTCCCCATCTCCCCTTTTCTCATCCTCAAATCCAACCATCCCATCTCATTCTTTCATTAATGTACCCAGTCTTCATTGACAAAGACTCAAGTAATTCCTCCACCCTCCACTATGGCCATCATTTCCTCTTTTCTCATCTTGATTATCTTACGGGTTAGTTTGGGTAAACCAAAACCACAAAATAGAGTATATAAAGATCATAAAGATATTTTTATAGCAATAAATACTATACTTCTACTGTTCAACTGGAGCTCAAATGAAATAAAATAGACTTGCAATAGAAATTAAAGAAAGAAAAATGTTTTGGTTGTTAGAATACTGCATATATATATATATATATATATATATATATATATATATATATATATATATATATATATATATATATTTATTTGTATACATATGTATATATTGCCTTCTGGATATACAGGAAAATGCTTTTATGTGGCTTGAGAACCTACATAATTCACTCTCAAGTAAACATTTGCTGTTGGAAATGCAGAGCAGAGGGATTTGATCTTGTGACCTCCTAAGTGCCTTGTTAGAATGTCATGATGGTGATGTACTTTAGCATAATTAGAATGTAATTTCACAAGGTTTGACCATTAGATATTTTGATAATGTTTAGCCTGGGAATGGAAGCACAGACTGTTGATGATAGCAGGTTTTTAAAGTTTATTTTTGTGTTTGTGCCAATATACTTGTAAAGCAATTTTACATCGCAACATATTGTTAATTTCTCAGACAAAGGAAATAATAGGCATCTTCCTTCCTAGAGAGAAGGATAAATAGTGCAAGCAGATAACACTGATGCATTTGAAGTGTTCTTGAATGTAGCTATTATACAATACTGAGCCTGGATGAGCACTGTAATGTAGTTATGCCCAAGCTATCATCCAGAAATATATACTTCAAAGTCAATGTTTTGGTTAGCGATGTTTTGCATATCCACCCTTAGTCCCACGTAACAGTATAGTCATCACATCAGTTACCCATTTTGCACCTTAATTGATCATTCTCCTAACTATCCTGGCAGCTGCAAGTGATAAATAAAATTAATAATCAATCAAGTCACTGCAGCAATGTTTCTATCATTAATTTAATTTAATTCAGGACTTTTGATTGCTACATCTGCAGCCAATATGTGTGGCTATGGGAGCTGTTGCCAGACCATTTGTGCCATCGACCTCTTGAGGGACTGATTTTGGAACACGCAAGGCTACTGCCTGCATCTGGGCCTGCCGCCCAAACCCCAAGAGAGGACCTGGCCTATTTCAGCACAAAGTAAGAGATGAAACCATGTTAAGATAAAAGCTCTGACTTACTATATGAATGCTCCTGCCAGCCATTGTATATAGAGCATCCACAGTCACACATAATGCTTCATTGCACTTCGACTTCTGATGAGCTTTTTCTCGAGGGAACATCTGACCCCAAAGGATGCTGTACCCTCCTTGGCCCCTTGGCCACAGTTGTATAAGCCTAAGGAATGGTGGGATGCTAATGCTAGTCTCTTTGATGTACCTTACATTCTAGAACAGTGCTGGTCTGTTTACTCCTCTCACAGTAAATAGTTATAAAGGATCCTGCGCCAGTCAATCTAAATCTAATTCCAACAACGAAGTATCTGCATGCATAGAAGAAGGACAAAGTTAGACATCATTACAGTTGACATTACAACATTTGCAGATTTCTATCTAGACCACGTACAAATCAGATTTAAGCCCATTAATTGAACTTCAGAGAGAAGAAATGTTAACATAGATAGCGTATCATTCAAACTCAAAAGAAATACACTGACAAACAACAAAGCAACACCAAACTGGATTGAATTACAGATGAACCAATAGTTTTGTATTTGTTTAAACAAAATCATCTCTCCATGACCTTGGAATATTCAGACCATTATAATTTCACTCGCTGTTAGCAAGACTTTATTTGCCCCTCTTTTACACCCTTGGGCTAGTTGGCTAGTGGAACAGTCCCTCTGTCTGTCTAAGCACAGATAGAAAGACGGACAGATAACTCGAGCACAGGCTTGACGTTATGGATCAGCAACGCTCCCAAAGCTCATATCTCTTCTTTCTGTGGAGGCCAGGCTCTTCATCCTCAGAGCCTTGAGATAGGCGTTGCATCTGAGTCACTCCTCAGAACCGCTGGATAGGATACTGGGGGAGAGTGAGTTTGTGTGCATTTAGGTATGTGTGTGTGTGTGTGTGTGTGTGTGTGTGTGTGTGTGTGTGTGTTTATGTCCACCCAGGCCTGGCTTTGGGCCCTCTGGCTAGCTGCAGCTCAATCTGCGACTGTCACTCTGCATGGAGTGGGGTGGATGATTGACAATTTTTCGTGTGTGTGTGCGAGCATATTGTTGTTTGGGAGCATTGAGTGTGTGTACACATTGGGTTGCACGCAGAAGTGGAAAAAAGTATATGTGTGTGTGTGTGTGGTGAGAGAGAGAGAGAGAGAGAGAGAGAGAGAGAGAGAGAGAATCGGACAGTAGTGAGCAGATGGAATGTTTGGTCCAGAACATGGCTGAAGGCGGGTCGGGTCGGACTCTCAGTCACTTTCTCCTCCAAACACACTCAGGCACACATTCAGATACATACATGCTGGCATAAAGATGAATGAAGTTAAAAGCTAATTTCCTCTCACTCTGAAGATTACACACACAGAGACAAACTCAGCTAGCACACATTAGCAAATCTATAATCAAGGATTTTTTTGTCAAAACACCAATTTTCCTGTACTATAGTATACAAATGGTCAAATATTTAATAAAGTATATAACCAATATATTCAATGCAATTCACTGATCTTATATTGCCATACATATTCATTATGAAATTCCATTTCTCACCTAAAATACAGAGGAACATCATAAAAAACTTTAACGAACGTTTTTGATGCCCACTCTTGTCAGAGAATGCTACAATGTACGTATTACAACATGACTGAGCATAATTGTTTTCGATTGTTGCGAGTGTGTGTGTGTGTGTGTGTGTGTGTATGTGTGTTTGTTACTGACTTGCTGCACAATATATAGCTCTAATCCATCCATTTATACAATAAAACTTGCTTGAAAATAGGCAACATGAAACGTCACTTATGTGGGATTTAAATAGATTTTGAAAAAGGGGATTTAAACAAAAAAAATCTATTCGAAAAAATAATAAGCAAAACTGTTGCAAAGCAAAGTAAGAAAATTAAAGTAACATGTCAAAATAAGGAACATATTATTTGTAAAGTTAGATTCCAGTGTTTGCTGCATAGGTTTGTTTGTGACTCGTGTGATCTAAACATTTTCAGAGCGTTATGAAGTTTAAAGGTTCAAAAATATTGAGGAGATAAGAGATTTAATAATTTCCAAAATTCACAACATGATTTTATCTTGTGAAATATTCTGCTTCAATCCATATTTGTTGTCTTTTAAAAACTAAATTTTCACTGTGGTTTGCTCTTCCTCATGCTGCACACACAGGGAGGCAGCACTGACTTTTCATTCATTAAAGAAAGTTGATTTAATAAAAGAAATAAAAAAATAAATAAAGATTTGATCAGAAGAATTGCTTCATTCAAATTGAGAATTGGGGCTATTCATTGATTTTTACACATGGTGTTGGGCTATCATTAGAATCGCAGACTTCTCCTTTAACGTTGAAGCATATTTAATAATATGATATTCGTATTCTTATGTCATGGGCTATTTGTGATTTTTGGGATAATGCATAGAAAACAACACACTGCATTCAAATACTGATTTGGATGTTGATTACCATGGCAACAGCTTCGGTCAGCCTAGTTAAGAGTCACACTTGCACCTACATGTTAAGTCGCAGGATGCACATACAGACCTACATAAACAGGCAAGCCTGTGTTACGAGTGAAATGTGCACATACACGTGAGTCTGCATGGCTGAGTTGTACTAATCACACTCATATGTACTTGCGTCTTGTCCTTTGCGTACTTTACCACCCCCCATATTCCAACCCCCCCTCCCCCCCATACACACACACACACACACACACACACACACACACGCAGACACACACACACACACACACATATTCACTAACACACACTCACACTATGTCCATACACATCACATTGACAGATATTCTGCGGAATGCAAAGATATGTTTGGTGCAGATAAGAGAGGAGTTATCAGTTTCTCAGTGTGTCCTCCCTTTAGAGTAAACACTCATCTTTCATAAACCCTTCATCCATTGCCATTAAGTATTCATTCCATTTCCACAGTTTACCAACAGGGCAGGAAGAAAGAGGGCAGATTAACATCTGCAATAGATCCACACAGACCAGACAGATGGTTTACAGCCCTACTATTGTAAGACATTACAAAACTGTTACATCAGGCTACACAACCAATATAATAAAACAAAGCAAAAATATATAAGCTCAGGAATATTGTAAGGCTTACTTGGCACATCAAATTAATGAGCATAAAAATATATATAAAGCATGTACATATATAACCTGACCTCCTAGCCATACTGTCTAGTTATGAGTTAGTGACAGGATGGCAGGAATAAGGATATGGCTCATTTAGCCTATAGTGTAAGTGACTGGTACTTGCACCCAGAAGGGAAAAGCTTGTACTGGTTATGCATTGAGTGTGTGTGTGTAGTGACATGTCTGAGGAAATCTTTGACCCTACTCTTCAAAATCTTTTTAAATTTCTGAAAATGCTAGTGGGGTTTTCAGTGAAGTTGCACAGGGCAGGCCATGCTACTGTATTATGATTAGATGATAAATGATTCAGAGAGCTTTCTAAAGTTTCTGATGAAAAAGTGGCTGTTGCTGACATTTTGAGTCTTGGTTTTGAAGGTGAGTTAAGTATTCCCTAACTTGATGATCTGGCCAACAACTAACAATGCTGGGATGATAGTGTGAGTCCTGCATCACCACCAACCCCTTGATGTTGCATTTATGAATTTGATGCTGTTCAGTATGGTGACATTTAAGACCTTAACGTCATCCAAGGTGACATTTTAAATGTAATGTGGAGCTAAACAGCCAAGAAGTGAATGGCTCTGGATGTGTGATGCACGTGGTGATATTTATTGGATTCTATCTGCATTGGCCAACTCCTGCTGTGGTTGAAACCCCCTCAGTGACTGACAAAGTTGTTTTTTGTCTGACATGATTCGGGTTTTCAAAACTTGTGATAATAGTTATTTAGTCTCTATGCCATGGCACTCATTTGACTTAAAGCATGTGGTAGTTCTGTTGGAGTTGACATCAAGTCATAACAGCCCACCAGGCATCCCTGGTTTTACCTTCATGAGACAGCTTCTTTAAGCTAAAGTATACCTCTTTAGCGTCCTTATAAGTTTCTTCAACTTTCTTTTTCTGCAACCTTATCAACTGAGAAAAAAAGCAATGTTCTTTTCATCAGGTTTGCCACCATGTCCTTTTGTGATCCAAGGCTTGTTATTCAGATATTCTCTATTCTTATGTCGGGATTTGTTGTGTCTGTACAGGTTATGTAGATAGCAGCCAATGTCAGTCTTCCAGTCATAATTTATTGCGGTAGTCAGTGAAGATGGATCGTTGAGATCTGCTTTGTAAGTGGATGGGTCAATGTAACAGGATGACAACACTTACAGTACATTTATGAGAAACTGAATTCAAGAATTGTTGTTTTCATTAACTTAGAATGAATTGTTTAGATCTATATACAGAGCTGGTCCTCTTTAGGGAGTCAGCCACATTGCTGCGCCATTTATATTTCTCGCATCGCCACTATAGTTCTCCTACATGCTTGATGCAACCTCACCGCTAGATGCCACAAAATCCTACACACTAGACCTTTAAAGCCACGTTGTGTAGAAATAGAACAAATCTGAATTTGGTGCCACTCCGTGTTGGTCTCAAAAAGGACACTGTCACGGCACACATTGCAAAACAGAGTGAAGTTGTATGTCTGTAATGTATTCATGTGCCCATGAAGCTGTTCTTTTCTGCATGTATCTTTCTTAATCATTCTTTCTCGTAGACACGCACACACACAAAAGCAAAGTATGGTGAATGGCTGAGAGGGCACATTGTTGTCTCAGAGAGTTGCTGGGGAAATGGAGACAGTGAGAGACTAGCAGTTGTTAAGAAAAACAATATGCTATTGAAATTGCATCATCGTTCTTGCATAATACATGCTCGCTGTTTGTTTTTAGGGGGGATAAAATCCACGACTATGGCACATTCCCAATTCAAGAAAAAGATATCTAATTTGTAAAGATGGAACGATTTCCAACTTATGCGTTGTTGTATGTAATCTATTTATCAATTATCAAGCAATTAAATCAATTAATATAATGAGAGGGTCCTAAAAGGGTGTGTGTGATCAATAACTAATAAGACTTCCTGGGATACAACATGGGAGAAAGAATGTGTACAATGTCAACGATTTCACACCTGAACAAATTTGACTGTAACGTATCTTTTTTGGGGATATAATAGAGATATACTTTTCACACTGGCTGATGTAGAACAATCTTTATCAACCCATGCAAAATAATCTACCCTGTTGTCCTTGACAAAAGACATTTTGTCGCTACTCATAAAGGATCTTGTTGTTGCAACAGTATCATTATTTGTAAGAGGCAATGAAAACACTGTCACTACTCCAGCTGCGTAGACCTCACCAGTGTGTGATCAGGTGTGTCTTCCACCTCTTTAAATACCTTACACCTACCAAGGTTAATTAAGGTTAACCTTATGTATTATAGTGACTGATTTCCGTGACTAGCCACTCGGCTGGGTGCGGGAGAAGATCCTGTTCCTTACTCGCTTTTACAAAGAGATTCCAGGCCATACGTATCTTTGGGTGAGGTTCCCGTTTAATTACAGTTCACAATTGACAATACAACTTGATATCTATTCGTTTTCTGGTCTCCCTCTGGTGTGTCTTGTTTGCGGTAAAAACCGTGCGATCTCCCCGTCACCCATGCATCATTACATCTGTCAGTTGCACCTGTGCCCCATATATAAACTACCTGCAATACTAATACACACTGCCACCCGTGGTCAACCTGAGATAGGCTCCACATTCAAACATATAATACACAGACATAACTAATGGCTCCTACATGTATAATCTCCATAAAACCATCAATACAATATCATAAATGCAGGGCCACATTGAAGGTAAAAAAAAGAATCACTTGTTTTCTGTCAAGGTCATTGTGTGATACTGGGCTACAGTCCAAAGTGTTTGAACATTTACACTGACAAACTTGCTAACATGATTGACCAGGGCCACTTGGCTCAACCCACAACACAGTGACATTAAATTACATTATTGCTCTTTGCAGATGATTTGGTTTTGCTGTCTCCATCAGAGATGGAGGCAGCAACATGGAGGTTAAAAAGGACATCATAAAACTCATGGCAAGAGAAATCCCTGCAGCTCTGTTTGCGCTGAAAATTAAAGAGGGAGAAAGGATCTCCTGTTGCAGTGCCCTTTGGAGGTAGGCACAATCACTTTGTCAAAGATGGATGTATTACCAGCGAGAGTGTTCAGTTGAAGAAACAATGTAAACAGTCTGGACATTAGTAAATCGTAGTCACAGTTTGAACCAATGTGAATTGGTGGTGGTAGTTGAAAGACTATTGCATGCAATGCTAAATAATGTATGTATGACCGACCGACTGAAAGATTTAGGGAGAACACAGAATCAAATCAATTTAATCTTTCCTTGCACAACTTCCAGAAGCCCAAATATGTTGTCTTGTAAGCAGTAAGAGTGGGCTACTAACTAAATACTAGTGTGTATTGGAAAAGAATGCTAAATACCCCAACACGTCACTTTTAGGAACCAAAACTTAAGCTGCACTGGAGGATGCTTGCTACATGGTCAGCCTGTGATAATGATAACCAGTACTATGTTATTGACCTGGACAGAGTCAGCAACAGCTGTGCTTGCCTGCTGTGGTGGGAGCAGTCATGAGGAAGCAGCAATCCGTTTTGAGAGTTCCACAAATCCAATTCCCCTTGAAAGAATGGGATGACACCACAACAGTGAGGAAGGATCACTAAACAAGTCTAAAACTAAAACACTGCTGTTTACGAGATTATTCTGTCGAGCAATGGACCCCAAAACAGCTGCTGTCGGTCAACTGTTGTGACAAAGAAAGGGAATTGATTGCAGATTTTGAAAAATAATCCTTGGCTTTTAAGGTGTCTTTTGCCGTAGATATTTCTGAGGTGTAGATGAAGATAAGTAAAGCTAGTTAGGGGATACAGCTAGTATGACGATTGCATGTGTACTCTATGCATTTGTGCTGTTATTTAAGCTTTCCCAGAAATGTTTCATCCCATGAATCTATCTATTTTTGTCTTTTTCTGTCACTGTCAAGAAATTACAGGCCAGTTAAAAGAAATGTATACATGAGCGGTCTTACATTGATTTGTATAAGCAACTTATATATGTATGCAAATAAGGTATTTTCCCTGGTCGAAAAACAGTTAAAACTGTGGTGTGTTGTGCTTGTATCCTACACCCGCTACATTGTCAATTCATTTATTCATTAAAAATGCAATTTCACATAATTTTTCCCTTTGGTCCAGACCAAATTAAACAAACTACTATTATAAAAGCATCCACTAACTTTGCAAGGATGCTTTACTGCAAGAGAGAGAAAGAGACAGATTAGTCAAAAGATAGACAGCAGCATGGTTAGAAAAGTACTTTTGCCAAAAAACCTTGAGAACAGAGGGAGTGAAAACATCACAAGTAGATTTAGAATGCAAAAAATGTAAGACATCCACAGTTTAAAATTAATTTTTTTAAGAGAGTTAACTGGATATGTAACTGGTTCAAATCGAATTACATGAATGCATTCATGTCTGTTAATGAACATTATTCTACAGCTCATCAAAAGATGACAGTCTCATCAACACATTTATTAGACCATAAAACAACAGTGCAATCCGAAGAGGGAACCTCTCTGACCATTGGTGCAGCGGCTTACTGCCTGCTGAGACCTCTGTGAAGCCAACTCCAGCCAGTGCCCCCTGTCAACCTCACCATGTGCTGCCAGAGACCCAGCTGGTCCAGCCAGACAGACACCTGAGAGCTGCGGGAAGCTGCCAACAGACTGCAGGATTTGGGTACTGGACCCCTTTATGCACTGGACCCTTCCCATAGCTGAGAAAGGGACGTCACACAAGTAGGTAGACCCGAGTGGCTGCAACTGGCGGAGAGCCTCCTTTGCAAGCTCCCGGCTTCTCCACACAGCACCAGTGTCAGTAATGCCTCTGAAAATTACAGCCTGTAACCATGGTCTGAAGACAGGTCAATGACTCTCCCATGTAGTTGCTCTAATGCTGTATCAATGCTGTTGGGCATGGTCTGCATATCCTGTCATGTAGAGCACACATATCTTCATTGTCAGGGAAGTAGGATTGTAACGTACTGCTTGATGTGGCTGACACCTGTTCAAGTGTTAAGCTGAGGGAAAGTACTGACCCCCCCTGATTCACACCAGAGGTCAGTTTTCCTCATGAATGCTGAACTGTGTCGTACATCTGTGGAACAGTTTTGTCAAGAAGTTGCAATTCCGTGTTGGCTAGGTGTGCCAACCAGGTGTGGTAGCAGCTAGAGGTGTGCTCTGAGAGAAAATTGCTCACCTGCGCTCCCAATTTGAATGGTCTCTGTAGCACTTTCCCCATGAGCCAATGAACATGTACATACTATGTATGTAGTGGACGCTGATGGCCCATACACCGCACAGCTTGTGGAACAGTCTTGTATTGTGAGGTTGTGACCCTTTGAGAGCCACATAATATTAGTATTATATGAAACTAGGGGACACTGAATAATGTTTCAAAGTTGAGCAACATTTTGGCCAGGGACAACTGGCGTGGTGGTTTTTGAAAGGGTCCATTGACCTCTCACCTCAAGATTTCGGAATGACAATTGTTTCTATGGGTACCTTACGCGTCTCCCCTTAACAGACATGCCTACTTTTTTTTTAATATATCGGTCGGCTTTGAGCCTAAAATTTTATTAAATGTATTAAATTAAACTAGGGGTTCTCGAACCTTTGGTTGAGAACCACTGCTTTAACCACATGATCTCATCCCTATTCTCATCGCTACTCATCAGGACACGACAATTTGTAAGTCATTTTTTATCCAATTAAACTCCTTTCTTGCTTTTGCGTGTCATGTCGTCTGTACTGACTGCAATGTAAACACATCCATGTGATCAGAGCACTCACAGAACAGGACAATCCAAACCTTTTCTGTTCTCAAATCTTGGATTATCAGTTTTTATATTGCTTTATGCCTTGGCTTTCAGAGTATATACAAAGGACAATATAGGTTGAGAAGAGAAAGGGATAGAAAGGTGGAGAGAGTGAAACCTTGCGGCATCTGTCATGTCCTTTTATAGCAAATGACAGTGTTGCCTGTCTTACTAAACCCACCCGAAAGGCATGTCACATTATTAAGATAACAAATAGAATATGACTGTGTACATATTTGAGAGGGGTGAATTTGCTTCCCTTTGTTTTTGTGACTAAATCAATATTGACCCCTCAAGGGGTATAATAGTACTAAAATATGAAATTATACCTGCCACCCTTGACATTTTTAATAAATGCAAACATCAGCCGTTATACAGTGTCATATGCAGTTCTTGGGTAAGCATATGTGTGATTTTGATTGTAAAAATGTCAATGCAAACTAGCAGGTTGTAAAACACAGGGTACCACCATAGCCTGAAGGAACATAGATACATAATCTTGAATGAATGTCACAACTGCCAGGAGACAATGGACTAGCAAAGGAACAATACTGGTCAGCAGGGCAATTGAATGTGATGGTAGTTAGAAAATAGTCTAATCTACACTTTATTAGCATCTCTGTCACATGGGCTTTGTCAAATGGTAAGGGGTTTTAAAATCTCTCCATATTGTGAAGCATGACACTGAGAGGTCAGTGAACTAACCATGTTTTCCTCGGATTCGGAGTGGCTCAGTCTTGGTCAAGCCTCGGAGTCATGCAGATCCTGAATGCCATCTAAATTTCAGAAGGCAAACAAAAAAAAAACAGTGTTGTCAGCATACAAGTGGCATATAAATCTCCAAAACGTGATTATATTGCCATAATGTGGCTTAAAGAGGAAAAAGGGACTCGGGAAAAGTCATGCTGATACGCAATGTTCAAATCTGCCACCACAGACTGCTAAATGTGGACAAAGGCAGCAGAGTGATCAAAAACACTGTGAACAGTGGAATTAAAGTTTGATTGAGGTGCTTTGTTAAATTATTTTACTAGAAAATTAGTAAGTAACCCTGAACAAGATTTTATTGTTATGATGATGTAATCTTGAAGGCAGATGTAATACATGCTCAGAGCCTTCTGGCAGACATGTTAGTATATGTGAAGGGGGGAAATGCAACAAATGAATGCTTGTGACTTTCCCTCATAAAGTGTCAAAGTTGCTAAAGTGATGTTAAGAGGATATTGACATGATTATATGATACAGGTAACCAGGAGACTGTCATTGTTGCTTATAGTGTATAGCTCTTAAACAAAAAAAAAGTCATAGGAATAAAACCTATTTGAAGTGGGTTTAGAGCAAAGAAAGAATATTTCCCTGGCACAGTCTGAAATTAGTCATAAACACTGACATGTAGATTCTTAGATTTCACATTTCAAGATGTGTCCCTGTTGCCTGTTGCCTGTGAATGCATATATATATGTAATTTTGCATGTGAGTAAACGTTTGTGTATGTGTGTGAATACACGTGTGTGTTGGTCTTCTGAGGTGTGTAAATGTCAGCCTGTCAGAGCAGACACATCAGTGAGAGCAGGTGTGTTGTGACAGACAGGTGTGACATTTAACTTTAGTTTTTGTACCAGAAACTCCATCCATCTCTGTCTCTCTCGCTCTCGCTCTCTCTCTCACACACACACACACACACACACACACACACACACACACACACACACACACACATACACATACACACACACCTATATATTAAACTCTTGTATGAATTATTTGCTGTTTGTCTTGTAGTACTAACTGCACTATACAGTTATATTTTATATCTACAGGTAGATTTTTCATGTCAGTTAACATAAACATACACATCCTTTTAATCATTCACTTGCTGAAGAATTGCACAATCACGGCTCATACAGAGATGCATCTAATCTGAAATATGTTATCTTTTTTCACTCCTGCTAAAACTACCCCAAGTGTGATGTTGTTAGCAATGTTAAAAGATTATACATTTAGTTTTCAGATCACTAGATGTGTGTAATAAAAGCATGAGTCAAAGTTCAATCATTTCCTTATCTCCACAAATCCAAATTTGATCTATATAGTCAGCTGATAAGGAACAGTAATAGTGCATCCCACACAGTGAGTCTTTTACTCCCACTTCTTTTCACCAGCCCTAAGTGCAGACTCAGAGAAAGACTAAATTGCCAAGCAGGTCAGCTAGAGTTATATGCCTGTACTCCCAGACCACACAGCACTGCACATTGCGGTGAATAAAGTCAAAGGATAGGATAAGTTACTGACAGCAATCCGGTCTTTCTCCACACCGTGGCTGCAAATGTTTAGACAGTAACTGGAAATGCAGACCATCTGTCTTTCATTCTTTTCACATTGCCTCACTAAAATGGGTGTTAAGGTGACTGAGGTACACGATATCTCAGCAAAAAAGAGTGTGAAAATAAGTTTTTGGTCACACTTAGTGTTATCTTCATCCTTTGAAGGTGCCAACAGTGGCAGCAACACATCCTGGACAGTGGGAGCACTAGGCCTGAGAATGCTCGCGACACACAATATACTGACATACACTGGTGCTCTGTAAGGTTGGAAGGAGTTGTTGTGATCCTAAGAGCAGAGCCTTGCAGTCTATTCAATATAACTGTTAATCAATCCCCATCATATGATGTAGGTAAAAATGCGAAGCTGGTGAGGGTCAATGGTTATCATACAAGAGGAGGAGGGGCAGTAACTAATGAAGTCATCACTTAAAAGGTTTACAAACAAGCTCACCTCAAGGCCCACTGAGTAGCTGCTCTGGAGCTTTCGATCATATCACTTGAGCAGATGGTGCTGCCCAGTCACCATGGATATGTAGATGTTGAAATCTCCATTTTTATGCTCACTTAAAGAGATTGTCTGACATTTTGCCCAAAAAATAGAGATTGAAAGTTCCTTCTTGACCTTGGACAGCAGTAGTCAAAACATTCACACCACAAGGTCCACTCAGAAACTGTTCTGGAGTCTGCTGATGTAGCCCAGTATCATGGCAGCTCGTGACATAGTACTTTCACCCATGGGACCATGTCCGAACAGTTCTCATGGTTTTGTTGCCTTAACCTAAAGTTTGCTAAACCTAACTGAGTCGTTTTTTTACCTAAACCTAACGTTCATTTTGTTACCTAAAAATCTAACTACCTAGTTATTACCTAGCTAAATTTCATTTTGTAGCATATTGTTGTTCCAAAAAAGAAGTTATCTGGAGTGACACAAAAGAAACGGAGAATATGTGTCCTTGTATACAAAACTAATGGATTGCATTTTGTGACTACTTCACAAACTGATTTGAGACTGAGCTGGCTGATGAGGATAGTATGATGCCATCAAAAGCTGTAGAACAGCTACTAATTAGCCTTATTAATTAATGAATAAACCTTTGAACATTTCAGTTGTCAAATGATAGTGAGTAAATGTGCTATGTTTATTCCAAATATTCTTAAGTCGTCAAATCCCCCAAAAAATAGAACATCCATGAGTATTATTTTACCCCTTTTATTGGCAAAAAGACACGTTATTTGTACAGCACCTTTCAGCAACAAGGTCATACAAAGTTATTTACTTAAGACATAATAGGCAGTAAACAACATATAAAACAAGCACAAGGTACACACTGTAAAAAAAAACACATCAAAAGGGTGTAGAAAAAGTTAAATAGAAGATAAGGTAAAAGGCGAAAATTACAGTGCCACTACAATGCAATGCAACATCTGAATAATCAGTCCCAAATGATGTGATTTCATAAAAGGCAGTGACAAACGGAAATCTTAAGCCCTGATTTATATGTACCTCAAGCTATTTGGGTAATATGTGGTGTAAACTGAATGCTGCCTAACATCTGAAGTGTCTAGGTCTAAGTACCTGACTACAACAATATGTTAGGCTTGGTTTGCGGTCCCAATGTCCTTAACGCACTTCCTTCTAATTGTTCGTCTTTGGCTCCAAAAACAATTATTTTAGTTTCATATTTGTCTAACTGGTAGAAAGAAATTGCATTTAGAATCATCAATTTGCTCAATGCACTTACACAGTACTTGTATTGGTCTATAGTCACGTGGTGATATCCTTATATATATTTGTATATAAAATTGTCTGCATAATAATGGTATGACATTTTGTTGTTATTTGAAAGTATTCCCTGTCCTTCAAATAGGACTTAACCACCCAGAAAGTCCCACACAGTTTCCCAGTCAGTTTTGTGATGGTCAACCGTGTCAAATACAGCACTGAGGTCTAAAAATAGCAATTAAAACAATACATTTCTACCATGTAAAGTGATCATATCTAAATGTATTTCCAAACCCAACTTCATCAGTTATAGCTGAAAGGCTGGTGTTGAACTGTGGGTAGTACTACCACTGGTGTACAAGACAAAGTCTCAGTTTGGAATGGGACGGCCCTAGGAGAGGAACAGTAAAGCTGGTTTGGAATGCTGCCGCTAAGACAGCTAAGCCACTCAGATGCTTCAGCATCAAACCTGACACCACCATAATGGGAATTATAGAGGGATACCACACAAATCTGGGCTCTAGGGAGGAGGAAGTGGGCTAAGAAGGATGGAGGTTTAACGTGTGTATTTGTGTGAAGGGTAAACACAATACATATCCGTGAGTGAAATACATTTTTTGTAGAAAGGGGAATACAGTATGTTTGTCTAATGCTACTGATGTCTGATATCTCTTATCAAACCATAATTTATGTGTAATCCTAGGACTCCACATGCTGGACCTTAATCATCTACTGTATGTATTGTATTTGTGTGTTGAACAGTGTATTCACAGACGTGCATTAGTCTGTGCACTCACATTTAGTATGTGCGTTGTAGAGACAGAGTTATCTGGGTTTAAGGGCAGTAAAAGCTTGATGTGTATCAGTACATTTGGTTGGCTACCAAGTCTGAAACAGTGGGTGCTAAAAGGCTGAAGATGTGACTCAAAAAAATAATTAGCTGTACTTGTAATTGTAAAAATCACCTGTAAAAGGTGATAAAATAAATCTGCACTAAGACAGCCCTGCACTCAGTGAACACTATAAAAGAGTACAATGGCTCCATTCCTGTCAAATTCAAACAAGAAGATGGGGCTATGATGAGCACACCACCAAGTGACAGTAGAAAGAATCTGATAGCTGGGTCATATTGAACCAATAATGGTATGTCGTGATTATATCACAGCTGAGTGGCCTTGTTTGGCCTGACACAAATCTTTATAAAATATATATATTAATTTAATTTATTATTATTATTTATTTGGCTATTTATTTACATAATATGCATATTGCCATGTAACCAATAACTTACCAGTGTCAGTAGGATGACATTGACAACTGCTTATTCTAGGCTTGTCAATTTTTGTCATGTGGAGGCGTGTTGCTTTGTCTGGCGAGGATGTAGCACCATTTCCTCCGTTCTCCAAGATTTGATCGCAAAAAGCAACCTATAGCACTTGCTGCTATAATCTCTCTTGTGTCAAGAACCACATCAGATAGATTCTGAATCATGGTGCTGCGTTCCTGCTTGCTTTCATGGTCAACAGTGACAAATCTCCTCTTTACATAGCGCTGAATGTCGTTTGGCAGGTGGATTTTTTTTCTGGAGAAAGGTTTACCTTAAATGTTTCCATTCTGATATGGTATTTAACTCTTATTACTTTGTATATGTAACCTGTTCCATGTTGTGACAGCACATTAGTCTAAAACATGATACTGAAAGTGCAAAGGTGTCAGACATCATAGCTGTATTTTTCAGGCTCCCAGGGAACCTAAACTTACTGCTGACTTGTTAATCTCCTTGTCCACACAACACTTTAGTTAATATTTTCAAAATGACAATAAGCCATCACATGAAGCGCACATGATATCAGGGATGCGACTGTTCTGTGGATTCTTCTGATGATTTATGCCGTTTTCACATCCCAAGCCAACAATATGCTTAAGATGAGTGAAACAAGATGTAAAAAGCAGTACATGATAGAGATGACATACTAACATTCTACAGATATTTCAACGGCATATGTCATGGAATGAAGTTCAGCATGCTGGTGAAGTAGTTTCACATCTGATTCAATGGAAAGCATCAAGGAAAGATAAATGATCAGCTTGCTGCTGTATGAGGTACAGGGAAATGTATCATGCCTTAATCATTTTAATTGGCCTTAACTGTAAAGGTCGATGCAATAAAGCTCCTGAGGTTGATTAATTGATGGAAACTCTTTTAAAATGGTGACATTTCGAAAAAATAGTTTTTTTACCTGTAGATGTCGACTTCTGCTACACAATGCCCCCACAAAAAGACTGATTAAAAAAGAAAATGATGCAGTTTAAACATCGATTCTAGGACTGCCACTGTGTATTTTTTTCGGTTGTATGGCATCCTACGCAGTGTAGGCAGGCAGCTACATGTGCATGAGAATGTCCTTCAGTCAAACAAACCACATAACCAAGTCTCCAAAAGTGTGCTGTCAGATCAAATTCAAGTAATTTCCAGCTGACTCCTTCCTGTGTATGCATGCACACAGACACACACAGACTTTAGTACTAAGAGCTTCCACTGTTGAGCATCATTTATTAAACTTCACCCCACACGGAAAGGAAGGAGACATCCCACTTAACCCAGGGTAGGTCTCGCAAATCTCAATCAACAGCTTCATGAAACTGATTCGTGCCTTCAGTGAATAATTTTAACAAGCATTATTTTGTGGTGCAAATTAAATGAATACTAGGAACATACAATAGCCACTGAAATTTATATTCATCCAAATCTAAATCAATCCCTTATCAGCCCCCTCCTTTAAGAAAACCCCTGCTGTCTGACTGGAAACAAATATTTGTTTTGCCTAAACATCGCAGAGGCTTGGGCCAGCTGATTGACTGACTGACTGTCTTTCTATGTTTCTGTCTTTCTGTCTTTCTGTCTTTCTGTCTTTCTTTCTGTCTGTCTGTGTCTGAGTGTATAAAGTTTGTGTGTGCTTATAAAAGTCAGGTTATTAAAAGACAGCCCAGCCTTCAAGCATTATGCATTATGTAGTAAATCTGAATCAAATGCAGCCACTAACAGACTGTTTAGATAAAATAACATACCTGTTATTTGCATAAACAAAGCTATTCTTCCACTGTTCGAAATATATTAGAGTACAATATTATATTATCACTTTTATTTTCAACATCACAATACACAAAGAGACAACTCTCTATATTCTAGATGGTATTGCCTCCGGTCATCATTGCTAAGACACCGGCTCTGTCTACAGATTATAATGACGACATCTCATTGGCCTCCAGTACATCAGCCATCACCCCTGAGGACCGACAACCGCACCATGGTGGTCTACATCAACTGGCAGGGCGGAGTTTGGTCTGCTGCCATGTTGGGGATGGAGACCCTGTGGTTTTGGGGCCCAGAACACCTGTTGTTTCTGAAGGCTCTGCCCATTTGGGGATGCTGAAGTGGATCAGTCTCAGGGGGATTGGACTCGCTGTACACATGGTGAAAACCATCCAGGTGGCAAGCGCAGGATTGCCTGTTTAGAGGGCAAAGCGGTCATGATTACAAAGTTCAAACTGCTGGATGCTTTTGTCTTCCACCCAAACAAAGTTAAATCTGCCTTGCCCAGTTTGTGGGCATATCATGTTCAACGCACAATCCCCATCAGACACACTGTACAGCTATTTGTGTCTTCGGGGAAGGTCTTGCCGGTGAAGCTCTTTTCAAAACAATGCCAGGTAGGAGGGCTTTATGAGTGCATCTCCCAAGCCTATAGGCAGGCAGGAAGAGACCCTCCTACAGTTGAAGCGTACACTCTACACACAGTGTAGTGGTGTCAGGGGCTTTGTTCAGTAGTATGTCAAGGATATATGTATGGTGGGGTCGTGGTCAACGCTTTGTTTTCCATACAGTGAAAAGGGTGTGTGTGGGTCAGTTGTCTTGCACTTGACCACAACTCTCGGGTTGATACACCTACATGTCCCAGTGTTACTTGATGACCCTCCTTGATGTAATGTTCTACCAAGGTGTCCCTACTAACTATGTTTGACCCCTGCAGGGTTAGGCCATGGCTCTACCCAGTTCAGTTGTGTACTACCTGGGTTGACTGGAGCCCCCTACTTCTCCACTCAGGGCCTTGGTTTTAAAAGTAAGTAAAAGTAGGAGGGCTTGGGCTAGGGCTGGGCGGTATGGCCAAAAATTCATATCACGGTATTTTGTAAGATTCTGGCGGTTTCACGGAATATCACGGTATTTTTTTTTCGAGTAAACACATTCATTCATTGACTCCGAAAAGAACCGCCAGCCAACTGAACAGCTGTTCACCGCTCATTGTTCACCACTGGCATGGCTGTCTTCCGTTCTGTCTCTTCCTGTTTTTTTCATCTACATTCCCCTGGGTCCTAAGTCCCTCCTAATTCAGCTTATTCATTGTTGTTATAAAGTTATAACAAAGACTCCATCTCAATAACCGTAAGACAAGTAGCTCCGACCGCTGCGCCCTCAACGGTGAGCGGTGAACAATATATTTTGTGTGAGTTAAACTAAGGTTACAATATTGTAACCTCAGTTCTATAAGCACAGGCACAGCCTTCTACCAAGGGGGACCTGCTGTTCGCTTAGCTGCTGGGTGTACTGTCTGCACAAATAAAAAAATTCTGGAGGGGAATGCATGCTCATGATTGGAGAGTATTGCCCATAGAGTACACCAGAGGGCTTAGAAGTGGTGTAACAATATAAGTTGACAGACAATTCAGGGTCATCACAATTTTTTTCAGCTACTGAATGTAGAGAGTGAGTTGTTTCAGTGTTTCACCATACTACACGATACTGATCCTACTTTATATATAGTATATTTGGCAATTATATGAAAATGTATATAATTGTCCTAAAGTTAGGTACCATGTAAGGTACCAAACATTTCAGTGCGTGAAACAATTGTACAAAAGACTCCAGAGCAGGACATCTCCTGACTATTTTCTGAAAATATTCATTTTCCTCAGTGGAAGAATTATGTTTTTGTTTGACCCATGACCTTACTACTAACTGGCCAAAATTTCTACTTGTTGCATATGCCTATGAAGTTAAATTGGTTTTGAACACATTGATGCTTCCCAATGGTGAACCCTTTCCATTTTAAAAACTGCAGGGCATTGCTGTACTGGCATTAAGTGTGAATCACACTGGGATACTTTGACTGGAATAGACAAAAGGAACTACAAACCAGCCTGGGATGCCTTCAATCCACCCATATAAGGCCCCAAATAAAAAATAATAAATAAAAAAAGCTGCAATTCACAATCACTGTACCACATTCGCCAAAATTCGCTGATCCTGAGATTTATAGTCTATTTTTGTTTTTTAAAAATCCAAATATGGAAGCGATTTATGCACAGATATTTGGATGTAAAGAAGGATATGGAAGAAAATAAGTAGAAGTGAGGAGTGAAAGAGAGAGTAATGTGTGTGGATGTTTTGCAGAGAGAATGTGGAGGTTACCAGTGAATTCTCATTGGAGCTCTATAATTACTTCATGCCATTAAACCTGCAGTCTATAATTAACTACCTATTTGGATTAGCATGGACAAAGTCACTGGGAGAGGAAAGAGATAGAGACAGAAAAAAAGACAGAAAGAACAGAAGAAACAGAGCACAGATAAAACGAGGGGAGTATGGTGAGATGTAGGAGAGAAAGAGACAGGAAGAGCAATATAAAGAGAATTATAAGTGAAAGTCAGAGATTGAAGGCTATTTTTTGCATTCAAGGAGTGCAGAAATAACACTAACTGGCCAGCACTAACTGGCAAGCCAAAATCACACTTTTTCTGCTCATACTGTCAATGCTACTGTCTATGTATCAAATAAAGACCCAGAAGATGATGAAAGCTAGATTACTTATTTGTTTATTTGCTATATAGCAATTTGACACTGTCAATATGTCATGTTAAGTGATTGAGTAATGCTGAGTGAGACAATAGGCTTGAGGATAGGCAATGGAACCTGTGATGCTGATAATGGTGCACGGAGGAATGGGGGAACATTGAAGCATAATGAAAGGCAATATTATAATAATCATAAACGGTGCATCTGTATACAGTTTATGTCGAGAATGCTATGATTGATTTGGATATGTCCTTGATGAAATAGAGAAATTAACATGGATTAATGATGGGGGGGAAACCTATGAGAAAGACACGTTTGGCTAATGGAGAGAATGGTTAGGTGAAACCATAGAGAAATGCATTATGTTGATAGAGAATAATCATATGTGCATTAGACCATGGATCATGGGAATGGAGGAATGATGCCATTGCATCGCTCAAGGCCTCTATTGAAAGAGACAGCGTGGGTTAATTGAATATTAAGTGCTGTATGAGTAGTTGCATAAATCCAGTACTTTCAGTTTCCATCTCATTTGAGTATTACTTAATGGTTGGAATGCATTACTTATGCTTGATAAATAAACTTTTATCTGTTTAGAAATTGTGAGAGCCTTCATTGGTTACTGCCTGTGTGAGAGAGAGAGAGAGAGAGAGAGAGAGAGAGAGAGAGAGAGAGAGAGAGAGAGAGAGAGAGAGAGACCCACAAGCGGACATGGTAAAACAGACAGGGAGCGAGGGGCAGGGAAAGAGACAGAAGGAATTAGTGAGTGTGTTGAGGTGTGACTGCCCTGCTCTACTTGACTAATGAGCTGGTGTTAACTCAGAGGAAGTCAGGGCTCATTCTGGCTATGCTTGACCCCGGCGCTAACACTTAACGCTGTGTGACAGCTACATATACACTGACTGCCACCATCAACCCCAACTCTATTCATTAACTACCTTGGCCTGAGTGTGGGTTGAGTTTGTGTGCTTCTGCGTATGAACCTTGCAATTCACCGTTGAGATAGAAGCTAATTATTTTAGCAATTTGACTATTGAGTCAAATAATGTGTTTATTTAGTCACCGTGATTAAATGTAAACACTGAAGACGTGTACTTCTGACGTAAAAGACCTGAAAGACTTAGATTTAAGTTGCAAAGTAGCTGATGGACGCAGAGGCAAAATAGAAGAAATACTTATGTTTGTCAGGTTGTTAGAAACAGAACTCCAAATAAATGCTAATGTTGCTCTGTTTCTAGAGCCCTTTTCGTCCCTTACTGGTGAACACGTGAGTAAGAAATCATCTCATTCAGAGTAAATTTAACGATCTAAGATAATAATAGTGTGCCAAATTACACTTGTTTTTTGTGGGTTTTGTTCCATTTTGAAGCACACATTTGTAGGCATTCAATTTTAAAACAGATTTGAAATGGTGTGTGACATACTGTGAGATAGAGTATGAGTATCACAAAGTAAGGGACCAAACAGGAGTTTCCCTCTGTTAGTTGAAGAGACACTTTATTTCTACCACATGAATGTTGTGAACTTTCAGATAGCTGGCAGGAGAGCCTGGGGCTAGAGGCAACATGCCATTCATTGTGTGTTCATTCAACCTCCCCCGTCGAGCAACTGTGGGATGAACAGAGAAGGAAGCCCTAAACTGAACAACTGTCAAAGAAAACTGAATAAGATAGGCTTGTGTTGGTGTTTATTGCATTATACTGATAGGAATGTGTCATATGTTCCCATTCCCATCGACATTAATGGTGGTAAAGTATTAAACAATTAAACAAACATTCTCATTTACTGGGATAATAAATCACTAGAGGGAAGGTTGGCAAATTGGTTGTAGATCGGTAACATTGAAATGTGATGCCAATCCAGGGCCTTGTTATTAATTTGTATAGGTAGCAGCCCAGAGGTAAGAGTGGTTGTGGATGGAGAGCAATAATGGTAAATTGTGAATTTGTAGTCAGGACTCCCCTGCTGTTGAAGTAGGTGGTCTTCTTTAAAAGCTCTGACAAGGGATTGCTGTTGGCTGCGTGACCTGATGAGCTGCTAGTCATGACAGTTCCTTGTTTCCCTCGTGTGCCATGAGCCTCTTGGTTTGAGTGTGCGCTGTGCTTGGTGCTGCAGTTGTAATGCAGGCACATTGATGCTGCTGTGATGTGCCAGGCATCACCGTTACAACACATGCGTACATACAAACAGACAGCACTAAATGACTCAGAGTGAGAGAGAGACAAAGAAGGAGACAGATAGAAAAACTGTGACAGATATATGGAGAGACATTCATACAGCCAGTCAGTTGTTTGATGATGACTTGTGTCATAACTTTTCCCATATGGCTTGTCTTGTCTCTCTCATCTGTACCATGGGACAGCTGTATCGAAGCTTGGGATACATAACTATCAGGCTATGCATATGGGAGCTGTCTGTTCTGGATACCCCTTGGCACATCAAAGCTACAGAATATAGTGAATCATCTTCCCAATGCTGAAGCAGCAAAGAAGTGAAGTAAAGACTTATATGTACTGGCGGATGCATATGTGTATGTGGATATGGATGAAAAATCATGGCGATGAAAGTGCTTATGGAGGCACATAACCAGGACTTTTACTTCTAATGAGCACAGATACATTTAATTATTTAATTACAATGTTGCATATAGAACTTTTAACACATAAGACTGATGACCGGCAAAGCAATGAGACGCCGGCTGGGCTGTAACTTTAATGAAAATAATGATCAGCTGTTTAACAAAAAATATAGCAACAGAAATGATAACATTAAAACAAGTGTCTTATAGTACATACTTAGCCATATCTTTCCTGCATTCCTCCCTTCTACTTTCCTTTCATTTCTTTATTCCCTTCCCTGCTTTTATCTACCCTTTTATCTACCTAGGCATCCCTTCTCACCTGCCCACCAGTCCAAATACACAGTGTTTTTATGCACATTGATTCATAACTGCCCTGCCAATCAAAGACATATCATGCAAAGTTCAGCAAGAGTGAAATACTGCTAATAGCCAAACATTTACAGGCTGCATGTGCATATAGCCAGAAATAATCTCTGGTGTCAACACATACATGATTGGTTTACGCCGGACTTTGGAGACTCTTCCAAGGAACTGTGCACATACTTTAAAACTAGTTAAGATACTTTAGGAGTGCAGACAGAGTCAGGATGAATTGACTAATTAAATACATATGCCGTATATGACACAATAACACCTTACATTATGTTAGGATGGTCAACTTCTCACAGAAGAGACTGAATGCTCTGCTGATATAGATTTTCGAAAAAATTTCATCCCAGTATATCTGGAGGAAAGGGAACATGCATTCCACGAATTTTGAATAACTTATATATTATATGCTTCCATGTGATTGGTACTGTAAATGCAAACTATGGGCAGATCACACAGCCTCCAGGATTGCAGTATTTCTATTTGTAGCATTTGTGCAAATGTCTGTATTTGTGTGTGAAAGAATGTGAATGCAAAAATCTACTTTTCAAATTATTGGAGCAATTCAGCTCTATTGTGCTCACCAGTCAGAGCACAATGGCTAATTGAGTTTTTAAAACTCTAACTCATTTAATCTCACAACTCCTCACTGATGCAGATTTTGTGGTAGTTTTTCACTATCTTACAATGAGATTTATTTAACTGGGTCAACTGTGTATAGTAAACAAACCCTTATCCCTAATCCCTGAAGGATTGTGAAAGTAACATGGTAGTCTGACTTTGCACATATTTACACACAAATGCAGATATGCACAGGCACATACTGTGTGTAAATACATTCTGCACATTAATGCATGCAAATCCACACACTCCAAAAGGCCACTTCGCTGAGGACAGCGTATTTTTCAAAATAAATAAATGATTTACAGTTGGAGCACCGAGTACTTATGCTATGCTACAAATGGCAGCAGCGTGACGAGGCGCTGAGCGTCTATTCTGTGCTGAGCGCAGCATGTTTGGCCTTTTTATCTGGTTGCCAAGAGTTGACATTTTTTTCCGACTTTGAGAAAAACTGAAAAATAACCAGCCACAAAGACATAATCAAGTGTGTTTTTGTAGTATGTTGTAGTCTTTATGTCTGTGTAATGCTTTTGTTTCTATTGTTTTTTACTGTGGAATTTATAGTGCGCTCGTGTCAGGAGTACCGGGCCTAACAATTTCCCTGTCTAGGATAATAAAGTTGATCTGACTCTGAACAAAATGATGTTACTAGCCGAGATATTTCCTCACCCACAAAATCTCATCAGCCACATATAGTGCTTCTTCCAGAGCATGGGCCTGCGCATGTACTCTACCTAGTGCCTTTATTCTTAATTATGCATATTCTGTATTGTAGCAAACACAACCAACGCACCCTGCTGAAAAAAATGCTGCACCTAAAGCCCTCAAATCGCATCCAGCTGGCCAATTTTTTAAAAAAACACTTCCGTAGACGCGGCCTGTAATGGACTGTAAAGTGTCGTAAAACACACTTCATTCAAACTCAAACTAACTCTGTAGTTCAGAGTAGTGAGTGAGAAATCAGCACGCAGTCAACGGCAGGATAAAACAGGTAATAAAATGTGTTTTTAAAAGTGTGAGTCACAGCAACCACAAGAGGTCCTTGAGCATACAGCCATAACTGGCCACCCAAAATATTATCCAGTTTGCTACAGCAGAATGCAAGATTAGCCGTGGACAGACACAGAGATGCACACCCACTCACAAACTCACGGACGCAGGCACGCACACATGCATGCACCCACACAAGCAAGCGACCAATTGCATGATCCTCTTGGGGGAGATAATCGTACATCAATCTTTAGCTCCTTTCAGTCTGCTGTAGGCTACTCTATTTATTGCCATACTCTTTACCTGCTGCACTTAATAGAGGGTTATTGCCAGGTAGCAAAGATCAGCCTTCATCAGTGGCTGTCAGGCATTATTGATATGCTGATATAGTGAATTTGCTACAGTTTTAGGGACATGCCGGTATGTCAATAAACTGCAGATTAAAGATTTCAAGCTTTCCTTACTTCAGACACATAAACATATTTATTGATGACTGTGTGTGGAAGTACTTGATTAAGATATGTTTATCTTGGTGTGTATTCTTCACTGAGAAGTCACCAGTAGATTGGGCAACAAACGTTTTTGTCTTTTCAGACAACAGCAGGAACATTTTATTCTCTTCTCTCAGGGCCGGGCACTTGGGATGTTTCTGGCCTGATTTCTTTTCTCATTGCCATCAGTCAGGGTGCAAAACTGGTGGAGCAAGTGGGCCTGTAAAGCCCATCAGACTATGTAGCCTTCTGGAGTGGAAGTTTCTGACCAGCAAAATTAGTTCCCTATGCTGATTGTGTGGTGAATGAAAACAATAGAGCTCTTCCTGTTCATAGAACTATGATTACAATATGTATATGTGAATATAGGTTGTCTGTTCTGTCACTCGCTTTGTTTTTCTTCTATCTAGTTTTTCCTTGGTTGTCACAGAAGCAGGTACACAGCCACACACACGCACACATGTCCACACATACTGATCAGACAACTCTCTAAGTAACTCAACACCTCTTTTATCTCTATCTCATATTCTCTCCTCTGTCCTCACCCCATCCTCCACTCCCTCCCATTGCCCCTGTGCCTGCTGTTCAACCATGTGTGATTGATGGAGCAGTGCATCCTTCCCTTCCTCCACCACTCAGCACTCCTCTGTCCCCAAAGCCCCTCCATCCTTCTCTCTTACCTGCCGTCACCAGATGGCCCACCACCTGCCTCCAACAGTCAACAAAAGCTGCAATTACCCTTCATGTCCAACAAAGGGAGAATCACTGTGCACACACAGACACACACACACACACGCATGAGGAGACATCCAAATAAGTAACACACACATAAAAGTAAACTCTGTGAGCATGCACACACGTATAAACTTACGCACATTTTTATTATTACATTATTATTTATATCAATTATTCTTCATTGTGATCTGTCCCAGTCTTTGTAAACATTTTCAACCGGGCTGATCATATTCTTGTGTGATATGATAATGTTCCTTTTCCACTACTTGATTAATAATCAGAGGGAATTGACCAAGCTTGAGTTCTATTGAGCAGAAAGCAACACACAAGCACAGAAAGAAGCAACTAGTACATGCTTCTGTTTGTTTCCAGAGGAATCCACATGAACATGGACTGACACCATAGATCATGAAATCTTAAAGTCTAACTTATCGGCACTCAAACAAGTGCACAGACACACAGGTATGTGCACATTTATATACACACCTACACAGTTGAGTTGATGATGGGTAGAGGAAGGAAGATTTGTTAGAACTACAAACCTATCTTTATACCTTAATGATGGTTATTATTTTGTCATAGTGTGACTCTCACTATGCAGAAATGTTACTGACTGCAAGTTATTCTTCTCGATACACCATAATTACACATGATTGATTATGCGTGTGTGTCATGGTGTGTGTAGGCAGTTCCCCATTGCTGCTGATAATTACAGGGATGACTGACAGCTGTAATAAACAGCAAACT
This sequence comes from Ophiodon elongatus, assembly GCA_016806645.1. Lineage (NCBI taxonomy): Eukaryota > Metazoa > Chordata > Actinopteri > Perciformes > Hexagrammidae > Ophiodon > Ophiodon elongatus. The sequence goes on from JACSYO010002159.1 coordinate 2,426,846, forward strand.
ACACCTATCATATTCTGTTGCCCTTGGCTGCCAGAAATCAAGATAAAAACTTAAAGAGCTCTTAAGTAGTCTAAGTTTCATGACTGATATTTTTTCTTTTGTTATTGAAGTGTAAATGAAAAATAAAAGACCAGAACCGTCGTTCAATATGATATGCATAATCATCTTTTATACAGATCAGCTTCTTTCATTTCCTTGCAGTGTCTGATAAAATGTATGCTCCCTGACAAAAGTGTAATGCTCACTGTGCTATTGTCACAGTACAAGCCTGCTATATTCAAGAATAATAATATTGTTTTAATTAGTTGTGTTAGTTCATGTCATAGTTCTGATGGGTTTAATTTGTTGTGCGAAAGCAAACCAAAGGCATACATTTCCATCTTTAATTAGATCATCTATAAAATCAATCTTACATTGTCAGAGTTACTTTTCTCAAAAAAAGGTTGTGTTCTTTTGGGTAATGTGCAAAATACTGGATTGGGAACATTTCTGTTGCCTCTCAACGGCTCTCAACATGGCAACGGTGAGCCGGCAGCTCACAGTTAACAGTGCAAACTATGGCGCAAGGGCCATTGCCAGAAGATTTTCTAAGCTAACGAGGACATACTGTATGCTGTTCTAATTTTTTTTTCTTCAGAAATATGTAAGGGTTTTAAATGGAATGAATTGTGCAACATTTTAGGTGCCATTTCATTTCTAATTTCATCAAGTGCCATTGGTAGGAGAAATGCCAGAAGATGTTTAAGCAATCATTGGAGTGAATACCTACACCTAATCTTAATTTGGTTGAAATTGCACATTGCATTTACGATTTAATAAAATGTCAAACACAAGAAGTCAAAATATAAACTTTTGTATCAATGATCACATTGTTTGAATCACATGGGCAAACTTTATACCAGATATCACTGTAATTTTCAACGGACGATTTGAGATATCCTGCTTTCAAACAAACAGACATACAGGACTGAAACAGAACATCTTTGAAGAAGCTAATATGGTACATATACACACAGTGATTGAATTGTGTAGCATCTGACTGTAAAAGAGAATATGAAAAGACCAATTCAAAGTTAATACTCCTCCAGTTCTTTTTTAGTGTTTCATTGCTTATACTAGGAAAATGTTGTAACGTTTGTAAAGTATATTTGTTTATTGATGAGTTTTTCCAACTTTTTCTACTGGGCAAAATATGTCCTAACAAATATAAACCTATGCACAAACTTATCAAAACGTACAGGTCTATGGTCATATCACAATTGCAGCATTGCTTTCAAAAGGTATGTCACACATATTGTATAATCCAATGAAGAATAAACTGAGTTGTGTTCAGGAGAGGCAACATAAATTAAGTCTGTGTGTGTGTGTGTGTGTGTGTGTGTGTGTGTGTGTGTGTGTGTGTGTGTGTGTGTGTGTGTGTGTGTGTGTGTGTGTGTGTGTGTGTGTGTGTTTGTTTGATGTGTGTGTTTTTTTTTAGCTAAGCCAACGCAGTGCTGCATCCTTCCAGATATACCTGATCCCTATCAGCCTACTTCTCTGGCCCCAATGAAACACTGTGCTTTCACACTTTACTACATAAAAAGCACATTACTCCCTGAATGTTGAACATGGGCATTGGTCCCACGTCCATTATAAATGTAATTGTTAGGGATACAGGACTGATTGTTTTATGACCATCAACGGAAAAGTTGCTACATGGCTAGTTTGGTATATATATATATATATATATATATATATATATATATGCATCAATGTCGCTCCACCAAACTATTATTTCACTTATACTCTGCATATAACATAATCCAGAAATCAATACAGTGCTTTTTCTCTGACTTGTATGGACCTTTTCTGTAAGACTTACATAATCTGCTAAGTATGTCTTAAAAGCTTAAGAATATAAAAGTGCCCAATGAGTAAAGTGTGAACCTCCAAAATCCCTTACTTTGCCCATTGTAGTACTTTATTGGCCCATTTTATTTTGCACTATGCATGAGAACCTTCCTGTATGCGCTATTGCTTTTCAATAAACTCAGTTCTTTGAATTCATACCCAAGTGAACATTGATTTGGCTTTATTGAAAAGTGGATCCCTTATTTGATGCATGGCCTCACGATGGCTTGCACCGTCAGTGAAATGTCCATAAAGAAGTAGAGCAATGAGAATTACTGCACGGAAAATGAAATGAAAAAAGTCCTTGCTCATCCATGCATCACACAGCCTTCCTTCTCACTTATTTAGTCAATTCCTGTTTATGATGGATATATCAAATATGATTTATTTACCTCTCATATTTCACATTGCTTCTGAATTTATATTACTCCAAAGTGATATTATTTCTGCTTGCAGATGTGAATGCACACACACACACACACACACACACACACACACACACACACACACACACACACACACACACACACACACACACACACACACACACACACACACACACACACACAAACACAAACACACGTACACACATAGCAAGACGATGTTTCTCTCACAGGGAGGCCAATCAAACGTAGCTGTCTCCTGGTGCAGCAATCAACAATGACAGGCAGACCAATTATGTCAGTAAATCATGTAATATCAATTATTCCACTCAACAGATCATATGCCAGCACTTACGACATTTTGTACAGCAGATACACATGTATGTGCCCAGTAAACCATTGCATTTTGATTTTCCTATGAAAGTGAGGTGATAACATATTCTTTTTTGTCAATATACATCACTCTAGTTAACTATTACTGACATTTTTGGATTACTCCCCCTATTCTCATTAACCCCCATAGCAGCCAGAGACTCCTGGCATAAGTTTATTATTTACATCTCCGCTTCTCTCAACTCCATTCCATCTCTGTGTACGCAACACCGGCACACATTCACTTCCTCATTACTTCATCGCAGCAAACATCACGTGATTACAGCCAAAACCCCTGGGCTACTTCTCCCTAAACCTACCATCCTAACTCATTAGAACACATGCCATTCAGACCCTTTGATTTTAAACCCCTGGTCATTGCAATTATCTATTGTTCCCCCCCAAACTCAACTCTGCCTTCCTCTCCGACTTATACAAATTTACAATACAAATAGCCAAAATAATTTCTGGACATGCTTAATTTCTTCAACTTCAATCAACACATCAACTTTCCTACCCAAAACCATGGGCACATCCTTGACCTTGTCTGTTCCACTGGAATCATCATCAACCACCTCTCTGACTCTGACCTCACCATCTCCGACCACCTAGCCATCATCATTGACATCGAAATTACCATCCCAGAACCCAAACTTAATATCTTTTTAATACATTTAATATCAAGTCCATCTGTCCCTCATCCCTGTCAGCCTGTCTCACTGAAAAATGTTCTACCCTCAACCCCTCCTTGAGCCCCTGGTCAACCTCTACAATAACACACTATACTCCTGTCTCGATCAGCTTGTCCCTCCCAAAACCAGAACTGTCTCTTTCACCCACACTGCTCCCGGGTTCACCCCTGAACTTTAATGAAATCCTGGAAACGCCAACTAGAGCGGCTCTCCAATAAAACCGTCCTCACAGTACCCACCCTGGCGTATGAGAATACATGCAGCAATACAAAGATTCTCTCAATAATGCATGCTCAACTGGCCTCATCTACTCTGGTTCTGCTAACCCCAAGGTCCACTTCTCCACAATAAACAAACTTATCAAACCTATGGACAATCTCTCCCATTCTTTCACAGTTGATAAATGTAACTCCTTCCTGTCATTCTAATAAAGCAAAAATTTAGACCATCTACATCCATTGGCTACTGGCTGGCCACTTCCAACCCAGCTCCCCTCAACCCTGAATCCGTCACTCCCCTACTAACCAACTGGTCACTCACCCAATTCTCCTTAATCTCCCCTTTAGAAGTCAATAAATCACTGTCGGCTTGAAGACTCCGACCTGCACCCTGGACCCCATCCCCATTAGTCATCACTTGTCTGCCTGCCCTCCCCCTGCTCATCCTCATTGTCATCAACTCCTCCCTGTCCACTGACTCAGCCCCTTCTGCCCTCAAACTGGCCCCTTCACACCTATCCTTAAAAAGCCTGGCCTTTACCCTGACCGCCCCAACAACTACAGACCCATTTCCAATCTCCCCTTTCACATTACAAAAAACACCTTCTTTCATCTCAAAAACATTGCCCGTCTTTGCCTTTCCCTTGCCTCCTCAGCCGCTGAAACATTCAGCCATGCTTCATCACCTCACGACTCATCTCCACCAAAATCATCAACAAATTACAATAAACCCAAAACTCAGTGCTCAGCCACGCCCACACCATAGATCATATCACCCCAGTCCTTAAAAACCTCCACTGGCTCCCCCAGCAAAAAATGCATCTAAAATACCCCTCATCTCAGAGATCCTTCCTCACTTCCCTCTTTCAAAACTGCACTCAAAGCTTACCTATTTTAATATGCCTTCAACCGATGATTCAATGTTATGTAACAATGTAATTGTCTTGTTACTTTTATAATGTCATTTATTTGCTTTGTTTTTATTGTTATTGCTCTCACTCTTACTATTTCTGTTTTTACCTTTTAAAATGAGTACCTTTTAAATCACTTTACAAATAAAGTGTATTTTTATTATTATTGTTATCCTCATTTTTAGAGTGACGGAATCCCCTTTGAACACTGATATGTTTTTTTATCATAATTGGTTGCCACCTTGTTTCTCCTTTTTAGTATTTTTGTCAAAGACCATAAATTGATCATATTATGAAAATACAAGAACCAAATGAGCATCTTTAGAATATCGATGGCCAAAGTGCAAAACCTCCTATCTGCAAAATGATCCAGGATAAGTGGGGAATAACCTTATCTGCATTTTGTATATTTATTTTATTTTTTTATTTTATTTCTTCTTCTTAATATATATCCTTAACAAATAGTATTCAAATATAAGTTTTTTTTAGTCTTCTCAAAAAAGTGCATTTTTCAGATAGGAGGTTTTGCTCTTCAGCCATCGATTATGCAATAAGGAGGCAATTTTTAAATCTCTGAGGGGCTCTTTACAATTTGGTAATATTTATCACAGTCTATCTGGCGTTCTTTTTCGTTCCGCCAAAATGAGAAAGAAATGTTAAAAAGTATCACAACATATTTACAATTCCCCTTCAAGTTTACCAGACAGTAGTACAGTGTGTACCTAGGACTTTGCCATCAAACCCCACTCTCCCCTCCGACAACTCTATTACAACACAATGAGGAGGGGGTGTAATGACAAGAATCCCACCGAGCTGAGATGGCAAACAGTAATTCTACAGAGCAAATTGAAGTTAGAATCCAATTCCATGGACAGATTTGATGTGTTTCTCAGACCTGCTGCTGAAATTAATTAGTAAAGAGCACAGCATAGCAAATGAGGAAACACATCAGTTTTATTTTTTTCTGAAAATTCTTAACAAAATGTATATGGTATATGTTTTATTTTTACATGCGGTAAGTGCATATGTTGTATTTCACTGTAGAATACTAAGCTTGGTCATGTGTGTCACAAGCAAAATCCAGTCTTTCTAATGCATACTAATATTTTCCTGCAGACAACCGTAACTGCAAAAGCTGAAACAATTCTTCATTTCAAATTCAACTTTTCCCAAATGTACATTATATCGGAGCATTATGCCTTCTAAAATGTTCCCAGGATGTCGCCATCTCCAACACTCCTGTTGAGTCGCCTCAATTAGGAAACTATAACCAACATGTGCGATGTGCTTAAACATTTATGTGGTTATTCTATAACCACATGTGGTTAATCAACATAACCAGTGGATCGAGTGTGAATCTGATGTGGTGTTTAATGATGCTTTGACTATGCACATTTATCAAAGTGTCTGCTTCTTTGGAACTTTTTTTTCCAGCATTTGTTTTTTATTTTGGAGAGTTATATATGGGTGATGTTGTAGTCCACTGTTGACTTGGACCAGGGAGGAAGATGGCCAGAACTCCCCCTACTGTGCCCTACTGCACCTCTTCTCTCATTGTAGCGCAAGTAACAAGGTCTGGAGAAAACCGTAGTATACCCTGGCGGTATACTAAATGATACTATAACTGTCCACTTGCATTTGGACAGAGTCCAACAATATTATCAGAAAGTAACAAGCAGTGAAATAAATATCCATAGGGAACTAAGATGGGAAAGAGTTGTGTTCTTTTGTTCATTAAATGTGAACTTAGCGTTCAATGAACTGTGTAATCACTACTACCATTCACATTTCTTCTGAAGACATTTCTTCTGTGCATTTGGCTGCTTTTGCTTTATTTAATAGTGAGACATAAGCTGTATCAACACCATCTACACACTATCCATTAACTACTGCAGAACACTGCTCTGTCTTGGACAGCTCAGTCTGACTCATTCTCAACTTTCTCATCCAGTGTGGTGACTGTCTATCAATTGTTTTCTGCATCTTATTATGTTATACATACATTTTTCTTTCATTGTCTTTTACGTTTGTTTAGTTTAGATTAACCTTGTCTCAGTAATATCAAGAGTGCATTACACATATTTCTTTTCTCCAGAGGAGCTGAGGTTTCGGAGTTTATTTTTCATTAATGAGTACATCTTTGGAGCATTGGGACATTATTATGTATTATTATTTGGTGATATTAAACAAATGCCACCACTGATCTGTACCCACTGGCCCTTCCTGTTTTTCAGAATATGCCTAAAAGAAGTTTCCAGTTGTTATTTGAATGGCAAAGTACATTAGGCAATTTTTGTACATGACGATCGTGAGAGAAAATGGGCAGCATAAATGTGACTCATGATTTCCTGTACATACATATGGCACTCAGTGTGTTAGAAACAACCCCCCATGACTATTCCAATCAATGTGTGTGTGTGTGTGTGTGCAGAGTTTGCTTAGTATGGACACTTATTGCTTTTTCACCTATTTGCATTTAGAGCTCAAATTCAATTAGTTGTCCATTGTTTTTGCCAAATGAATCAGTTGAAAGTAAAGTGCCCTCTCCACAAGTCAATTAAATCCATTCAAAGGCTCAGTAATTGTTTAACACTGCCTCAGGTAATTATGCCATATAAAATACAGTCAATGTCACCTGAAGTGACTGTGCGTGTGTTTGGAGGGGGGAGATGTCAGAACCTGTTTGACGGGGCATGGCTGCTTGCAGGTCGGCTACTCTACTCCTCAATAATAATATAAATGTGCCTAAGCTATGTGTTTGTGTGCTTTTTTGGTATCCAATGATGACTGCATGTGTGTGTTTCTAAAGTCTCCTGTGTGCTAGCTGTGTGTCGACTGCCAAGAAGAACAGACGCCATGGAAAACCAGGGCTCACTGCAGGAGATAGCGATGTTTAATGAACCATTTGGCTGGCGTGTGTACGCAAGTTAGCACACACACACACACACACACACACACACACACACACAAACACACACACACACACACACACACACACACACACACACACACACATACATACACACACACTGTTTAGTGTGTGTTTCAGAGTGTAAGTATTTGCACATTTTTCCAGGATGAGTTTCTAGTTTTGGCTTGGTGGCAGAGCAGAATTACTTTGCCTCCTGGTGAGTACACACACTTTGCCCCTGGGAGTGCAGCAGAGAAATGTGGTAGAAAATGGTTTGATTGAATCAGAGAGAAGGTAGTACTTGGAGTACTTGGAGTTTTGTGCCGTGGTGCCATATTGAGCTAATGGTACAGGATGACAAGCTTTTGACTTGACATTTTGGAGCAAAAACCTATGAGCCTATTGCCTCATGACATTGCAGGAATCCAGCTGTTGTGCAAGGTAAGCACTGCATGGGACAAGAATTTGCTGCTGTATAAATTACATTTTTCGTCAAAACAATCACTTAAGTAGTAGGAATGTGCTATTCATGTTATTTCATTCAGGATAGACTTAATTAGAATGTATCAATAATGTATCATGATATTATTATGATACATAATATTTGAATAGTGCAACATCTTTGGCGATTGGCAAAATCCACCCCGGAGTCCAGACACTGGTGATGGTGGTGATGAAGGGAGTTGCTGCAATCCAATGATGAATGAGGAGCCTGACTGAATGCTGACTGGAGGTGACGGGTGGAAGAGGGTCGCATCTGATTTGAGCTAAAATAACAACTGACAGCAGCAGAGAGGAGAACATTTTTAAAGTTTGACAGCAACGATTTGATTGGCTTAAGGAAACTGTGCAGAATCTGGTTGATTAGTTTAAATTGAAGGCCCACAATCAGCTGATAGTCGCTATTTCTCCCTGTGATTACTCTGAGCGATTATGAATGAAAAAGAGTGCAAAGAGAGTCTTCCTGAATGAACTTCAGCTTAAGCTTCATAATGTCGTTCACGGAAATGTTTGCTTGCATGTAGTGATTGGCCACTGCAACGCCATGTTGGATGATGTCTCGATGCAGTCCGCTAAAAGTTGAGCCAGGTTCAACTTATTTGCCAAGCTTTTTTGTGCTGCAGCCCTATGCAGTGGCACAACTAATGATGGGGGCTGTAGCTTAAGTCAGACTGAATGTGGCCAAAATCGTTTTTGTTTGTGACCATTGGTAAGGTTGTTGGAATGACGGACTAGCACATTGACAGTTTTGCTTCATAGCTAAGCTCTCTCTTTAAATGAATTACCAAAAAAAAACATAATATATGCTCTTTGTATTTGATTACTAGGACTAATGTATACTGATGCAAGTCTAATGTGAGAGAAAGAACCCTTTAATCCAATTTAACTAGAGCATGTGATCTTATCAGCCTTCATTTACCCACCTTAAACATCTGTTACCAAAAAAACTTGGACAAACACACACTTACATTTGCTCTGACTGAGAGAGAGGAAAAGTTAAATCTGAGTTTACACTACACAACTTTCAAAGTTGTCAGATTACTGTACTGTTCACACTGCTCCATCTCGTGTCTTGTAATTGGGAATCTTGAAGTCACTGTGGTTTCCACAATGCATGACTGACCGGCAGTAGGGTGTCACAAAGTACAAGATCTTTCACCAGAAGGAATCCCAGATAAGTATGTCTGGTCTTGAAAACACATAGGATAAGGGACATGGTAAATTCTAAATACCTTACAAGTTTTCAACTTTGTGGATATTGCTGTTGACACACATGTTCACAAAATAGTCTGTTTCCACATGCCTTTTTGTCTATCACTCTATTTTTCTCTTGGCTGACAACAATTTGGTCAATGTAAATGCAACACATAGGACAGAAGAGCTGTGTGCCATTTGCATACTTTTTTCTTTTTACTTTCAGTAAAGCTATACTTACAACGTACATGCTGTTGCATGCAGTGTGCATTCTTTTGGAACATACTACTTTGTCATAATGTTGCATCTTGAACTTTGGCCCTCTTGCTCATAGGATTGTGGCTAAGAATAGCCAGAAAAGCATGTTGACTTGTATACAGCAAAATACAACCTGATGCAGATGGACATCCTGGTAATTTTGGCATACTGCATTTTACATACTATGTATTAGGATATACTATATATGTTTTCCAGCATGCTCAATAGTATGGTAGCATGGGTAATGGAATGCACAGACAGAAACAGGAGAGCCCTGCCCCTTTCACTCTCATTGGCTGTAGCTCCGTGACAGACTCCCAGACAGGTCCAGATATTTAGATCACTAGATATTTGGAACGCATCTGGGATGCATCTGGAATGCATTGTCGAGTCTCTCCGCTTGTTTCAGACATAGTGCTTGAGCACAAATTTGCGAGCAGGAGAGCTGCTGGCTGTGAGTGACTGACGGATGTTTTATCTGATGAATTGACTGGCTTGTCAGGATTTGGTGAAGAGCTAGTGGATATACTACAAACAGCGCCATCCCAGTGGCCAAGACCTTAATGATCTGAGCCAACGACAAGACTTCCACAGAAAACAATAATAATTAGGCATGGACAGCAGATTGATACCGGGTCTCTGTGTGTATTTGAGTTTGTGTGTAAGTGTGTTTGTGTGTTGTGCTTGCTTTTGTGTGTTAGCCTCAGGGGAGATAAATCAATGTGTCACGTAATTGCTTGAGTGACCTTTGCTGATAAAAGACGGTAGCCTTTTGAAATCTCTATCTGTCTCTGTCACTTTGGCCATCTTCACCTCTCAACCATTGCTTTCTCTCTGTCACATGCTTTCACATCATTATACTAACATACTCAAACTCTTAAGGAATCACTTGGCTAGTGAAGGCTTTGCATCAATTTGCTTATTGTTAACCTATGCACAAAGTAAATCTAATTCTGAACACTGATCCAATCACATATACACACTTTGCCTGTTTTTTCAATAACAGGGCCAGTGGAAAGGCCAATTGAAGAGATTACCATGACCTTTAATAATCCAACCAACTGTGCCATTTATCAAGTCGAGCTCTAAAGTATTGAGCCATTACAATAGAGTAGGTAGGACAGTGTTAATTTATATTTTCAATCATGTGATATTACCTTTCATAAAAGTGCAGTTTAGATCATTGTCAACATTATATATTTTTTATTATTATTGTTCATTATTTCCGGCTAGAGCAACTCATACTGTATCAAATCATATATACTTTTAATCATATCCTATGGAGTTTATAAGCTTTTGAATGGGTTTGATTGACTTCTTTGCATACAGTTCTCTTTGAAAGCCACACAAATAGCACATACAGAATGCAGGCACAGTTAAGTAATTCCTTACAGGAAAATGGTGCTGCAGAATTTGACTGCCACCAGCCCTCCTTCTGATGCAGTGACTTCATAGCAATGAAAATGCTTCTTTTTAACCTTTATTTTTTAAATGGAAGCTTCCTAGAGACCAATGCTTTCATTTTTCAGGATGGTCCTTTTCACACTCACACTTTGCTGTTGCAAAACCCCAAGTATGCCATATGTTTTCAGTTGCAGGCATTATGATAATCATTTTAATTTATTTTTTACCTCTCTTTTTCCATATTTTCCATACTTTCTTTATATATCTTCTTCCCTGGTTCTTTCCACCATCTCTCTGCTTTTATTAATTCTCAAAAGCTGCACCCAGCCGTTTCACATAATGCATGTACTGTACTTGTCTTTGGTTTGACGTCTTACTCTCTCTTTCACTCACTCTCTATTTTGCCTCTCTCTACCTCATCTGCCAATATATCTGAAGCCCTCCACAGTTCCCTCTTCCCATCCGCTTGCCTCCAGTTTCTTTTCTTCTCATGTGCCTGACGGTTTTGTCATTTACAGCGGTGTGTCACGTTAAATCTCTCCCCTGCTGTTGCAGGAGCCTGTGGAGAAGGAAGGAAAAAAAGAAAGAGGAGAAATGAACAGAGGAGTGATTTGTCGTTCCAGGTAGTTGCTCCTTTGGGAAGTGTAATAGCCAATGGCTCTTCAAAGTGTCTCCTATCTGTCATAAATGTTCACTGCAGATGGACACATACAACAGCGCGCTGCCTGGCTGGGGTGCAGCTGTATGTCAAAGATCGAGGCAGCATTTGAGCATGTGAATGAGGATTTGCGTCTGCTGCAGTGTGTGCACACTTGTTAGCTTGTGTGTGTGTTTGTCCAGAAAACTAGTATTATATGGTTCTGTGTGCTTACAGTGTAATAGCATGTGTGCTAAAGTTATTCTGTATGTATGGCATTTAAGACTTGTACTTATACATGGATGAATTGCTGAGATGGGAAACAGGCAACAGTGAGCTCGGAGATAGATAAATAAATAGAAACATAGAGTTTAATAACATTATCGTCTTGCTCTATACTCAAGCTTAAGTAACTGCTCGGTAGCACTGTGATCGCCTACACTGCTTTCTCTCTCTCTCCATGTAATGGTGCCAGTCTTGTCTCGCACATACTCCCTTCCCCCCTCTTTTCTCTTTCTCTTTCTTCACTCTGACTTTGTCACTTTTTCTGTCTTTTTGTCTGCTCTGCCACCTTATTTCACTCTTCATTTCAGACCTTATCTGTCTGTCTTTTACTGCCTGTGGCAGAGTTTTCATCGCAGCTTTAAAATACACCATTGCTGTAGTTGTCGAATAATTTGTATCATTTTGCCAAAAGGAGTATATGAAACTCCCTGACTCTTTGGAAAAGAGCACAGAAGTCTGAAAGTCTTTGAAGGAGCTTAACATGACTTGATTTTTTTTTTTTGCACAATCCAGCCAACCAAAATGAGTACCTAAGAGAATTATGTCTTTGCCTTTGTCTTTTTTTTCTTCAATTATTGCATTTTATGTTATGTTGTATTCAACTACTATTAGTATACTTTTCTTCACCAGAGTTGTGGAAGGCAGGAACCTATCCCTGCATGAGAGTGGTAAAGTACACCCTAGACAAGTTAGCCACTGCATCACAGGGTTGACACACATGTACAGAGACCCGACAGATCCCAGACAGGGGTCAAATGTAGAATTTTGTTTCAGAACAGCCTCATTGAGAATTGCTCAAGGACACTCAAGGCGGGAGGAATGACATAGCAATAGTTTCGAATTCATTACTGCAGCCCAAAATATGTTTTCAACAGCACACAGCTTTAAACACACTTGAGAAGCAGGGGGTCCGGTTGTCTCAGAATCATTCCTAATAATCAAGGTAAAAAGACTGTCTACTACCTTAAGGACTCTTCCTTGACATACTCTGAATGGAAATCCTTATTAGCACTTGCAATTACATCCTCCCTGCATTGTTAAATACAAAATGTAAATAACTGCATTATTGATATTCTAAAAAAAGATGTTACAGTATTCCTTCACGTATTAATTTAACATCACAAGTCTCAGTACTCTGAGGTGTGCGCAGGTTTTCTGTAAATAGTTGATGAAGTCTCATTGTAATTGGTGTGAATATTTCATGGATGGTAAATAGGACTGACAGCCAGGAACACGACCTGCTTTCTGCTCCTTCCAGGGTTGCACACATACAGTCAGGTCCATAAGTATTTGGACAGTGACACAATTTTTCTAATTTGGCCTATTTACACGACTGCAATGGATTTCAAATAAAGCAGTCAAGAAAGTTTGAAGTGTAGACTTTCAGCTTTATTTAAATGGATATAACAAAAATATGGCATTAACTGTTTAGGAATTACAGCTATTTTTACACAGTCCCCCAAATTTTCAGAGGCTCAAAAGTAATTGGACAAACTAACATAACAGTGAATATAATGATCATTTTTAATACTTGGAGGAAAATCCTTTGCAGTCAATGATTGCCTGAAGTCTTATACCGATAGTCATCACCAAACGCTGAATTTCCACTGGTGAACCTTGGTCTATTCAGATGTTTTCTGGCAATCTGGCCTTCCTGTTCTTCAGTGTTACCAGCGGTTTGCACCTTGTTGTAAACTTTCTGTATTCAGATTCATGAAGGCATCTCTTGATTGTAGACTTTGACAATGACGAACCTACCTCCTGCAGAGTATTCTTGACCTCAGTATTCATGTTATGAAGGGGTTTTTCTTCACTAAGGACATAATTCTGCTACATCTACTTTACATATCTTCCGTGGTCTTCCAAGCCTATTGGTGTTGTATGGTTGTAATTCCTGAACAGTTAATGCGATAGTTTTGTTATATCCATTGAATTAAAGCTGAAAGTCTACACTTCAACCACATATTGACTGCTTTATTTAATATCCAATGCAGTCCTGTAAATAGGCAAAATTTGAAAAATTGGGTCACCGTCCAAATACTAATGAACCTGACTGTATACACACTCTCTCAAAAATATCGTAGATTAATGTAATTCACTCACACACACCTGCAGATACACAGATATGCACAGATACAGAATCCCCCCTAGGATGTGCTCTAAACGCAGCCTATTAAGTTAGTTTTTGGGACAGTATTGTGTAATGTTGGTAATGTATCATGGGACTTGAGTGCACAAATGTGAGTTCAGGAAATTAACTAAAACTCTTATTTCATATATTTTTCACTGACTCAAGATTCTCATCTTGTGGTTGTCTGTGATCAAATAGGTCTTTAATGATGTGCAAGGCTGTTTGAGGCTTACTTAAAATAGGGCCCTGGAATGGGGTAGTAAATATCACATTTTGGCCCATATAGCCATTTAATACATCTTAACAACAACGCCTTTATCATACTAAACTCTCAGACAAATGTTGAACACTTTAGAATGCATAAAATATGTCAAAGTATGTCAACAAGTTACTTTAGTCCCCAGGGTTTTAAGTCAAACAATTACAAAGGATAGATGTCCATTGATTTTTTTCCTAGTGTGTGTTTCAAATGCCAATCAATGGAGTATAAGTGTTTTTTGAAGTACAATTTATTTTGTTGTTTTATTTGGGCTTGTGTTTTTCCAACATTTTGTAAAGTGCATCTAAGATGTGAAACTGAATCATGCGTCTTATGTGTGAGTATATCTATATATCCATCATGTCGTTAACACATTCCAACACATTAGCCTCATTCAAAATCAGCCTCATCCTGCTTTTGTGCCAAAATAGCGGGAATATAACCCCTTGTTCTCTCCTGGAGGGACATGGGAGACTGCTTCTTTTTCCAGAAGCTCCTCGGCTAGGGGCTCGAACAATACTGTTCAGCTACTTTTTCCAACATATTTCTTATATCAACAGGGAAAGAGTGTCCATTTATGTTTTTTTTCCACATTTTGCTTCCCTGTTTAAATATTCTGTATATTTGAAGAAATAAAAATGTTCTGCTTTCCTCACCAGACTGCAAATGAGCAGTAGTATCGTCCTCTGTGCATCAACACCTTCACAATTTGAACTAACCACTTGCAATTAAAGTGATTTTATAGGGGCCATATTTAAATTTTTACTCAGAGTGAATATTTGACATGCTTCTTCAGGGTATTACTAAGTATGGCATACCTCGGTTTTGTTCTCAAATTAATAATTGCACTTCTTCAGAGAGGAAAAAAGGTGGAGTGGAGAAGGTAAAAAAGAGGAAAAGGAAATTATAGCAAAGAGAGAAGTCGATGGGGATGGGAGTAAAAACAAACATGCCACTAGATCTTTGATACATACAGTACATGCAACCACCCACCATGGATACACACACATGCATACATGCCCTGAACACACACATACAGACCACCTGTCTGGGTGCCTGGGGAACTATTTAGGCAAGTTGAGCAACGATCTGTCATATCATCTCCAGCGTAAACAAGAGCAGTTGCCGACGGTCTGCTGGCATAGAGCTCCGGAGACTTTGTGTGTGTGAACAGTTGTTTTGCATTTGTTTTCATACGTGTGTGTATGTGTGTGTTTGTGTGTGCAGGAATCAGGAAGTGTGGGACTGAGAGAGAACAGGAAAGAGCATCTAGACACACAGACGTGCTTCTGAAGCACATGAACACACATCCAGCAGCTATTAAGTATGGAATATCTGAGTCTTTTATATGGATTTGGAGATGGTTTTCACGCAGACGCATTTTAAAGAAAGATACACAAATCAATCCCCTGCATTCATAAAGAAATCTATTTTCTGAGTCCGCTTCTCACCATTTCTTCCTCTCCCACAATCACAAAGCCTGACAAACACATAGACATACACACCTGTCTGAAGTTTCAGGAGGGACGGTAGAAGAAGCCATGAAGCCAAACCGCAGCCAAGCATTAACAGTCAATATGGTGCAAGCTTTTCCAAACAAAACTTGCCTGCCCGTAACAGCTAATACATTTTTTTTTCTTTTTTTTCAGTTTACATTGATGAGAGCATTTGTACTGCTAATATGTAGTTTGTTCAACAAGAGACAACCTGGCTGAGAATTTAGAGCAATCAAGAATATTAGTTACATATTGCAACCTTACATTCTATGAGTATAAGCATAATCCTCTGAGAGTTATTGCCATTGGATTTAGCCCTGCGCGGTCATGAAGTACAACATACTAAGACAAAGAATGCACCGGTTAGATACTTATTCTACAGAAGGTCGAAGTGAGAAGCGTTGAGGAGAAATAATTCTCGACCAAAAGGAGGAGAGAAAGACTTACGGTAAGTTAACGCAAGAATCAAAGGGACATGACATTGGAACTGAGCCTATCTCCACACACTAACGCTGAAAAGCAGACCACCTACTTGCGTAACATTCTTTACTGGATGGGGCTCAAGCGCCATGGATAATGTTCACCACTGCACGGGACAGCCCTAACCTTTCTAAGCGCTCCCATTCAAAACCAGGCCTTCATTTACCGGCCTATCTCCGGGAAGTGGGGGATTGCACTGTCCAACTGTGACAGTGCATGTCAGCGCCATGGGAGCTGCCATGGGTTCTCCACCAGCAGCTGTACCATGGTCAGGAACCATGACACACTTGGGGAAATGCGTAAAGGAGAGCTCTGGGCCATGGTTAGTGAGATAATACATTCACTCCTACTGGAGGGTGGTCTTGTGTGTTAATGGAGAACCGCAGTGCGCATTGTGCATTCACTGGTGAGGCGAATAAATCCACCTTTGCCTCCCAAAACCTGTCCCACAACATCTGAAAGAGTGAGGGACTCAGTTTCCGCTCATTTGCCACTTCTTTCCCACATTACTTTCTGCCAGCTTATGGCCTTCTCTGCCACTGTGTGGTGCTGACAACGCATGACACCTTCAGTGTTCCAAGCTATGTGTACAAAACCTGACACCAGACATTCTGGTATATCAACACTAACTTGCCCCAATGGGTGGGAGGGGATTGATAATTATTTATTTGTCCTGCGGCTGAGGTGCAGCTTTGTTTCCTGACCCTCTCCGCTAACTCGGCTGCTTTGTGCAGATGAGACATGGCCGGCTCGAGGAGCGGTCCAAACAGCCCATTGGGGATTATGGGATCACAGCAGCTGCTCCCCTCTGATCTGAGACACCCTAGACACCGTGGTAAGAGTCAGGACAGCAGTCCTAGCCTTCCCAATGTCCATGGCCTGCTCCGTGTACAGAGCTCCAGGCTGAAGTGGCAATGGTGAGGAAAGTGTAAGACATCAGTGAGATGTTGTTATGTGCTGCAGCCACTTTAGTGGCACACTGGTTCAAGTGGTCAGTGAGGACATATTAAGATGGTCCCGATTTGATGGTGGTGTAGTTTTCCAGGGTCTGAAAAAGCCGCCTCTGTGAAGGACAGGCCACTGGGAAGGATGTCTGGCCAGCGGCTATTGATAGACGTCTAAGAGGCTACAAGCAGGTGCAGGTTGTTTTGCCAGCATCACGATGCCTTTCAGATCTGCCCGAAAAAGTCTTAAGCGGCGGGCAAATAATCAAGAGAGAGAAAGCCTCTGCTGCGGGCTTCCCGGCCACGGTGGGAACAGAGAAAAAACAGCACTTGTGGGGATCAGCCTCCAGTGCTCCTCATGGAGAAGGGGGAGAGTCAGGAAGATAGCCCACCATGCAGGGAACTGAGCCAGCAACTGGTGTCCATCACAGAAGTCCTGATCCAGGATCTCTAGGAAATTACAGACGAAGATGTTCAGCCCCTCTTTCAGCAAGTTGACATCTGCCCAGTCGCCATCACGCCACCTTCAACACAAAGCTCCACAAAATCCTCTGCCTGATGCTACAGCTCTTCCATAGGGAAGCGAGCACAGACTGGCATGCTGCCTGTGGTGTAGCTGTTGGCTAACCCGGTGTGGAGGCCGCCGAGATAGCTTCTTGGATGTAATGAATTTCAGTAGGGAGGATGTAGCCAACCCAGCAGCCGGTACGTCTTCATTGTCTTTACTTCTTCGCTTTTTGCCTGCTTGACGCTGAAGAGTAAGAATGGGAGCAGAACTATGGTTGCATGCTCTTACAGTATATTACAAGTGTGTACAGAGCACCAGGACGCAAATTAAATCTTACCGACTGCATGCACGTGGAGATAAACCCAACAGCGACAGCTCTTGGACGGCAAAGCCTATACGGAATAGAAGCAAATTCAAACCTGATAAATGGACCTCAACCTCCCGTTAAAATGTCCCCTTCAATTTATTTGAATATGATAACTCTTACACCATTTTTTTTATAAAATTTAATTCATCTAGGATCTTTTATTAATAACTTTCACAAACCTATAACTATATCACACACACACACACACACACACACACACACACACACACACAAGAGCAGAAGAGGCAGTCAGTAAATAAACAAAGAGGTTACAAGGCAGACCGAAACTGTGGGGAGAGGTCAGGGAATTTCAAACAAATATAGTAGATAGGTGAAGGAACTTGCAGATGAATTCTTCGTATCGATCAGTGTGCCTCTGGTTGCTAAAGGCGACGACTACCTCTCTGATTAATTTAACCTACATGCATCCCTCTTGTCATCTTCCTGTATTCATTAGGATCTACTGCCTCCTTTACCTCCAACCTAACCCTATATATATATATATATATATATATTTCCCCCCCTTCCCATCCAAAGCCCCATTAGTGTGATGTCAACTTAATAAAGTGGATGGGAGGATGAGAGGTTAGAGGGATGAGAGAAGTGAGTAAGTATTGGTGAGATTTTGGAGATTTTGGAGATTTATATGTTCTAAATGTTCTATCTGCAGTGATATGTTGGTCTGAAGAGGACAAGTTGAGCAGACTAACAACATGACTGACAGTGGCATTTGTGTTGGATGTGCGTGTTGTTTTTTTCAGGAGTTGAAAGTGATTGTGTCAGTTTATGAGAGCATGTGGTGTGTTGACTGTGAGTGACTGTGCATTATGACAGAAGTGAATTACTGTGTGTGTTTGTGTGTGCTCGCTTTAGATATATGGAAGCAGAGAGCTTCTGTGCTTGCTTGTTTGTGAACAAGGTGAAAGATAATTGTCTATACAATACCAGTTTACCTGAATGTGATGAGAGGAGAGTAATACCGTGTCCAGTAGAGAGCTCCAACTGTGAATATAGAACTAGGGTTTTCATTACTTTCCACCACTGGGCCGAAAGAATAAATTATTATTTAAATGCAAAAACACTTAAAAAAAACATAGAACGACATACACAGATTTTACTCCATTATAGACATTATTGCATAATATAGTATTTATCAAAAGCAAAGAACAATATATTTGTAGCAATCATGCTATTTCATGTCAAGCAAATGTCCTATTGAATCCAAAATTAAGATTTAATGCTTGACCATGAAAATATTAACTATTGGTGATATCGTTATCAGGTACTTGCTTTATTTTTGTTATATGTAAGGTCAGTATTAAATGGAAGATTAGTTTATTCTATGCCTATATGGATTAGCTTTAATTAAGTCTCATCCAGTATTCCCTCCAATGTCTTTAGTCACTGTTACATCTGGTCAGTTCTGTTCCTTTATCTGTTTGATTGCCCTTGCAGTCTCTTTGACATTCTGACTGTGTTTATCTTATTATACTGCAGTTGCTTCAGTGTTTCCCTTTTTCCCTTCCCCTGTCACATCATATTTTGGCCCTCCTTGTTTTACTTTGTCTTCCAAGTTGACTTTGTCTTTTTTCTCACATGAATACTTTGCCTTCTGTCACATTATGCAACTGCAATAAAGAATATTATATCTGCACTCATAGATCATGGCCAACAGAACACACACTCAACAGACACACAATTTTGTGCTATTGGATTACATTTTAACAAGCGAGACCACAAGGTTGTTTTAGTCACCTTTCCTCTGAAGATGTTGTTAACAAGGGGACAGATTGACAAGGAGGTGTTATCCGCCTGCAACCCTGCCAAAATCCTCTCCTTCATGATCTACACTCACATATACACACTCCTCATCAGTTATTGTGGCCATCAACATGTCTCTAACTGAAGCATGTATCAGGTATAGCAGAACAGTACATAGGGTATATTTTTTAAGCATACCACACTGTCTAGAACACTGGATGTTTCCATCGAAATAACAATGTACACACACACCAGGATTTTTAAAGTGGCTCTCAAAGTGGCCACCATGGATTCAGCAACAATCAGAAATATCAGTCCACAGTAACAAACACAGTGACTCAGATTCCTAAATACACAAACACACACAGTGCCCCTACCAGCCCCAACGGAACCGACCACACACACAAAGTCCGCTTTTAACAAACCACACACCAGTGGCTTTGTTCTGAGCGACTGCCTTCATCTTTAATGTGTTTTGGTTGCTGGTGGCTGCTGATGTTTGGGCCTTTAGATTGCTTCAGACTACTGTTGTCACACTACAGAGGTCAGTCCAATAACTTGCCTCCCCTGGGCTGAAATACACAAACCACGTCAGGCCAATTACACACACTGACACACAAATACATGGCATGGACACACACTTTGACACTCACAAAGTAGCACAGCGATGCACTCTCACACAATCTTCAACCAGTTTAGCATCTCTAATGCACTCCCTTTTCAATTTACATCAATTAGCGATGCTGTGTGTACGTTTTTGTCCTGACCTTTCATAGTGAAATGGAACGTTATGAAGAAAAATCTGCGAGGCATGTCACTCTGACCTGTCTCACAGCTTTCGTTAAATATAATTATTTTTTAAGTGTTCAGCTGCACATTCCAGCTCTCGCAAAGTACGTATATTTTCCTCACTTACATTAAGAATCTAATTGCACACATCTATGCATTCAGACAGAGGGGCTCTTATAATCACTGAACCAGTATTACATGTTATTATAAATTCATAATAGAACAATTGACAAAAAGAGAAGACACACACACACACACACACACACACACACACACACACACACACACACACACACACACACACACACTCACGCACACACACATTAACCTTGTTCTTACAGTAAGAAAACCAATAGATTTCAAAGTGGCAAGGCATAAGTAGAGAAGAAACCAAAAGAAAGCACAAAAAGGAAAAAGACAAAGTGTAGTCCTTTGATAATAATTGTAAAGAAAAAATGTCTTTAATGTTACTGGTTGGTTGGTTTTTAAGTAATTTTGCATACGCATCCATTTAATATGTAACAATAAAATATAAAATAGGAAAACAAGGCAAAAATGTACATTAGAAATTGTGTTTGACACATTACTGAAAGACATTTACTCAAGGTTGCTGCAATACACATAGGCTTAATTTATAGCACTATATATAGCACTGAGTGGATGGGCCAAGCGAGACTGGTATCTCCCAGTCCTACTATGGGCATAAAGACACAAACTAGTAAAACAGAAGGAATACGCTTGTTTGGTGATGTTACAATGTTGTAACAGTGACGCAGGTATTTTAATGTGACAATCCACCATCACATACCACAGGAGTAAGTGGTGGGCCTGATGCAGTGATATGCACACTGCAATTTGTGGAGATTACTGGAAAAAGACCCACAGCTGCCAACAAGTACAGTTTCGCTGGTCCTAAGATCCTAAGATTGCTAAGCAGTGAGGCATATAAAAGAATACCCATTTTCAGTTATATTGTCATTTGCTGTTACTGAAGGAAAGTGAATGAGGAATGGGTTGACCTTTTACATTTTGTGCGGACAACTCCCACAGGTTTAAATAGGCTCTGATTGGCTGGTCACATACATACACATTTTCACAGTTTTGATTCACAGAGTTAAAGCCTCTAAGAGGGACTAGCCTGTGTGAAATAGAACAAGAGAGGCATATAGACCCCAATCTGTAGAGTCTTGTATGTCTGCATGCAAGAACATGTTTGTATTCTTATCTTGACTTTCTTTGTACGAGTGTACCACGTTAGAGATCAGCTTTCCAGGGTTCAATAAGGATAGTTTATACTTTTGAACAGTATATTGAAGGGACCTGCTAAAGTCAATGCATGGGGGAAATTAACGAGTGCTGTAAATGCCGTGTCAACTGAGGGTCAAACTGTCACTGAAATAAGAAGAAATGGTTTGATATGAAAAACATCCTACCACAGCAAGGAGATCGATGCCTCGAACGGGAGGGGGTCAAATAGTTTAAGTAGTTTTGCCGTTTGAGATGGTCATATTGATATTGTAGTTTTATACAATAGGCATCAATAGTCAATTTAAATTAATGATAATGTTGTTAGGCTATGTGACTAAATGTATAATTATATTATAATGTGAATTACAGTCAAACAGGTTATGTGAACTTAAAGATGAAGTGTAATTTCTTTGGGATTTTTAAACTCAAAATTGCTTCAAAGTAATGAAATAAGTAATCCATTAGGGAAAGTAATTGACTCGTGAATCACTCGTACAAGCCATTTAAGAATGTATCTGTTCGTTTGAGTGGTTCTTGCATGGAGCCCATTGTTTCTTATGCCTCTGGAATGAAAGGAATATACCGTCTCTGCCATTTATGTATTGCAGTTCTTGGCCTGACTTAGTGTAAAATCATCAACTGTATGTATACACTTTTGATAATCAATTAAAACAAGTTCACACACAATAAAATTGCAGCTACAGCAGTGTGCCAATGCCACCGCAATGAGCGGTGCTCAAGTTAAACAAACATCTGCACTCTTAGTGCATTAAGGATCACACTATCATAAAAGCAGCAGTCGGATTATGATCAAAGAATTTGCTAAAACAGCACCTTCTCAAGTGCTGTGTATGTAGTAACCTTGGTTACCATAAAACTATCTTTATTCAGGTCACAAGCGCACTAGGGAACAAAAGGAAAAATGCATTTCACATGGCACTCAGGCAATCACAAACATATGTCTTCTCCCCATCCCCTCCTCCCCCACACACACATAAGATAATACAGCACAGTCATATATGTGCGCATCTGCTCAAGCAACACGTTTTCTCTCCCGAGTTGTCAAATACCTCCGCTTGGTATTTGACCTCTGATACTGACCAATCGAGGCACCCTTTAGCGTCTGTATAAGACACGTTGGGCTTTCGACTAACTCCAATGTAAACCCGTCCGCATTAGTATTACAAGGGCAGTGCGACTGACATAGTATAAATGGTCAGGAAGTCTGCAGAGAGCAGGTGGGAGGCGAGATTGGATGTATCACACCAACACAGGGCTTTCACACTGGAGAGAAATGTTCGTGTCCCATATGAAAGCAAGTAAACATAGACTTATGTTCAATAGGTTTGTCACGTACGTTGCTTAACGCCAGTTACGTAATAAGTGTAATTATTTTCCATAACAGACATACTTCTTTTAACCAAACACAACCTTTTTTAAAACTGACCACACTGACATGCAGTCCCCCCTCCCCCTCCCCCCACCCTCCCCCATCCAAAACTGAAGCTAGATGGGTAACTAGAGCATTGTAGTTTAAAGCGCAGGGCCGCTGAACAGGCTGTATTATTTGATGAGTTGGGATTAAGAATGTGTTGGCTCAGTACAGATGTAATATATTCCTCAGATCAGGTGTCTCAGCCTATCATTAGCTAGGCTGCAGTGGAGAGATTAAAAAAAAACCCAGAAAGAAAATATTGACAGGTAGACAAAATTCAAAGGAATTTGCAGATCACTAAACTAGCGTAAAATGCATTCTTTATTTAAATTTAAATTCTTTATTTATTCATTCTTTTTTTATGAATGCCAATAAATATATTTGTATTTGAGTAATACTTCAGTTTCCATTGCATTTGACTGTCTATCTTCTTTACAATTTATTGATTAAATAAACTTGCATGCAATCAACTCAGCGTGCAGCCAGTTACCTATACAACCTATACAAACCTACACATATGACAGTCGATCAATGCATTTTTTTTAACAATTGCAATCTTGTGCTGGCCAAACAGATGTAAACACATCCTCACAGACACAAACACAGACATAAATGTACACAGACAGAGAAAAAACTCAAAGACGCTGAAAACTCCTTAACCATTAACTTTGTGAAACGGTAAACAGGCATCAATACTCTAACCTGGCCCACCAGATGGTTTGTTATACAGAACCATCTGAGAAGCAGTCTTTGGAAAGTGTTTGGAAAAGGGCAGGCACTTTCAGAAAATACTTGGCAAAATGAACCAACTGTCAATTAAACTCTTGCCAAAGTCAGTCGGGAGAAGAGTGAAAACATCTTTTCCATTTAGAAAATCTTTCAGTGATGTTCTTCGGTGCTTTTTCAAAAACAAAATATTCTCCAGTTCTGACATAACTGATGCCATTGCAGCATCTAGGCTCCCCACTTTAGGAGCCGCTGTTGTTGTTTAGTACAAACTGTCCGATCTTTGTGTCATCTTGCACCCACCAAGCAACGCTTGTATCTGCAAGTAGCTCCTCACAGGGGGCTGATTTGTCCGTGATCTGGCTTCCTAAACGCAAACACATTATTGAGGCCTGACAAGATGGATTTTTGTGTAATATGCGATTCTGAGATTATTGCATGATCTTGTGACATTGTGAGAATCCAGCTGCAATGCAAGGCAATATAACTCTGGATTACATATCACCTATTCTTTTTTTAGAATTATACTGCACAGACTACTTATTTTACTAATAGATATAGTGTAATAATGTAAATATGTTCATCATGACCACATGAAATTAAATGAAATTCAGTTGGATGAATGGATGGTTCAAATATGGACCCCACCCATGGCAGGCCAGATGATGAAGTCAGTTGAGCAATCAACCTCCAAATAATCATCACTCAAGGATAGGAATTCACGATAACATTGAGTCACGTACTACACACGAACAATGTATTGTTGGTGCTCTTAAATGTGTTTATTCAATAGTATCAATTGCTGTGTCAAAACTAAAAAAGAAAAAAGAAAAGAAAAAAAACTAACAGTTTAGAGAGTGCTGCAGAAAGATAGTATAATCCTGAAAATACACTGAAGGCAGTCCAGAGAACATGATCACAACAGCTTAGGTTTTTTTAGCCCTTTTCCTCTGATTTCATGCCTTGTCAACTACTCGTGGGGTTGCCCAAAACATAACAAAATCTCTATTTTGTTTGGACTTGGCCTGTTTCCTACTTAGTGGCACACTGCCAGTCCACTTCGATATAAGGCTGTTTTATCTGCAATATGTCTTAAACCTTAAGTAAATGCATGATGTAATCTCAACTGCTTCTTTTGTACACATCTCCTCATTCTTCCCCACTTTGAAGAACTCCTGACCCTTATGTTTGCTATTGGCTCTGAGGCTTTGACAGGCCGTTCAAATATCCCTCAAGAAAACCGCAGTAATTTATTGGTGTGAGTGACTTTCTAGAAACAGGTTTGGGGGGATTTTGGAGTTGAACTGTGGTGTGCCAACTGTTCCTTTTAACTATAGCTTATTTTTTGTATTTACAAAAGCAAAAGTATAGCAGTAATAAGAAGCAATAGTTAAACTAATCTTTGAACTGAAAACTTTAGGCACACACATCTGAACCTACCTTGGTCGAGGAGTAGATTTGTTTGTTTATTTTTTGTCGGCTGGATATTAATGCTATGCTAAAGTATACAGTCTCTTGTACTCTATGTAAGACTTGCAGGACAGTAGGCCTATATTCAGACAAATGTTTGCACTTAATAAATGTGATATACAATTAAATGAAATCTAATTGACAACATACAGCTGACAACATGTCAGACAATATGACAGCTGTTACTCATGAGTAAACTTTTTTTTTTTATCTCACTAGCAGATAATGTCAAATTCATCCCCAAACATCCATGAGAGACTTGAAAAGAAGGATTGGATCAGTCTTTCAAGGTAAAATAAATACCTCAGACTACACTTGCTGATAATATCACTGCCTATCATGAATCACAAAACTGTGGTGATTTATGACTTCCTACTTTTTAATCATTGAGGTGGTGTTGCTCCATAGTGAATATTTTTGTTATCTCTTACCTTCAAACTTTCCTCTCCTTTTTTCCATATGAATTCACCCTAAACAAGGAATTTCCATCTGTTTGATGTGTGTGCTTTCCTCTGTTTCCCTCCCACTTCTTGCATCTCACTTCCATATTACCAGACTCCCTTCTCCAATCTACCTATCTGTGTATTGAGCTATTCCTGAGGGAAAGCATGGCGCTTCAACACCTTGCGCTTTCTAAGTTAAAAATAGTGCTCTTCTGCAAATGAAAAGGTTATCCAATTAAAAGTAATTGCCTGAGAAGAGGAATGGATGCACTGCGCTTCCAGGAAAATAAATAAATAAATAATGACAACAAGTTGCTAACGGCTTGTTATTGCATTATTCAGCGTGATGTCCCCCAAATCTACATCCCCTCTGGTCCTTCTCAGTCTCTCTTTTCTTATATTTTAGCATAAAACATCAAAGATTTTTAACTCTTAATTTAGAGTAAGGCATGATGATTTGAAACAGGAGAGTAAGGAGACTGGCAGACTTCCAGAAATTGTTCTCCAGAAGACACGGAACATAAAACAAAGCAGAAAAAAGAGAGTTGACGGTTGTGTTACAGGCTCAGAATAAAACACTCGGTCCAGACGCAACTTAATTACAGGGGTCACTTGTGTAAAACATCTTCATGACAGTAGTTCACGTCATAGACCATACCTCAGCTCTCCTAATGCTCTGTGATTGGAGCTGTAATCATCTATTTAGGCTTAATTCAGCTCTACAGTAGCAGAAAACCTTTACAACTGTACACTGCACCTAAACTCAATAACATTTTCTTAGAAATGAACAAAAAACACACTTAACATATGCAATAATTAACATAACCTTATGAGTATAACTCTCTATATTTAACGCAATTTTGTCATTCAGGATACTCCTTTACAAGTTGAAATCATTATATTAACCCTTTAAGTAGTTGATTTAGGTAGGTTTGTT
Source organism: Ophiodon elongatus (assembly GCA_016806645.1). NCBI lineage: Eukaryota > Metazoa > Chordata > Actinopteri > Perciformes > Hexagrammidae > Ophiodon > Ophiodon elongatus. The sequence continues at coordinate 2,453,496 of JACSYO010002159.1, forward strand.
TCTGCTAGTTAAGACAAGACAAGAAAAGACAAGATAAGATAAGATAGAACTTTAGGAAATTATTGTGCCAGAGTCTGATTAAAGATTACAACACATACAATATAATAACAATTATTAAGTGTAAAAGAAGTAATACTGACACCAGTGCAAAATAGAAAAGGATAGGAATATGACTAAGGTAAATATATAAAGTAAAAATTAAACTAAAATAGAAAAATTAAATGAGAACAAAGATTAAATACAATACAATATAAAGTGTATAAGAAGTCATACTAACACCAGTGCGTAATAGAGACTAAAATAGAAGTAATATCAAGCATGATATTGAGAGTGTTAATACAACCTAGCTTTCAGCCCAATACAAAGGTTGACTAATTCAACTCTGCTAGCTAGCTGCCTGTCTTCTAGCAATATTCTTAACTTTAACACACACTAAAGTTGTCATTTCCAGAGACTAAGTCATGACCAACAGGTGGGTTACCAGAGCCTTTATTAGGGTTTTGCAGAATTTCTTCCACTGAAAAGCTAGAGCTTGTTAACACTGCCTAAATACATTTATTTAGTCTCATTAAAGTATTTTACATTTGTATATGTTTTCAATAACATGTGCATAAAACTAAGTTGGGATTCAGCAAAGGTGTATCTCTTCAAAGTGGCTGGTTTACCTCCTCAAGATAATATAAGTTGTGGAAATGTCAGTAAAAATGGTCAGAAACATGTAGACACAGGTAAACCTATTGTGAATTCGGTCACGACGATTTGTCATTTATTTTGTAAATTCAAGCTCAGTGTCACCATAGTGCATGTACAGCACCAAAATACCGGAGTCAATTTCCTTGTATGTTTACACACTTACTTAGCCATTAAAACTTCTGATACTGATTCTCTGAATTCACAAAACACAATTTGTAGGTCACCGTAGAAAAATACTTATCATCAACACATTATCATTTCGTAGCTGTCAAATGCAGGCACTTGGTCAGTGCCCCATGGGATCGGAGATCAACGCACTAGAGTTAATGTTCAACGTGTCGGGAGAGCTTGTCAATATGGGCTCTTTACATGCATAGCATCCTTTCAAAAGATACTTTCATCTTCACAGCAAGTTAGGTTTAGGAAGATAACCACTTAGCTTTAGGAAAACAGCGTATGGTGATGTTCACTTGATGTCGACAAATGTCACTACAGACTCACATCACTAGTGAGAGACAATCGATTTACATGACTAACGACACTAACAACTCTGGTGAGAAAATGTCAATGTTTATATTTAGTTTCACACGGGACATGAACACCGATCTTCTGTCTGTGTTTGTTTGTCTTAATATGATCTTTTTCTGCAATGCACGACCGAAAAAGTATTCTACAGTGTGTACAAAATGCAGCATTTACGTTGCTGGGTACTTTATGAAGGATGGAGTGGGCCCCTGAAGCGCTTTAGAAAAGGCTGGCTTCCTCTTGGAATATTACAGCTAACCACACACAATGTGTTACAAAACACATGTTTTATTTTGGGTTAGGTAATAATGACTCAGACAAAACATGATAAATGTTTATCTTCAACATTTTAGAGTATTTGTTAGAGATATTTGTCGGGACTCGGGACACCCAGCTTGAAAGCGGGACCATTCCGGACAAACCGGGACACAACCAGTGCTGTAAATTGTTGTCCAACAAACGTGCGCCGATTTAAAGTAATAGAAGCAATGGGCTGAAAGTCTTCGTATAAAACACTTCACACAGTCGTGCCAAAAAAAAAAAAGTCAAGTCAACAAGCTGTCTGCCCACCTTAGCAGCATCTGAGTGGCGACGAGGTATAGCAGTCTGCTCATGTTGTGTATTTCTGTTAGCTGTTAGCCAAACACATCTTCCAAAACAATACAAGTGTTTAAACTGTTTCAGCCCTGTTTCAGTCTCTAGCCGCAAAGTAGCGTCTGGGGGCCGGCAATGCACTCAGCTGTGGTATCACTCACCCTTCTCACTCTTAACCAGCCCCTTGAGTGAGGAGTCAGCAGTATAAAAGCATGTGTAGCATGCAGCGTATATTTATGTCTGTGCAACTCACTTAGCTATGTTATTATTTTATATACAATATGCACTTTATTTTGTATTTTTACAGCTACCCCCTCCCATTTAATTGATTATTTAAGAACCACAAGAGCAATTGTGGGTATGCTAAATAAGCTGTGGGCTTGCTACGTTCCTCAGTTGGCCATTGACATCAGTAAAGTCACTGAAGACAAGCTGACTATTTCCTTCATTTTTATTTATTCTATACACAATACAACTTAATGGTTTCTTAAAATAAGTCCATTCTGAGTCTGCTGTGATTCGTTGGTGCAACCCATGCAGCTATCACTGGGCACCCAAGATTTTGTGCAGTTTGCTAAAGCAGAATGCGAGATTAGCCATGGACCACCACAGAGGTGCATGTTCACTCAGTCACGGACACATACACATGACAGAACACGTAACCTCTTCCCCGGCTTACGCTTGGCGGAGATAACAAGAGGCACATACATGTTCTTACATGTAAAAGAACATTCCTGACATGGTCACGCTCTCTTTTCTTTCCCTCTTTGACACACACAGAAGTCATCAAAACAGTGCTTAAACAGTATACCGATACACTGTAACAATAGATATCCAGCATTTTTCTCATCGCTGTGCAGCTGCCAGACAAAACAGTGCATGTGAGGAGTAGGAATGCACTGCAGGATGACAATAGAGAAGAGGCACTTAGACAGAGACAAGAGATATGGAGTCAGCGAGGTCCAAAGACAGCTCGCAAGATAAGAAATGCAAAAAGAGGAGTAAGGTATTGAAAAGGTGTGATTGAAAAGCCACAAACAATAGAAGAACCACAAAAAAGCAAGGCACATCAAGAATGACAACAAGCTACAATGAGAAAAGAAGAGAACATGGCAGACAGAAGAAGGGAATATCAATGTTGTCCTCTTTTCGTTCTGTGCTTGGCAGTCTTGTTGCCAAAAGTGGAACAGAATTGTTGCCCCTTAGATGCTCTGCCTCCACCTCTGTTTTCCACTTCCACCATTAGTCTTACTTTCTCCCGCTTGCCCTTATTCCTTCCATTTATCTTGCTTCTTTACACCCCATTTTCAACTCTGTGTTCCTCCTTTCCTCTATCTGCCACATTTCCTCCTCATTCCTCTCCAACTTTCCTTCTTATCTCTATTTCCATCCTCTTTTCTTTTTTCTGTTTACCCCTCTGTTCTTCCTTTCATTTGTCTCTATCACTCTCCAACCCTGTTTTCAACTTATTCTGCCTTCTGCTCTGTTTCCATCTTTCCCCTCCCTCTGTCAATCATCTCACTATATGTCTCCACATTTACTCCCAACTGTTTCTTGCACTCCCTCTCTAGCATGTTGCATTATTCAGATGTGCAGCTTTCATTTTTTTCCCCTCCCTGTACCAGCTTGAGATTACTATTGGAGGCCAGAGGAAAGTGGATGAACAGTCTAAGTCTGTCATTTATCCTGATTTGCTGTCAAACACCTGAATGAAGCCTAAAATATGATGGAGTGGGGTTGATGGGATGGGGAAGGGCAGATGAAAGGAAAGAGATGCCAAGGGTCAGGGAGCTAGGGCATCTTGTGTTGTTCTCTCTCTCACCAGATGCCTGTTTTGTGGCGTGTGTTCCATTTAAATAGGTGACTGGCAGTACTGTTGAGGCCCATGTAAGGCGGCATATGACATTTATAATGGCTTTTTCATTTTTTGCACATCAAGTGGCTTTGTGAAACTGTTGGAGAAGTCCTTGTTTCTGAGGAATTATTCTCTTTCTAGTCCGAGCCTCTTTGAGGGGGAAACCGTTTGGGATTGGCAGTGCTAAAAACAGGCAGTTGAGACCTGAAATCACTACCTCACTGGAATGGCACATACCTGTTACAAAAGCTGTGGTGTGAACACAACACAACACACACACACACACACACACACACACACACGGGAGCACAAGCGCACCTTGCCACTTCAGCACCATGGCCAGTGGCAGCCTCAGTGATACAGCCAATGCCAAGAGGAGCTTAACTCTCAGCACCTTGGACAGCACTCACTCAAAAGCTTACAGGGCAAGTGCATGTTTGTGTATCTGTGTGTGAGAGACCAAACCATTTTTCTATAAGCTGCTGTGACAGGCATGTATTAAAAAAAACACATATTACACTGCTAGAGCATTGTGCCTCACTCTATGAGGCTTCTGCCTGATGTAAAATTACATTTCAGATGCTGCCATATAAGACATGAGCAATCCCTTTTTACTGTATCAGATAGTTGATTGATGAATTTATTCATTTATCTTTTTTTTCTTTTGGGAACAATATATTCCTTGTTCCAACTTCAGATGGGTTTATTCGTGATGCAAAGGGTTAATATCAGTCCAGTAGCATAGGTTTTGATTCATAGTTCAATGTTTTCACCCGTTGGTATCACCAATGCAACACAAGACGGATATATTCTACGTGATCAGACAGTATCATGCTTTTATTATGTTCCCCTGAATAATTGTGTTTGCATTCTAGATTCATACTATTATTCACTGTGATGGAGGGCAACGGCCATGGTGAGCAGAGGATTTGCAGCTCCATGTTTTTGCTGATATTTATTACTGAAAAGGAAAACATTACTGAGCCTTTCCTCAACTTGATTAAAGTTAAAATCTCTATGATTTTCAGGAAGGCTAACTCCATTTTTCAAATGATTTATGGTCTGCCTTTTTGTAAAAGCCAATTCAGACGTATTTACAATCAGTTATTACACCCTTATTAAGTATTTTTATTTATGGTGGTGGAGTTCATCTTCCCTGCTCTGGATTCAGATTCAAAAATGTTATTTGCTTTAGCTGTTCACCTTCTTTTTAACAATTTAATAACTCTAAACACATTAGCTCCTCTCTCACCTAAACAACAGTTGCATGCACAGCCATATTTCACATGAGATTGCCTGTGACACATACATTTTGATTTCCTATGATTAGTTTGCCACCCTGTTGCCACTGAGATTTCCATCAGTCCACACACAAGCGTGTCTCTTTTAGATTGTAAGTGCACTAACATATGCTCATACATCAACAATATGGAACCCTCCAAGTTATTCACCCTGCAGCTAATTAATGCTGCATAAAGCAACACACTGTTCACTCAGTCTTAAACATATGAATAGAGTTCACTAGATTCCCATGCTTCATTTGCACTAACAAACATCAAGAATGTTGGGCAGATGGTAAAAAAAAAATGATGAGAAATATTAACACCAGAACAGTAAACAATGGGAGATAGGCTTTGATATTGTAAATATGACAGTTGGGCCAAATTGTAAGAGACAAAATACTCATTATACTTTCATTATAACACTGCAATGGTGTTTGTACACACAAGGACATAAGATGGTGAATGAAGAAAGTGTTCTAACTACTCATCAAGTGTTAGATTTCCATTAAAAAACAATTTCCACTATATATATATATATATATATATATATATATATATATATATATATATATATCTTCCCCTAAACTTAACCAACTAATTGCCTATAGGCATAACCATACCTTAAACAAGGAGTCATTTTTAAAACACAAAGAAAAAACACAGTTTTAGGTATAAATACTGTTTTTTTTTTAACAGATTATCACAGTAACCCTTGGAAACAAAGTGAATATTATTCTATAAAGATGAGGAGGAGGACTTAAAAGAGCGCAAGAATAAACCTAGCATGTAATTTTCTCCTTAAGGTAATTGTGAAAGAATTATAGGCTCAAGCTTTATTGTTTAGACAAGAGCTCTGAAGAAGGCTCTTACAATTACTACCCAAATTACTTTTCTTTATTTGTGTAATAAGGTGTGATGTATGATCTTATATGATATGGACAAGATCATATTTTGTATCATTACATTTTGTGGACATTTTTTTCAATCTCACTCCCCTTGTCGCTCTCACTCTAGTTCTTTTTCTGTGTTTCTCTGGTCTTCTTTTGCCTTCTTTCTCCCTCCCTGGCTGTCTCCAGCATTATGGTAACACATTTAAAGGCAAGCTCCTGCTGTGCAGAGTAATCCCTCAGTGAAGCTGCACTCCCTTAATGTGTCTGCGGGGCCTGCAATCCCTCCCAAACCGATCTATCTCTTGGCTGACACCAGCCCCAAGGTTAAACCATGGTCACACACAGGCCGCACACACGTTTACATTTACATGCAAGAACACACTCACACCAAACACATCTGCACACACGTGGAAAGTGTATGAATTTTGCAATGTTTTTTTTTATTTGAAAACTCTTAATTCAAGATGTGTCACTAATTGGTTTGAACAAAACTCTATGCTATGTATTTTCATATGTACACTATCATATTGTTAGATTGTTAAGTTAATAGCTAATGACACATGTAAACACACAGCCATATATAGAAACATAGCCCACTTCCACTAGCATTACAAACCATGCATGAAATCGCATAAACATCCATATGAAGACAGCTGTACATAAACATACAAGGATGTCCTTTGTCGTAAAGTCCAACCCACATAACTCAATAAACTCAAACCAATGTGTTAATTGCCATTTAAACTTCGACATTCTATAGTACTGTCTAGTAGGATAATTTATTTACTTTCTCCATCGCCTTTTCATTTCATGACGTGTTTTTGAAATTTCAATTATCTGCTAGCATTACCATTGTAATAATAATAACAACATCCCCTTAAATTCTTGCATATTGTATGATCAAGGACAGCAGAAACAAATTGACAAAACTATTCTATTTCGCTGAATGTGTGACCTCTTCAACAAGGTTCAGAAAGTCTGTGTTCTTAATCCACAACAAGCACGTGTTCTAGTTTGCTGTCCTGTGACGTCAAGGCGATATTTAGGAAGAATTTGGTCATCATCCCCATCTTAGTTACTGCGGCTATTACTTTCATCAGGATCTGAGGCAGAGGAGGTTTATGTGATGAGAATGTTATTAGACTGCCCGTTGGAGGGTATAGAGGTATAGGACAACAGATCCTGCTGGGGTTCAATTCCAAGAATAGCACTGAAGGCAAAGCTCTCTTATGTAACGTACACACACAGGCGATAAGGAGGAAGGGCCACCATGTGCTTGCTGGCGGTGATGATTTGTGTGATGTGAATGTCCTCTTGTCTCTGCTATTCTGCTGTTGGAAAGAGCAGCAGAGAGTCACATACCTCCATGACTCATAGTAAGTCACAATCCGCTTCTAGCCAAGCATGAGCTTTACAGGGAGGGCATGATGCTTGAAGTCTCTGTTTCATATTTTCCCCATGTGCCACCCTCCATTGTGTAGGTGCCCCTGCCATATATCCCTAGTATAGTGACAAGGATAAGAACCCTTGATTACTTCCAATCCCTGAACACAGCCACATGCAACCCTGTGTCTCTGCATGGGTCAATGACAACTTTGCTGCCTGAGTAATATTTCATTCATTAGACTTGCAGTTAGATGTTTAGGCTGCAACTGGTACACCTGACCAGGAGCGGAGCCAGACTTTGTAAACATTCAGGCTCGGCCCAAACCTAGCAGATGTTGTTTCCCATTTACGAGAGCTATACGCACTATTTTTTAAAGCAATTGAATATAGCGTACCTACAAATCTCTACATCAATCAGAAAAAACACAATATTTGCCAAGGGAAAAAAAAAACATCCCGTAGAGCCTTCATCCTACTTTGTTTTTAATTGTTGACTAATTTTTTCCTCCTCTCATCTAATTTTTTTTTCTATTTTTAAAGTTACGTAACGTACAAAGGTTAAAAAACTATTAAAAAGACACCAATGAACTACACTGTAGTTGTAGACTATGTAGTTTATATATAAGCAATCTCACATACACCATCCTTCTGCCGAAATAACTCACTCGGGCAGCAAATGCACCTTTTACATAACATTTGCTAAAAAATACAGTGCCCAACTATTTTTGAAATTATATGGCTTTTTGTTCAAAATGAATGCTGCCTGTTAAAGCTCAGTGTGTAAGTTTGAATTAAAGCTAAGTAGGTGTCACTCTGGCTGCAGACAGATGGGAGACCCCATGCTGCAACCAGAATCTTCTCAACTATTTCTCTCTTATCTCTCTCTGTTTGCCTATCACCATTTTTATCCTTGCCTCAGTGCAATCTGCCTTTTCACTCAGTGAGCTTTTACTCTGTCAATTTTGTACGAATGCGGTGGGGGTTCCCTAGTCCTAAAATACCCAAAAACGTAATTACATGGAATGAATACTTTTTCCAGAGCAGAAAGAAATCCACCAAACTGTCTTCAATGAAGCTGTCTGAGATTGGTCGCAGTCACATTGAAGGGCAGTTTATGTGTATTTAGAACACAATTTGTACTTCTACAGAAGTATCATAATGTGCTCATGCCATAATAACATTCATAGTGGCATTATTTGCTTTACTTGGTAAGTAAAAAGGGGAGACGAACATTACTTTACGTGAGCATAATTAGGCCACTTTAAATAAATTACATATCAATAAAGTGTGCTTTGCTTTGCTTATAATGCCTCATTACGGATCATTAGAGAATAACATGACATGCTCCCTTAAGTTGTGCTCATGTGGCTTTAACTCCCTGTACGTTACAGTGATGGAAGATGTTTTCAGATCCTTTACTGAAGCAAAATTAGCAATACCACCCTGTCAAAAAACTTTGAATTCTAAAAGCAAGCATTAATTGTTTAACATTAACCTACCATATTTTACTTTATAAAGTTGACATGTGGAACATTTATTCCTGGCCACATGGCAAATAATATTTACTTTTCTTTATCTCTAATTTGTTCTCCACAATCACATGAGAGAAATATATTTGTCTTCAGTTCCAAAATACTTTACTTTGTTCACCACCTAGTTAGGTTAGTTCTGGGCAGGTAGTGGTCTATGGGTTATCATTGATGCTTGAATAGGTAAGTAACATTACCTTGAATATTGTTGTTAGTCCCGGTGGACTTCAACTGTTGGCTGGTCTGATCTATGAAAGGACTGATCCTAAATTATATGTAAATGTTGCGGAGTAAAAAGCATAATGTATTACCCCTAGTATGTACTGGAGTAGAAGTCTCAAGTAATATAAAATACATATACTGACGTAAAGTACAACTAGCTTAAAATAAGTAAACTATCTATGTACTGAATGTTCTATTCAGTCCGAGCATCAGTTCCTAGCAATGGTAGTGCACAGCTGCAATTTGATGAGGAAAGTTATCTGCAAACATATTACGTATCACATAAACCTATCATCATCAGAACAACCGTAAATAAGTGTGAAAGGCAACCAGCAGGGTTAGTGGGGGTAGCAGACTAATGCACTTGGGTTTGAATTCAAACAGTCTCTGCTTCTCAGTATTCCTTCCAGCTAGTCTCTCTTCTTCTCCTACTCTTAATCTTCTTCCTCTTGTATACACAAACTATTGTTTTTTTTCTTGTGTATCACTGGCTTTATTCATGTCTCTTTTTTTTCATTCAGTAGTATTGAAATGCCTTAACATTTATAATGCTGGTGCTGTGTTCATCAATTACTTGAAAAGTTGTTTTTCTCTACTCTGAACAACTTTGCATCGCATGCAGCATATTCATTTATTTCTCTTTGTCACTTTGTCCTTTGGTTCTCATTTCTCTCGTTGTAGATCTGCCGCCCCAACTCTCTTATTGAGCATATCCCGCTCACATTTTGCATGTGTCTCTCGTCGTCATTTTTTTTATTTCTCTTGTCGATATGTCTCCCTCTCTCCCCGAGCACTGACTCTCCTCTCTCCCTGATGAGGCCAGCCCCTCCATGCCGATGAGACTGACAGAGGGTGATTAAAGTGGAGTCTCATCTGGTGGGAAAACTGACCTCAATCAGAACTATTCTACCAAGAGGACGCTCTCCTCCTCTATGTTTCTGTCCATCCATCGCTGCTCCTCAGTATATTCTTGACTCTCATCCACCATCCTTTATTCTCCCTGACCCGCTCCCTCAGCATGTCAGTTTCTCCCCCTCTCTCGTCGTCCCTCTCGCTACTCTCATTTCTCAACTCCCCCCTCCACTCACAGTGATCACTCTCAATTTGTCATCATCGTCTCTATTGTTCTGAGATGGTAATCTGTCCTTCCGGAGACTTCTCAAATTTGTTATCATCAGCTGTGTTCAAGAAAGCTCATATTGACAAAAAAGGCTACTTTTCAGGATATTCTTTTAAACATACGTATACGTATGCATAATTACTGAAATTGTGGAAATAAAGTAATTGAATCAATTAATATAGAATATGTAAAAGTGACAGCCGGTGGATTGCTCCCTCTAGGTGAGGACGGAGTGCCTCACTACGCAAGTGAAGGAGTTCAAATATCTCGCAATCTTGTTCACGAGTGAGGGTAAGATGGAGCGAGAGATCGATCGGCGGATCGGTGCGGATGCAGCAGTAAAACAGGCGCTCTACCGGAATTTACCGATCGGTCTATGTTCCGACCCTCACCTATGGTCACGGACTCTGGGTCGTGACAAAAAGAACGAGGTCTCGGATACAAGCGGCCAAAATGAGTTTCCTCCGTAGGGTGGCGGGGCTCAGCCTTAGAGATAGGGTAAGGAGCTCGGACATCAGGAGGGAACTTGGAGTTGAGGCGCTACTCCTTTGCGTCGAAAGGAGTCAGCTGAGGTGGTTCGGGCACGCCCAACTGGTAGGAGTCCCAGAACATGCTGGAGGGATTACATCTCCCAGCTGGCCTGGGAACGCCTCGGGATCCCCCAGAATGAGCTGGAAAATGTTGCGGGGGAGAGTGAAGTGTGGGTCAGCCTGCTCGGCCTGCTGCCACCGCCACCCGATCTTGGATAAGCTGAGGACAATGGATGGATGGATGGAAAAGTGAAAAAGTACAAGATGAGGGCCATGTAGTGTAACAGTCCGACAGCAGCTTACTGTGGTTTCTTTCCATTATGCTTTCAGTTTAAAGTAATGGAATTACAGGATAAACGTGGACAAGCACTTGACATACTTAAAACTTTTTTTTACTGTAAATTGTTGAGGAATACGGCACACTGCTTGAAATCCCCATGACTCATCTGTCAAACTCCTGAACTTAGTTAGCTGTGTTAGACTTAGCTAACACACTTAGCTAGTGAGTCTCATCCTAACACCAGTGACAACCAGAACCTATAGGGCAAGGTAACTTTCAGGTAAGATGACTTGCTGTAGGTGACTGCTCTTCTCTTGTAATTGTTTTTGGTGGAATGGAAATCAAAGTGGAATATTCTCTCTGCTGCCACAGTTGGTAAACAGTAGGCTCCTTGTGCTTCCCAGGAGCTTGGTTGCATTTATATTCAAAGGTGGACGTATTGTGTTTGCATTTCTAATCATTTACATTATATTGACCAGTATAGTGTTGATGTTTCAATTATACCATTAGTACGTTATTACTCTTTCACAGGTGCACTTTTAAATAAGTAACATTGGCTTTTGGCATTACAAAATGTACCTATACATTTTTGTCTTCTTGATCTGGCCCCAAGAAAGAACACAATTTTCTGCACGTATAAAAACAAGCACATACGTTTTTACGTGAACCGTAAACTGCAATTTCTGTCTTTCTTTCTTATTTCTCTCTTTCTCAGTGGCATTGTGAAAGGTCAAATAATTGTTAAACTTAGGTGATAACATCAGTTCCCCCTTTAAATTGATTGTCTCTGGTAGAGTAAACAAGTTGAGCAAATACTAATCAATGTTCAGACTTACATATTTACCCTGTAATTGCACTATAAATTCACGTATACGTCGCATGTGTGAACTTAAAATAAAGGAGAGCAATCCCAGTGTGTCCTTTAATAAATGTCAGGCGTAATGTGTGTTGTTATGGCAACAGTCATCCACAAACTAAATAAAACACTTTCCAGTTTTAGCCCTGCAATTACTACAATACATCACGACTGTCAGCCTTTGCTTCACTTTCTGACTTGTGCTGAAAATATAACATGTATTTCCCACAAACGTGCCCGTGCCCGAGCCCACACACACACGTGTGTGAAGTGTGTGAATGAATCATGTATGTGTCATTTTTTGGGGGTGATTGTAATCTGCAGTGAAGCTAGAGGTGGATGCTTCAGTCCCCTTGTTTCTATGATGGTGCTGTGACCGAAAAGGGAAAAAAATAAATAAATAAAATGGAGGCAAACCCAAAATAAACGGCACACATAATTAGCAGGGATTATGCATTTGTTTATTGGTCTTTTTTCTTGTCCCCCTTTTTCCAGCTGACAGCTACAGGGTGCAGCTGTCAAATAGTATCTCTCATATTCAGATTAGGCAAACTCAGACACAACATTTTAATCCAGGAGTTAAGGGCAGGAAGTTTGACCCTTCATATAGTTCAAATGTAATGAAGCTGGTGTTTTGGTACAGTCAAAACACCAAAGGGCAAAATGTGTTTAATATAATTGCATATACCCTCGACGACACTCTTGGGCTAGCTTGATTTGAGTCTTCAGTTTGAAATTACACATGCTATCTGGAGTATTGAATTGCTTGGCCACCAGAGGCATTTAACTAGCTGTGCTGAACCGGAAGTGATGCAATCACACTGGCCCCATTTCCAGTGATATTTAAATCCTTTTCTGCGTGGATGGTCTGGCCAATTGGCAAATTGCTCTTCCTCCGTGCGTGCCCTGTTTTTGATTTGATTTGTAAGGAATGTTTGTGTGAGTGTGTAAGCGCGTGGGTGTGCCGTTGTGCCATTTGATGTGATTTTTTGTGAAGATGTGTGCGTGTGGCCATCCTTCGGTGCTTAATCCACAATCTGTCGTCTGCCAGAAATAAATTTATTTTTTTCCCCCTCAGTGCTTTATCCAGAAAAAAAATTATTTTCTTTCTCAATTTGCACAGACTCCTAAGTAGCCTTGCAGTTTCACCCTCCTTTTCAGCAAGGCAAAAAAACGTGAAAAAAAAAAATCTGATCCATAATTTTGTTCATTTGACAACTAAAGCTTATTGTCAGCTTTGTGACTAATTGGTTTGCAAGTCATTTCAAAGCAAACAGTTGGTCTCTTGTTGACCCACTAGTCAGTTCCAGACAAAAATACTAACGTTCAGCAAGTCAGTCAGTTAAAAGCATATATTTGGTAGGTAGCTAGATAGAACAAAGTCAAAGACCAAACACAACACCAACATTTCCGTTTAACCCCATCAGTGCTTACCAATATTTTGTACAACTTCAGTCAAGAAATGTTCTTTTACCTTTGCTTTTCCCATGTAAGGGAAGTCATGGTTCTATACTTGAATGAGGCGTTTTAAGAGTGATGACAGTGACAATCATGATGATGATGATGGTGATTGTGGCAATTATGATTGCCATGCCACCTGAAGGGGTAGCGCTAGTGTCGACAGATGTGTTTTAATGACATTTATTAATTATAGTCGTTCACTCAAAAAAATAAAAAACGGCTGTCTAGTGCTCTCTGCAGATTTATCTCTGTTGATTTTGTCCTTGCTTTTGCTGATGCTGATCTGAATGAAAATTGTCATACCTTTGTATCTGCCTTTTGTCTTAAAAGTTCTCCTTAGATGTTCAATGTTGTGTTTTTAATTGACTACGTCTGATGCACAGTTGTCTCTGCATTGCTGCTCTCAGTTTATACAGTCAATCATATTATCAGTGTTGTGTTGGGTTGTTAATGTCAATAATTTATGTATGATGCTATCCCAACCCGCTAGCAGCCTACCCATGTGAAATATCATTAATCTCAATGTGCTTCAACTATAGCGTCAAATCAAGCAGTGGAGTGGAAAAGTGCAAACAAAAACAGATGCAGTAGTTGTTATATTGTCATCAACTTAACATTTCTGTACAAGATATTCACCTAGAATTTTTCAACAAAAGAGAAAAGTGGCATTTCAAAAGGTAGAGACAAAAAAAACATCTTATTTACTTCAAGGGCATGCTGACAAATAAGGATGAAATGAAAGAATGGGATGGCAATGTTAAGAAATGGCAGACATGAATCAGGAAAGGGGGTGCAAAATGCAAAATAAGTTAACAATTTGAAAGAAATGGTATTTTTTTCCTTTTTACCTTTGTCGCCTTTTTCACCACCAGCTGTCGGGGGAGGGATCATTTCTCTTTGAATTGCCTCTCCTGAGGTTTCTTCTTATTTCTGATTTATTTATCATCTAAGGAAGATTTTCATTTTATTCTTGGTCAGGAACCACCTTTAATGCAGTGCAGCCTAATTAGCATAGAAGGCTCCCAGTTGGCATATATGTATGACTTGTCAGTGTGCATGACTGCCCTATGAGCGGCAGATTAGTGAAGGTGAAAGGAAAATTGCATAGCTGAAGCATGGTGTCAACAGACATGAAATAGCTCATGACTAACAGGGGAGATTTTTACCCTGGCTGTCATGTGTGAGTGAGAGTGTGGGAGTGTGTCAACTGGTGAAAATGACTGTGAGGATGCTACTGGGTTGTCGTCACAGTTGCAATGCTCACAAAAATGACCGGGTGACAGAAAACGATGTGTGAGAAGGAGTATGTAAGAGTGCAAAGAAAATGGAGAAAGTGAGACGAGATTTGTATATTCTGTAATTCTTTGATTTATTTCTTACCTTTATATACTGTGTTTCAGGGAAGGGAGCAGTTAGCAATTCACAAGAGAAGAGACTGTATACTTTGGGTTGGTTTCCACACACTAATGACTCTTAATTTCATGATGCAACTTGTTTTTTTCAAAATAAGAATAAAATAGAATTAATGCAGGTGGTAGCTTACGGACATAGATGTTTCACTGCCTGTTACATTAGCCTGTAAACAGATGCACAGAAACACAATCATCCAATGCTTAATCATCTCAGTTAATATTTGTAACCACATACAGGTGACTTAAGGCTCTTGACATTTCAGGTTACATGCAAAGACAACAAATAATTCATGCACACTAATATGCACAAGCATATATAAGTATTTCAAGACATTAACAAATGTTAAAACAAACACACACACTAATACGCACACATACACACACACATTCGCACACACAGACCCGTCACATCTGACAGTCTTTGAAGTTGTCAAAGTGTTTTCCTACTTTCTCGCATGTTGTTTTATTTTTTTGTTTCCCCCTTCATCTGTGACACACTTGTATCTGTCAGTCACCCCAGTAACAAAGACACATTGTTACTGCAGCTCATTTAAAACATGTCGGCTGGTAAGACGTTCTCTTTTCGAAAGTCAGTGAAAAACACATTGATCTGTGGACAATGAGATATAAATCAGACTGTCTGTGAAAGTGTTGGGCCACATTATTTCATTGTGTTGGCAGAAGGGAACTTTTTTTTTAATGTATTACATAGAAGAACTCTGAAATAATTTAATGCCAGGAATACTGTCCGTAAATGCTGTACAAGTCAACAGCACATGCATCATACGTATATGTATATGCCCTGTGTTTTCTAGATACCGTATACCAATTATACAACTGAGGCAGGTCAATTTTGTGATACTCTACAGACTACACATTACAGCCAAAACACGTCCGAGCACAAATAGATGTGAAATCATCTTAATGTCTAAGAAGTCAGATTTGACTCCCTCTTTGCGTAGTCTGTCGAGGTAGTTTGTTTTTGGCAGGATAAAAAAGAGAAATCAAATTCGTATGATGATAATGTCAGGGGGCATTCATTATTAAGTTTCTTTCTCCAGCAAAATAGTTTTTTGTTTAGTTTAGTTGTTTTTATAATAACTGATAAAAACCAGTAATCACAAGTGTATGAATGTGAGGGGACAGATAAAAAGATTGTTTCAGAGTTTTTTTTCCTCTCTGTTATGACTTTGTCTGAGTCCAGGAAGAATAACTAGACAGATCACCTGCTCAATTAGCCCTGCTGGCACTCGTGGGTGTTTTCAAAAAGGTAAAACAACAAACTTTTCTGTTCAAAATCACATTGTACCTGAAGACAAGGACTGGAATTAATCATCACAATTGTTTTGGACAAGAATCACATAAACACACAGAGACACCCACATCCACCATTCAGCAGTGAACCTCTTTATACATTTTTAACCAAGCAGTGGCGATTAGAGTGGAAATCAATTTCAGGTGCCCATGGTTAAATTGATATCATTATGTTTACTGCAGGCTGAATAATGGATGACGGTATCATTATATGGGGAAGTAATGGGACGAGGCAAAGCACAGGTAGACAGCTCGCCGCAGGTGAGAGCTATAATTAGTGTCTAGTTCCTGGCACACCCATACATGTACTGATGCATTCATAAGCGCAGCTATGGGATCACGCAGGTGCCCATGCATACTAAAACTTGGCAAATCAAGCTGCATATAATAATTCTACTTCAGTCATTGTTACTCTGTTGGTGACTGCAGTGCTGCAGGGAATCAATCATAGCAGCATACATCTCTTGAATCTAAGCATTTCCAATTAGGCCAATCTAAAGCGGACTTGTTGAGATGTTGCATGGGTTTCCTTCCACTGGTCATTAACTCTGGCTCTCTTTCATTTCGTCGTAAACACCTGGTCACTTATTTTGCACAGCAGTTGGTTGCCTACTGATGTTTCTGTGTGGTGAAACAAGGGCCTAAACAATTTCATAAAATGTATCACTCTGCATGTGTTGTGGACACCAATCAGATTAACATGTATTTCCTGCTTTAAATGGATAATGTGACAATAACTGACATTAGATCATAATTCCCCCGTGTCCATCATAAAAAAAAGAACTGCATTTAGTCACATATAATAAGCACAAAAGGATTAAGTGCAACATGCAGGTTAGAATTTAAACGTTTTATTTGATGAAGCTGATTTCTTTCCTCATAAAGTGTTTGCAAGTCAAATGTTTATAATTCTGTTTATGTGCATGCTAACTAGCTTGCAAACGTCTTTCCTGCCTTTTGTTGGGCGCAGTCCAACTTTTCTTGGCATATTAAATCACAGTAGATCACTGGATTATTGTGAAGCCATTGGCAGGACTGTGTATCACATCACCCATGTGTACCTCCTCATGCAGAGCTCCATAGCTCTACCAGAGGTCAAAGATTCTAGGAGGAAGCTTTCACGTAATTTGTAAAAAAAAAACAAAAATCAAGATTTTTTTTCTCCATTACAGTTGCACTTTAATAATTTGGGGTTCTGTTCTGAGCATAATGAGACACACAACAGTTATTTTTTAATGGTACAGTAATGTACAAAAAAGGCTCATCAATAAGAGTACATTTAGGTGATTTCATGTTAAAAAAAACACTACATTTACTTTGCATCATAATTTATGACAATGGGACCAGGTATATTTATTATCTAGTAAAACACAAAAACTGTACTTGATTAGATTAGATGCCGATCCTCCATGTGATGGTAAATGTCTGATCCACATGCACATACTTCGGAGTAGCATCTATTATCACCTCCTATAGACACAATAAAAAAAAGGTTAATATAATTAATATGTTGTTGTTAAACCAGACATTGCCAATATTTCCTCAAATATCATATTGCACAGTTATAGAAGAATATTCATTACACATATGCTATATTTGAAAAAAAGAACAACAAAACGACTCAATGATTCCTTTATTTATTCTTGGTCTAATTTCTTCTCTTCTTTCTTTAATATATAAATTTTTTTCATTATGATTGTTGTCAGCTGATTGTTTGCATTTAATGTCCGTAATTGTCCTTAACGTCTTTCTACTTTGTGTTTATTTTGCTTAATCATGTCAACTGGGATCGCCTCAAGCCCCTCACGACCCTGTAAAGGACAAGCGCCTACAGATTATGGATGGGTAGATGGATGTTATTTATGTTTTACCCCCAAATACTCATTTACTAATTTAGTTATTGTTTTCCTGTCCAGTCAAGCATAAGTGACCTAAGGTCATTATCGAACCACAACAGCGCTTGTATTAAGTCTCAAAATATTTTGGGAAGCCATTTTTCTTGGGTGTTTTGCAGTCTATTCAGTGGTATGATTGAAGAGGTTTGAACTAGGATTAGTCAGTCCATCGTATGTTCAGCCGTTATTCTGTGTTAGCTGATTTTATGCTGCTGTAAAGGCTATGTATAAGTAATGTATGTAAAAAATGTATGTGCAAGAGAAGTATAAAACATCCTGACATAGGTGTGAACATGAGTGTGAATAATTGCCTGTCTACACATTTTATAGGTTAGAATTGTGGCTTTTACAGGTCATACTCTGCCTCCTGCCGAATGCATTCTGCATAAGCTCCCTTGCAACCCTGCACAGCAAAAGCGAGTACAGATAATTGATAGATAAATGGAACTTGCCCTTGAGAAGCTAAGTCTGCTAAATGTGACACACGTGTGGAAATGGACACCACATTCCTCCTGTCCTGTACCTTGTATCTGATTTAAAGGAAAATAATCCCATTTTGTTCAGGTCATATAAAAAAACATGGGTCCCCTGTGAAGGTAAACAAGCCTGTGTTTGTACATATGATCATATATTGTAATTGACAGTATGAATGGGCCTATAATGATTCAGAATATAATGTCCTGTACCAGACAGAAATAGCTTTCCACCTCACTGTATTTAAATGACACAGCGCCAGCTGCTTACTGTTTCTTTCAAGTTGTTACCCTATCAGACAATACTTAAGGAGATGAATGGATTGTCTTGTACTGAAAAACCACTTATTACCATACGCATACTGTGTCATCCTCATTCCCTCTCTCGCCATCCTCAATGCCCTTCCTCCTTCCCTCCGCCCATCTTTCATTCTTCCTGTTTATCTTTCACCTCTTCGTTCCTCTCTCCATCTGTTTTCTGTGATGTGCTCTCTCTCTCTCTCTCTCTCTCTCTCTCTCTCTCTCAGATGGACTGACTTTTCATTATTCTCTACCCATCCTTGCATCTCACACACACACACACACACAATCTCTCTGTCATTCTGACTTTCTTCATCTGCAATTCTTGCCGTCTCTTCTCGCTCCTTGCTGTCCGTCTTCTCCAAGAACAGTATAAATCAAAAGCTTCCGGGCTTTTTCACCTACGATTATTTATGGAGCTGCTGTAGCTATCATTTTCATGCGTCCGATAAGTGCACTGAGTACAGTACACAACCTCGAATATTTTATCACAGGCCAAATGAGGAGAGGGAACACATGCTATCTTCTTAAACTTGGCCTTGGTTTCCATTTTCTGCTGCTTTACACACTTGTAGTAGTAAATGTCTATATCACCCATCCTCCACCTCAAGTTGCACTGTAATATGGCCCAATACTCTCCCTCCCCTCCTTTCCAGTTTCTCCTTGAATGATCTAAACTCTTCTAGTGATTAAAGTAGGTGTCCTATAGTTGAATAACCTCGATTAAAAGTGACACCTTATAGGTCCAGCTAAATGTTGTAATCAACCTTAACCCTCTGATCTCTCTATTGAGGACTACAGAGGAGAGTCACTCACAAACCACTGTAGGAATTTCCTTCGATGTCAAAAAACGGACAACATGCAAGTGTTCTCACAATGTCGACTAAAATGTTGACTCTGGACAAATGAATCACCAAATTGTAAGTACTTTAACTGGCCCTATGGCTTGGCCTTGTGTACACAGTTCCTCCATCACAGTTCTTTCCCGCTAAACCATTGGAGCAGATGATGGAGCGGGCGAGAGGAAATGACAATCATTTTACACGAGCGGCTTTAAAATCGCTGTCCTGAGTCAAATCTTCAGCTCTGTATTCATTACAAAACAACAGTGTCAGGGGGAATGCAGAGTTGATTATAGCTACCAGATGACACAGTGCTGCACAGCAGGGGGTTGTGAACCTGAGCTGTTTTTTTGTTTTTTTGTTGTAGTGACAGCTTTTGACTGGCAGGTACATGCTCAATCAACTTGAAGGCTTGTGCACGTAATGATGAAGGAGGCTCAGTGTCAATGACACTGATTGTTTGCATCTTGGACAGTGATTAATATGTTTATTTTGGGGTTAATAGAGCATAAGTGAGGGTGAATGCATTTGTGGGATGCAACGGAATATGTGTGCTTGTATACACATCAGTTAACAGTGTTCCATTACCAACAAAGTTTCCAATCCCTGCTAGGGGGTGCCTCAGTCTAATATTTATGTTCCTAATGATCAGTGAATAAGACTTTGTAAAAAAACAAACAAAAAAACAGGTGATTTTAAGCAAATGCTGTGAGGCAATTCACTGTGAATTGGAAACTGGAATTTTTTTATTTTTCTGTTTTCTTAAATGGTTTTCCTGCGGCTTTGAAGCTGCAGTATAATGTGGTGCGTCCATTAAATGAAACATATAAACAAAACAAATAAACAGGATGTTCTATTCAGTTTCTGTCTTCAATTTTGTCCACAGAAATAACCATAGATTGCATTTTGCAGGTCACAGCACCATGTCCTATGTTGATGATGCTGGTCAGCGTTCTACTGAGTTGTGTTTATCATGATGAAGCTGCACAATGGCAAAAGGCATCATTTTAAGACTTTTTAAAAACTTGGGCAAAGGAAGGCACTATGTGTAACTTGCAATTTAATACAGATACATATTTAGATAGATATTTCATGAACTGTACTATGACTACATTTACTGACCAGAGTGTCATGGTTGATCTTCGGGATTAGTGGGTGTGTCGTTCCAGCCGCATCTGTCAGGGTTACGTCTGTGATCATAACACTGCCTGCTCCCCAAAGCCTCACCTCACCCAGGGTCAAGCGGTCAACAGGGTTCAGACGGTTGTGGATGACCTGACTTGACAAGGTGTTCTGGAAGTGAAAGTGTTGGAGATGGGAGGAACAAAGACACAGGGTTATTACAAATAGATAAAAAGAAAATTATGTACTTGATTCATATTAAGTGAAATCTATTATCCTCTCAGTTTCTTCTCTTTACCGAGAGTGATTTAACATTTGGGTATCTTTCTCCACGACACTGGTTTTATATCCACCATATTATAATGTGTTGCTATATGCTTTGCTTTTGGTAGATAGTCTTCTGTAAGGATAGTTTGATTGTTCTACATGTGTGCCTTTATTATGCTCACACTGTGAGGGACACACATGTTTGGGGGCACACACAAACGTTTATTGTCCCGGATTAAGTCAGGCTACTGACAGCCCCTTAAAATTAATGAAGACTAAGATGTTTTTACTTTGTAAATAATGGCCTCACACTGAAGGTCCAGAACTCATATGGAGCTACAGCACCCCCCCCACCCCCTCCCACACACACACACACACACACACACACACACACACACACACATTCAGATACCCATCCAAAATGGCATACGATCTGCTAATCTGCCAGGCAGCACTGGCCTCATTGCCCAACTTATCCTCATCTTCTCACATCTGCCTGTTCTCACACACACACACACACACACGCACACACACAAGAACACATTCAAACACACACACACACACTTACTCCCTCTCTCCCCCCTTTGGCTGTCAGACAGTGTGGCTGTTTTATCGCTGTGTGAAATTGCTTTGGAATGAGCCTGATGGTAGGCAGAGGACAACCACAGATGTTTGGCCATGGTAGCTCTATGTGGGTATGTGTATACTGTAGATGTGTGCGTATATGTATATGTGTGCATTTGTGATTAAGCGTGTGCTCGTTAATGTGTGTCTGTGTGTGATTGTGTGCCTTTGCCTGGCTAGGAAGCAAATAGGGCTGGGTTAGTCCCATTAGTCCCAGTGATTAGGGAGTTTCTGTCATGTCTGACTCTAAATGTGATCAAACTGCGGCCTGGTAAACACCCTCCTCTTGCAGAAATTAGCCTTGACTTTTGCACATACAAAACAAACTCTTTGGTGCAAACACAGGCACAATTTCATATTTATTGTCCATCTATAAATATACATTTGTTTAACTAATTGCAAATGTCATAGCTCCAGTTAAGGCGCACGTGGGAAGCATCTGTTGAAAACAATCACTCATTAATATGAGCAGAACCGAGTCTGCTTAAATCACACTGTACAATCTGTACAAAGTGAAAGAAAGATAATAATTTGTTATTTTGTATTTTTTTTGTTATTTTGAAATCAGTGTTCCTGCTTTAGGCAACTGAAGCCACACAATTACTCTTTGTGTTTGTGATAAGAGGTTGCCTGTGCAGGCAGAAATTTAAGTGCAATTTCATGCCAAAACAAGTACCAGAAACACACTGTGATCTACATAAACACAACCACAGCTGCTCCACTCCAACCACCTCTGCGCAAACAAGTATGTTTTTGAAAAATCCAGGTGTGTGCACAACAAAAGCCTTGCATATGATGAAGATGACATCATGACTTTATTAGGGCTGTCCGCTTGGCGATGGCGCAAAACTGAAGGCTTTAGACTCTTACTATTACATTTGAAACATCAAATTTCCGTATAAAATTCTACAAAATGTACTGCAAAATCCATTTTAAAGTATCTACTTTCTTATTCCACCTTCTTAAAACTGTTAGGATTGTAAAATAATTGTAATTTCAGCCTGACATGCACATGACTGCTAAATTATACATCAAAAGCAACAAGGAGAAAGCGACAATAAAATTATAGTAATCCTTTTCCCTACCTCACCATTTCAGTTGTATTAAAGACTGTATAATTTTCTTTGTTAAAGTTTTTATATATTGTGACTAAAGTTTAATGAAAATTAATCTACTGTACTGTTAGATGATTCTATTATGAAGTGATTCATCAACTAAAGTATATGTATGTCATTACTTAGTTTGATGTGTCAAAAGAAGTTTTTCTACAGTGAGAACTTTTTCTCCTCCAAAAGAGGTGAAAGCTAAATTTAAATCACTACCTTTAGAGTTAGACATGAATTCTGCGCTAATGGTTTCCAACAGTTAACCTTTGACATACACCTACCACAGCCCTGTTGAATGGTAAAGCATGGGCTCATTGTCCAGTCTCACTGCATAAATAGCAATAATGCTAAAAATAAAAAGAGACGTGGCATTCAGTTGGCCCTTGAACTCACCGATTCTGCTGTGAAGGAGGTCAGCAGATATTGTGCTTTCTGGACTGTGTCTGAAGAGAGAGAATAAGAGTGAATTACACACCGAACCAAATGGAGACGATGGAGGGACAGAGGAAATAGATGTGTGACTAACTGAATGAATGATAGGACAGAGAGATGAGGAACTGTATGGGAAAGGGAGTATTCATATTGACCACAAGACTGAGTTTGTATTCATCTGACTGACTGGATGGACAAATAATACATATAATCACCTAGAATCAGTCAGTCATGCAGTGAAGGGTTGCTCAAATGACTGAAAGAAACCCTTAGCAGCCTCATGAATGGATAAAAAAAAACAAAAAAACAACAACTGGCCAAGTGACTGGATGGATGAGTTAACATGGAGTACTTACTCATTAATAGACTCATCACAAAGCATTACTGGTTGATTAAATGAGCAAATAATATAATTAGGGTAGTAAAATAAATGATTAATCTCGGAAGTGAAACTCAAACACGCAGGATTGAAGAACAGCAGAGATAACACAGGTAAGCAGGCGCTATAGCGAGAAGCAGAGCAAACTAGAAAGACATCGGCAGGCTACACTGCAGACAGACAGGGAGACGCAGAAGAGAGGAGCGAGGGAGCAGATACACGAGGAATGATGGAGAGCATATCTCCAGGCAGCGACACAGAGAATTACTGTAATAGTTTCTGTCAGTCCCCTT
Organism: Ophiodon elongatus; assembly: GCA_016806645.1. Taxonomy (NCBI): domain Eukaryota; kingdom Metazoa; phylum Chordata; class Actinopteri; order Perciformes; family Hexagrammidae; genus Ophiodon; species Ophiodon elongatus. The sequence continues at coordinate 2,477,179 of JACSYO010002159.1, forward strand.
CTATGTCATCCCTCGTTCTCTCTTTATATCGCCCTCTTTTCTTTGTCCCAACACAAACACGCCCTTCACAGAGGAGTGAACTTCTCACAGAAGCACTTCAGAGGCTGATTCTGTCCACATATCTCTGTGTGTGTGTGTGTGTGTGTGTGTGTGTGTGTGTGTGTGTGTGTGTGTGTGTGTGTGTGTGTGTGAGAACGAGTGAGAAAGTGGAGAGAGACTATGTTCTAGTTGTTTGTGTGTATTCACATTCGCTGAAAATAACTCCATGTGCTTTGCGAGAGTTATGAGTTTTAGAAAAATAAATGAAAATACTAACTGAACAATTTAAACATGAATAGTTTTTATTAGTGTTATTGCTTTCGCTGCAGGCGACCGTGAGAGGATGTTTCCAGGTTGTTTGAGACTGGAGTCAGCCTTCTCTTCTCTCGTTGACCCTCCATTCTGCTGCTCCTGCAGCTTTCCTTCTCTCCCATATTGTTTGGTTATTTTGTTTTAGTTTCTTGCTTTGCTTTTATGCATCTTTTCAACCCTCACATCTTACACTAATGCACAGCATACACTACTGCCTTCACTAATACCCACACCCCTCACTTGATACTCTTACTTAATAACTTGGAACCTGTTTAATATTCACATGGCATGTCTCTTTTTTGTAACATCTGTAAATCAGAAAATAAATAGTACCTTATGTTTAGTTCTTTTTTTTCTTTACACCAACTGTCTTAATTAAAAGGTTCAAAAGAGGCGAGTGTGTGTGTGTGTGTGTGTGTGTGTGTGTGTGTGTGTGTGTGTGTGTGTGTTTTAAGTACTACCAGCTGCTTTTCAAGGTCAACTAAACCATGGTAAATCTTTCCTTACATGAGCTTTCAGCATTTTCAGTAATTAAGTCTTTCACAATGGGCTCCTGAAAACATTAAATGAATATTTGATGTAAAATGAAATCAGCTTATAAAATGTGTCTATCCTTTATTTTGATTTGATTACTCAACTGGCCTACTAGGCAGAAGCCCAGGGGCCCAAGTGTCAGGCCCCCCTCTAGCCTTAACCTACAATCGTTACTCAAAGAGACTCAAAATGTCCCCAAACACACAAAACAACAACAAAGAGATGCATAACATATGCAAAAAGACTGACAAATGATTCTGAAAAGCAGCAAAAAACACACAAAGAGACACAGAACAACCACGAAGAGACTTAAAATGACAGAAGAGACACAAAATGGCAACAAAAAGACACATAAAACACAGTAAATATCACAAATAATCATTCCATAAATACATATGTAAAAACTTAAAATGACATGCTATTCGCTCTCTCTCTCTCTCGCTCTCTCTGTATGGGTGTTCGAGGGTGACCTTTAACTTACTTATCCCGTCTCCATCATCCCAGAAGAACGATCCTTTAGCAGTTCCGCTGTCGCTCAGGGCAACGATCAGTCCTAAAGGATTCTTCCGACTGACACAAAATGGGCAGAGAGGGTAAGAGCAGATTGCTACAGGACGGCATCTATTTATACCTGCTGCTGAGGACAAACACATTAACATTTCTGCTGGGGGGATCCACCTGATCTCACCTCTGCTGGAGCATTCATCACCCTCTAACTTTCACTCACTCTCATTCTCACCTCCTTTTGTAACACACGCTAACAATCATAGATGGCATTCATTTTGATGATAGTTGGTCATACAAAAAACACTCAAACACAACAGTGACATGTATACACGTGTAGTCCCCTTCCCCAGGCAGCCTAGAGTTCTGCACAGGCATTGATACACAAACAGATGGAAAACACACACACTTCACAGTAGCCATGATGTGTCCACACTTACCTGTAATATGTATTGTTCTCTGGTTTCTGCCAGGGTACGATATATCCACCTCGGATATGAAGGTTAATATGGGCCAACGGTGTGGGCATGTTAAGCATTTGGCCGCGCACTTCAACTTCTTTGGCCTGATGAAAGCAGCAATAATTCCAATCCATTAAAATACTATAAATACAATTAGTAATTTAACTTTCATTCATTTTATTCAACAGTTCCTTCGTGTGAAATTGGCCTTTGTGGGTCGGTAAATCACAAAGCACGCAGTAAAATATGTGACATCTATAAAGGCTACATCTGAAACATTTCAGTAATTTATTACATGCCAAAATAATTCTTTGCAAACTTCTTTCTTCCAGTATTTTCCTCTTCGTCCCTGGTCCCTTCTCTTACAGCGTGTTTAATGTGCTTAATGGACAAGTTTAATGGAGGTAACCACTCCTCTCCACCCTCCCATGCCCCAGTTTAAATTGTTTCTCAAGTTTTGTTTCGCTTTATGATGCCGTCTAACAGATGGGGAGTCCCCTTGCTAGAAAGAGACGGAGTGATTGGATGTTTGTTTTTGTCATCAAGGCGCCTTCTGCCGTTGTTGAGCTGCAAGTCTGTAATAATGTTGTCAAAGATGTCATTTGGGTTTTTGTTGACGTGCTCTCGTCTTTTTTTTCTGACTTGGTTTGCCGACATATTTGTTCTTGCAAAAATAGCACCTCACTGATGCTGTGCTTAGCATCTTCCAGATAGACACACGATATGATGCACGGGCCTATTGTCATATGTTATGCATTGTTATTGCATCTACACTAATCAGCCAGTCAGATCTCTTTCAATAATAGATGCTGTAATTACTGTTGAGTGTTATATACTGTATTGTTGCCCCAGGGTTGTACCAGGAGTGCTTCATTTTCATCTGCAGGATTTTTGCAACGCATTAGACAATAGACTTTGTTTTCTGGCTGCAACGGACTTGGACTCACCGTGTGGAAGTCATACCAGCGTGCATTAGGAACGTAGCCATCCACACTCCTGGCTCCCTGTCAATCACAAAGTTAGTCATTCAAAAGAACGAGTCCAACCAAATCATAGAGAAACACAGGCACAGAAAAATAGACTGATAATATCCCTGGAATTATTGAAAAGCTGCATGTGTGATATATGTATCAATGCAAAGTGATATAAGCAAAAGAGACGGTAAAAAAATAAGCTGTGTGCGTATGTGTGTCTACCTGATCGAGAGCAGGGGTGATAAGTAGTGCAGGTCCCCACAGGAATTGCTTGTAGATGTCCCATGTGGTTGTATCATTCACAAACCTGTGACACACCAGCACAGATGCCAATAAGCCTGACTAGAAAAAAATATTACTAGCACTCTCTCCTGTGTCCTCAGCCCAGACGACTGTTCAAGAACTCATTCAAATTTCAATGGTTTGAAGATGCAAGCCAAATATCACTGCCAGACTCACCCTGCCAGCTCCTTAAATACCATCTGTGACTTTATAAGAGTCTCTTAAAATGAATAAATATGTTTTTCTTGTCATACAGTTCCACACATTCACACATGGGAGCCGCAAAGTATAGCCATAGTCTATGGTTAACTGTCTCACTAGAATTGAAAAAGAAAGTGCCTTGCTCAAGGGCCATTTAATGGCAGCATATGTGGCCGGAAACACGCTTCTATTTTTTCAAAACCTTTCAAGATATTCAAATGAGGAAAAAGTCACAAACATGCCATTAAACTTAACATTTGTAACTAATAAGGGAGGCTTTGATGGTAACATTCAACAACTAGTTGAAGATGAATTTGAAATTAAAACAGTTGTTCTGAAAACGCGTTGGAGCTCTTCTTCAATTGTTTTTTAGTCTGGCACCCATCACGTACAATATTGTGCATACTAATAAGTAGCAATGTAGTTTAAAATCAGATTATCTTAGCACTAAATCAGCAAGAAAGATCCATCCTGGTAATAACTTCATGATTTGGTTCAGTGATTACATGTAATGCTTGAGCCCAGGTGTAAGAAGAAAAGAAAAGACCCGTGTGTGTCATGAGTCCGTGCTTACTCGTGCAAGAGCGGTCTGACTACTGTGTTTCCATTGGTATGAGCCTCATACATCAGTGTGTACAGGTAAGGCAGGAGGCTGTAACGGATGTTCAAGACGTCCCGGGACGCATCAGAGAATGTTGAATTCCAAGCAACAGGATCTTGTCTCTGATAGAAAAAGAATGTAAAACTGGTGATTAAAGACAGGTTAATCAAAATGAATAATAACAAAAACACTATCTCTGGTAACAATGGCTGGAGACTCCAAACCCAAAATCCAATAAAGTGACATTCCCTGAATCATTCAGTTTATCAGGGGATCCCCTAATTCAGTGGCTCTTGAACTTTCTTTCTATAATGTAAACCCTTTGAAATATTTTTTCAGCCACATATCCCCTACTGTGGGCAAAACATTTTTGGTAAGAATAAGAGCCTATATAAAAAGGTACAACACAGCGTTGCACCATCATAGTTTGATTTATTGAACAACAACCATGTAACAAAAAAACTCTTAAATGCTACGTTTCAAATGTTTACAATTCATCACTAAATTCATGGCAAACACATTCCATATCATCGTGCAATACAAATAAGACGACATTGTAGTCTTTTTAAAAAGTTGCACTTACACTTTAGTGAGAAACATGAGCTGCTTCGTCACTTGTTTTTCCTGGTTTTCAGCTGTATTGCTGTTACATTTCAACAACGAATCATTTATCTTGATTCAATATCTGTCATTCAATATCCAAACTGTCTTCCTGGTCACACTGAACAAATGTTATCTTCAAAGTCATTGTATGTGTTGCGAAAGATAAATGTCTATGGTAGGTAAAGAGTATATTTATCGAACTTACATATACATCTTTATAGAACGTATTAAGATAGCCTATATTTATATTATTGATTATGCTTAATAGAAAATCGAAAGTATCCCCTGCAGTACTCCAAATAACCCCTCGGGGTACTAGTACCTCCATTTGAGAAACACTGCCCTAGTTGAGACAATCTGTTTCATGGTGTGCCAAATAAAAAAAGTCAAAATACCTGTACAACATCCACTGCCTGAGTTTGTTTACTTGCAGCAAGAGAAAAGCGCTCAGTGTTTGAGGAGACAGATTCACTGCTTCAATAAATGTACATTTCAAATGCTCTGCCTATGTATCATTCCTCTCAGCTACAAGCACAGATATAGGAAAAAGCCAGCAGAGTATGAACATATTACTTTTACAATGGTCCATGTAATAAATGTACATTGCACACAGCTGCGTCTTTCATATCTTGTCACTGTGTTTTAAGTGTTGACTCTTTCCTGTTTGGATTTCACACCATGCTGAAAATGATTAACTTTAAAATGTTACAAGGTGAAGAGAGACTGACAGGAACACTAGGTAGTTTGTAGCATGCCAGAAATACTCAAATGGCCTGCATGCATTTATACTGATAAATGATGTCCAAACTATTCTGCCCCACACTGTACTGGCATTCACCTCATTTTTAATTGCCAACAAGTGTAACGTCCCCCTTAAGAGACAAGGACAGAAAAAGAGGACACGGTGTACTGTCATTTTATAGATATGGGCCAATCTAAATGTATTGGCTCATTTTCTGGATGTTGTAGTGAGGACAATCATCAATCTGGTCAAGCACTCACACACACACACACACACACACACACACACACACACACACACACACACACACACACACACACACACACACGCACACACTGTGGAGGATGCTGAAGCGTGTCATCAGCATATGCTTCTCCCCATGATACTGTGTGTGTGTGTGTGTGTCTTGGTGTCTACTTTATATGCATATTACTGTGTGTCTGTGTTATGCAGTTAAGTGTGAATCTGTGCATATGTGTCTCTTGCCTTTTAATGTAAGAAAAAATAAAACTCAGATATTATTATAAAAATCCATCACAGAGAGCAATAAAAGTGACAGGCATTTTTGTCCCAACTGCAATTTTACTGGGTCAGATTTGATAATAGTTATTAACTGTAGCCCAGTGGTTACTAAGTATAGGCCTAACAGCACACAATTGAATACAGAGGATTTCCATTATTTTATGACCTAAGAAGTTTACCAGATTATCGTTTCATTTTCTGAGAAAATTGACAACATTGTAATTATCTGGAAACCCAGGAGTTATTCTACCGGTCTCCATTTTCATGAACCCTCCTTTGCGCCCCCATATTTTACCATAAAATATGTTCACCAGGAAGTAATTATCATTGTAGGTTTGAATTAATCAAAATGAGTGAGTAAGAGCTTAGTTTGGTCTCGCAATTAGAGAGAGGACAGATACAGTTGAGGCAATGCACTTTAGCCTACCCACCCGCGCTAGATGAGTCCAAACAAAGCACCAGGGCCGCCTTCGGGCGGTTTTGCTGTGTAAAGCTTCAGGCTCAAGTCAGGTTGGGTTATTTTCAAGTGTAATTCATTAAGACATTCCTCTTTTTTTTCTTCTCTCATCTCAACTCCAATCATCATCTAAATTTTGCCCATGTGTGTCATGTGTTGCAAGTATATGTGCAATGCCCGGTGGGAAGTAGGAAGAGAGCTCGAGTGTAGCATTGAATTAGCCTGGTAAGCTAATCAGTACTGGAAGAAAGAAATCTTAAAACACCAAATCATTCAGTGATGGACAATGCATTATGGAAACAGTCTGACCTTGTTGTGACCACTGATAAATATGCCACTGGCTATATGCAGTGTAGAGATCCCAGTGATAAAGGGCATCCTTTAGCATCTGTATGAGAGGCACCGGGCTTTCAAGTTCCTCCAATGTAAACTCATCCACGTCATTATCACATTTTCAAAGCAACGGACATACTATTAAGAGCGTCCTCCAGTGGGGGGGTGGAAGAGTTGGTGTGCTGTCTTGAGAGGTAGCCCCTGATAGAGATCTGGGCTATTGGTTTAAAAGGGGAACCCCCGAAAGCATGCTGCCGAACATTGTTCATTCGCATATTTCATCCACATTGCAGCGCTACAAAGCCATTTGAAAATCGGCAAAGTTTACATTTAATGCGGGGCCTTTCTAGTGCAAGAAAAGGTAGCTCGATTTAAAAACTTTGCAGAACCTTGGTTGGCAGCTTATGAACTATATGATATGCGAAGTAAACATGTCTGGTTAGACAGCTGGCACTCAATTTAGCACTGTGTACCCCACTAACATTCAATCAAGACAGTCTTCCAAGATTTAAAAAAAAAAAATCAGAATATTCAATAGATGAATTTTGTGTTTTCTGATGTTTTTGAGTTTGAATTATTTATTTTTTTCACAAAGCTCATAATTAAAATGAGTGACCAGTACCCTCCTCTCCGACTATATTTTTATCCTGTGCCCTGAACTCTAGTTCTGCCCTCATTATTGATATCATCTTATCATCTTATTAAGATAGATATTTGACATTTGGTGTGTTTAAAGACATTAAAAAGGCAATTAATTAATTAGGAAATTAAAAGGCATTTTTCACTTTTATTTGTATGATTTATAAACCAACTGAAAAAGATTTTTTGAGTATTGGCCCTAAAATTAAGTATTTGTTGGACGTTGTATTTGTGGGATGTGAATATAGATAAATAAGGGCATATTCATCTCCAAAAACTAAATGGCCAAGCAATATTGGTATTTTATTGTTGTTAAGTGTACATAAATATTCTTAATTAATGCTAGTCCAGCATTATGACTTTGGTGTAGATGCTCCAGAAGACTTTGATACTTTTTAACATTCAGTCACACAAATCTTAGATGACTTGGCAGTTATACCACTGTCTCTTGGGCCCTCGAGGTAGACTTTTCATTAGTGGAAAACCAGAGAAGGGATTGATGAAAAGATGAGAGTGGGGAGTGCTGAAGAGTGAGAAGCAGACAGAGAATCCATCTTATGAATTCACCTAATTTATGGTCACATTGATAGTGGCAAAAGGCCCTGTGACGCACCCTGATTGTAGACAGATATGCATGTGTGTGTGTGTGTGTGTGTGTGTGTGTGTGTGTGTGTGTGTGTGTGTGTGTGTGTGTACATGCTTGCACGCACGGCATCTAGGAAAAATGAGGTTATCTGGCTGTGTCAGCCGTTCTCATCTTTTCTCTCCTCTGCATGGTCTTTCTCTTCATTTATCTGTCTGGAATCTAGTCCCTCACCCCACCTCATAAACCTTTTTAGTTTCTGTTTTGCATTACAGTGCACACATCTTAAAAAGAAAATATTTAGACAAATAACAACAATAACAATATGTACGGCTCAAATATGACTACGCTGCTGAACTATTGTCTGAGAATATATATCTTGTTCAATCAATGTTGCATTGTTCTAAGATGCCTGTGGCCACTGCAGCATATTGGTGCAGTGAAATGATCTCAAGGTCAACATTGAAAGTTGTCTGAGGGCAAAGAGACACTAGGCGTGACAGAGCTCTGGGAATGACTCTGCAAAAAATCTCCTCCCTCTTTCTCTCTCCACTGTCTCTGACCTTGTGTACCCTCCGGTCTGGTTTGTGGTGTTAATACTTTGTTGTCAAATGCCTTGTTAAGCAGACGCGGAGGGTTACAGTCACTAACTGTCTGATGATTGGGGATTTTATGTGGCTGACTGGAAAAATAATACAGGTTTTACAGTAGACTACATAAATAGTTGACCTTGATTCCATTGTCTCCCATCTCACAGTCCTGGTTTGTGTATTTGTTTTTCTCCTATTGCCAAGCATCCTCCTCTCTCACATTCCTTTTCTCACTTGATCACAGGTGTTTCAAAATCGGCAAATTGTTTATTCAGCTTGGTCCCAGCTTTCATTTCCTTGTCACTACCCTTTGTCACCACCATTTAACTTGCTAAATTGCCATCTTGTTTCACTTGCCGCCAATTTTATCCCTCATAATTTTTTTCTCTCTGTCTCATAGCCTCTGAACTTTTCAACTTCTCCCTATTCCTTTATCTGTATTCTCTTGTCAGTATTTCACCTATTTTTTTTAAAAATACCTACACTCTTCTCTCAACGATTCTCTCTCTTTCCATCATACTTTTTGTCTTCCTGAATCTCAAATTGTCATGCGCAGCCCTCTGCTGCCGTGTGTGCGTGCGCTTTTTCCCGTCAATTTTCTCCATGTTTAAACACCTATTTGCAAGCCATTATTAAATGATTGGAATCACAGGGTGTATGTGTGTGTATGGAGTGGATGTTAGGTGGTGTGCAGTGGTGCCCAGATCACCTTGAGAATTCAATTATATCCCCACCCCATGCTGTTAAAAAGCACATTCACTGACACACACATGCATGCACACCCACACCCACACACCCACACGCGCACACACACACACAACTGTGTCCTGTCTGGTATTGCAGACTCCAGTGCAGAGAAAGTTCGCCCGGTGGGATCGATCTCCGGACGGGCGTTATTGGATTTTTCAGATGTGTTCCAACGCTCTTAAAGGTTACCGCTAGAATGAATGCCACCGACACTACACCACCAAACAGGTCTATCTTTTTGTGTGTTTGTGTATGTCAGACGCAGATTAAGAGAGAGTTGGGTAGAGAAAGACACGTAATATATTTTTTTACGGACAATAAGACTGATGATGAATGTGTTTTTTTTTGTATATTATATATTTATGCAGATTGAGCCCCTATTTCCAGAGCACAAGAACATGCTAGCTAGAGCAGAGTTATGGTCAACTCTTGAGCTACAGTGAGCTACTTGGTATCATTTGAGGCGAGTGAAATCAGCTCTCATACCTTGTCAAAGCATTTATAAAGCAGAGAATGCACATTTTTAATGCAAAAATTGTTTTGTGTTGCACGATTTGTGGTGATCTTTATTTTTACTTAACTGGTGTGTTTTTTTTTTCATTTTCATTAGATTACTGGTAGCAGAATAAATCGACTTAAAAGTGCTCTATCTTTGAGGTAGAGAAAACACAATGGCGATCATAAAGTGACATCGTCCTATCCTCCGTTTTCATTGTGTGAATTGGCAGAAAATAAATCTGAAGCATGCAGCCATTGTGGAATATTGCTCTATAGTTAGAGGACCCCGGCATTTTCAAGATCCCAATTGCTACTATTATAGTAAACCCTAGAAAACATTTGTAGTTGCAAAAATAAGGAAAGTTAGCTTGAAAGCACTTAAGCAACAATAATTAAGATATGGCTCCATAGTTGGCCATCATCATGAAACAAGCAACCACAAATAAGAGCAAATATAAGTTTTTTTTTACAGTCCCGTACATCTAAATTGTGAGTGTTTTTCTCCTGTTTTGCCCACCTTGTTACCAATGCCATTGTGGTTGCGTGAGTATGGATAGAAGGCACCCAGCTGCATCCAGCGAAGACACATCTCATACTCAGCGGTATTGAAGAATCCACATATGTCTGCACCAGTCTGAAAAAGAGGGACAGACAAAAAAATATGTATGTGTGTGTGTGTGTGTGTGAGGAGAGACAGATGGACACAAAGGTTGCAGGTCTGACTATAAAGATAAAGATATTGAATTGATAATTAACTTGTAGTTTATGAAGAATAAGCATATTACTATGTTATAGATTGCTACTATTTTACCCCCGTCCCCCCGCCCTCCACAAAAAAAGAGGAATTCTTATTTGTACACAGGCTATTTCCAAGGTCCTAACACATTGTTTGAGGGCCTGCTCTATTTGCGGGCCCCCCAACCCCACGGGCCCCAGTGCAACAGCACATCCTGCACTGTCTATATTTATGCCCCTGCTCACTCTACTTTTATTGCAAGCATCACATTTCTTATGTGTCCTTGAGTGCGACACCGCAAGAGTGAGCGATGTTCTGTATCTGACCCTCTGGCAGTCTGGGGCATGCAAATTATTTACCATATTGGGATCGATGAGGTGTCAGATTACAATTATTATTAGATGCACTGAGGAGATGAGAGACAATAGAAGGACAGCATGTGATGGAGAGAGAGACAGAAGTAAACACAAAAAGACAGCGAGGCAAACAAGCAAAGTCAGAGCAGGACAATACTGTAAGGATGTTTTAAAGTTTTTATAGGTCACAACGGACTAGCGTTATGCTTCTTGGTTCGGGTGGGGCTTGTAATGGCATGCTTCACATTTTATCTCAAGATATCCTTTGATGAAAGGGTCTGGCAAACAAAATAACATCACTCAGGCCGCTGTAATCTATTTAGAGAGGACAAGGTCACATCAATAAGATTATGTCTTGTCAAAACCAAGATCAGATGATGATACTTACGTAAGGGATGCCAAACAGACTGAACTCCATCATGCCTGTAGAACAATGGGGAATGGGGAGTTATGTCAAATGAAATTCCCTTCTCTAAGTTGCAAAGTTTTCAACCAGTGGGATCGATCACATCTACCTCTTCTCATAAGTGTGCAAAACCCTAATATTGTTAGATTACTGACGTTTTATCCCCAAAAAATATTTACAGTATATGTCTATGTACCTATAATGGATTTGTATAGCTGGTCCCAGCTCGCAAAATTGTCTCCCAGCCAATGTCCAGCCCATTTTCCACTAGAGGGGTAAGTGGACCTGGTCACCACTATGCCTCGTTTACCCGTCACATTCAGCAGGGCTCTGCACAGAGAAGACAGGTTCAGGTATTTGTTTTACACGTGGTAATCCCACACAAACATACATAAACAAGCAACAAATATAATGTAAAAGTTTCTTCCCCTTTAGTAAAGAACATTCATTCTGGAAGCAAATTAGCCAATTAATTGTTATTGTTAAATTCAGCAGGGGGCTGAACACGAGATAACTCTTAATGCTAAAGCACCTGGGCTCAAGGCCCAGTGGTGCCGAGCCTCCCCAGGCCCTTCTGTGGCCAATTTTACAATCTGGACTCCCTCCAGATTGACCAATGAAGTTTCACATTGGTGATTATTATCATGAAGATTTGATTAGACTGTATTTCTGTAGATAGCTGGAATATAGTTATGCATCTCCTTTGGCTGCATTGTCTTTCTAAATGTGTTAGCAATTATAGTTTCTGCTGTTCCTGTCCTCTTTTATCTTCACTTACATCTGAATTAACTGTGTTCAGATTATGTAAAATTGGGATAATTATGTTAATTTGTATATTTCAAAATGTAGTCTGGTTTGGTAGGCAATACATACAAATATCTTCGGAATCATGCGCAATTCATAGATAATCTGTAAAGTGTAAATTAATACCAACTACTATATTGACCCCCAAGCAATATAGACGTTGGCCCGCATGCACAAAAACAAACAAATATAAATACATCACTTACTTATAGGTGGGCTCTGTGTGGGACCAGCCATAGAGGTTGTGGACGTCATAGTGTCTGACCTTTTTTCCATTACTGAGTATCTGCTCGCTGTTCATGCACAGGGTCTTGTGGTTTAAGCCTTGATGTTTAGAGTCCAGAGCTTTTGAAGAAAAAAAAACATAAAAACAAACACAAAGACTGTGTTAAAGGCATACTCCTAATGTTGACTCCATAGCTTAATAATGTAATTACAACATAGGGATAAAAATAAAGAAAAAAAAGAATCATGTGTGGCTTACGTGGCATATATGGAGGGTTCTCTAGAACAGGATTACCAAGACAATTCCCATCAACTGTGCCGTGGACAAAACTGGCAGGCTCATTCATGTCCTGCAGATGAAGACAGTGTGCAGGAAGTGAAGGTGAAAAGAAAATCAGGCATAATGAGGTAATAAGGTACTTTTATTAAAACGTCTTCTTTTGGGTCACTCACAATCCAGAGGCCATCAAACTTTATTTCATTATAGAAATCCTGTATTTCTTGTTGCCACCATGCTGCTGTTTGAGTGCGGAAGAAGTCGGGGAATGCGGTGTATGCCCTGTATTCCTGGTAATGGGACATGGGACAGGAAATTAAATGCTGAAAAGTCAACAACCCAAACAAATCTCAAGCTCTCATACAAATATAAAATGTTGGAAGCTAGAAGTGATATGTTTCATAGGGATGGATACGAAAAATATTGTACCTCTACTTGGCTATCCCAGTCCAGAGATGCATTTACTGTGACATTGGGGTAATCTGGCCAGACCTTTAAAAAACATGAACATGTCTGTTGGTTTCAAACTTTTTTAATACATGCTAGTGTAATTTCCCACTTGTTTTTTTGGCCTTCCGTTCCCTCTTACCTTCCCCCACACAATTTCATCACTGATCTCTTTGGGCCATTTGATGAAAACATCTGCTGCTTCACCTCTCACAAAGGCAGGGTATCCTGTCTCATTTCCAGAGATGGCTGGATCCTGGAATTAAATTCACACCATTCTTGTGTATTTAGCAGAACAGAGGCTAGTGACTCAGAAATATAACACGCTGTATATAATATGTACACATGCCTTATGTATTGCTGATCCTTGGGTGCCCAAACTTGTACATTATCAATACTTTATGATAATATGGCATTACCAGAATGAAGATGAACCTCATGCCGTCTCTCCTCATTTCGTCAACCAGGTTAGGCAGTCCATCAAACTCTGAGTCCAGAACAAAGTCCAGCTGACGTTCCATGTAGTCAATGTCTGCATACTGCACATCCTGCGGCAGACGTAAATTAAAGCTGCTAAATTCGAGAATTCAGACTTTTCAGATTTTTGTCTCACGCACAACTCCCAACATGGCAATGGCTGAGTGTTAATTCATCAGGCATGTGCATGAGCGCAGTACAGTAGGGCACGCTCACATGCACTCGTATGCACTTAAAAGCACGTGTACCCGGCCAGTAATGCACACAAAGTATTGAGAAATTCAGATTACAACACACACAAAGTGAGTATGCCTTCATTCTCTGCTCAGTTTAGACATTACTTTACTATATATCACATATAGTAATTTGATGCTGTGAATATTGTTTGGAGAACCTTTAAGGCTCAAATTAACTGAAGTTGAACTTGGTTTTATTAAATATATCAGAACCAGACAGAAAGTAAACCAACAAACAACATTCAGGTATTTTATTTTGTGCTATATGAGCCTGACACAATCACATTAAAATACATAGCTACTTGTTTAGGGCATGCATTCCATTGCTGTTCAACTGTCAAACTCCACGTTAAGAGGTGGTACACTATGTGAATGTAATTCAAGTTTGAATGAATGAATACATAATTATAACATCCATTCTATAAAAAGCCACGCTCTTGTCATCAGGTCAGGAAAAATGTATTACACATTTTGCAACAGTAGAGTTGAATGTTAGGATTCTTACTAAATAAATATGGAAATCTGTCTTAACATATGGCAGGCAACATCTGAGGTATGAGGGAAGGGAGGGTTCCAAGTCTTAAATTGAGAAGACAACTTAATCTGCTTTGGTTGCTTGGTGTGTCAGTGGCAGTTTAAGGTTGGTTAGTCTGTAAAGCTAGCTGATGGATAGTAAGTAGCTGTGCTTTCGTCTTCTTTCATTTCAATTAATGATGCATGATTATTTTTGGCTAGCGTCAGGACCTTGCAGGTTAGGGCTTTGTGAAATCATATTCAGGGGACCACTTGATTATTGTTGGAAACTCTTATGTTCTGTTCGACATGATAACGAGGATTGGATCCTGGCCTGTTTGCACGTGGCACATCTTTCCGCAGTCAAACATAGTGCTCTCACAGTTGAGTATTCCTTATTGCGTTATTCCAATGTGATCCCCAGATTTCATTATCAGAGAGAATTACTGGTATTGGTACAAACTGGAAATATGTAGCGGCTGTGAAACATACAATGTAATGGATTTCCAATTAAATTAGAGGTCACATTTCATTAGGTTAAACTGGATATACCTGATGTAAGCCATAAAGTCACTGTCTTCATTTCGCTTCATCCCAATCATTTATTTATCATTTTGTGACGTTATTGTATGCATACAGTAAATCCTATTGTAAAACATGGGTAGATACTGTATTGGATTGGGCTTAGTCCATTCCACTGAGTGCTTGCACCCTGTACTGTACAACCTAGCAGACAAGAAGAAGCTTTCAGATTGCATTTGTTTCTATGAGGGCAATACAATGAATCCTTTACTTAAGACACTGATTGAATGAAATCAATGTTTTGGCAGAGGCAGGCAAACATACTGGAAATGTAATTGGATAAGATATATCTGTGCAACATCAGCATTGTGTCCTGTGACATTCTGTTTTTAAATCACATTTCTGAAGTTATGATACATGAGCTTTGATATTGTTTTTATCATATATCTAAACTGAACAAGTAAATATATTTGTTTAATGCTGATAATATTATTTCTTGCCATTATCTTGAATTTAGACAAAAAAACAGTCTTTCTCTGGGAACTTACATAGGGTATGCCCGCTGCCCTCATCTGTTTGTATAGATCTGCTATCTCCGTTTCATTGACGTAACCATAGCGACAGAGTTGGAACCCAAGGGACCAATAGGCAGGTAGAACAGGTCGTCCAATCAGCTGTTAAGAAGAAAAACAAACAAGGAAGTCAAAACATTTCAGCACAGAAAAAGTTGTTTTGCAGGAAAACGGGATGGCGTCCATAAAGTGTTTATTTGATTGTGTCTGTGTGTGTGTGTGTGTGTGTGTGTGTGTGTGTGTGTGTGTGTTTGTGTGTGTGTGTGTGTGTGTGTGTGTGCGTGTGTGTGTGTGTTTAGATAGGCTAAATGAGAGAGCGCAATGAAGCGAGGAACTCCCAGCTGCTGCAGTCCATCAACAGCGGCCCAGGGCCAGACACGAAACACACACACATAGGTGTAAAAGCACACAAAGATGCACACAGATAAACACAAAGCAGACAAGAAGTCCAAGAAGACTTACTGCGGTGTACTGCTGCACCACCATTTCAGGCGTAGGTCCCAGGACCATATAGAAATTCAGGATGCCTCCAACAGTACGGTAGGTTAAAGCTGGAGTAGGCTGGAAAGTCACATCTGGAAATAAAGACATTCATGTCCCTTAAAAATGTATAGGAAGTGGTAAGTATTGTGTGTCTTCAGTATGTGTCCCTGCTCACTTACTTTGTGTGGCTTATGCATGTTTTAGTACTTTAGGAAACAGGGCAGGAATGGAAGAAAAATAATGGGAGAACAACAAACAACTGAAACAGTTTGTTCTACATAAGTATGCAGTTTGAGAATCTTTATAGAAACTGGTTGGAATACATTAAAAAGTAGGTATTTATTTCACTTGTTCATGTAGACAGCTGAATTAGACCAGATCAGTATGACATGGCATTTAGAAGGACATCGGCACAGAATGAATGATTTAGCTCTTGCAAAGTGAGAAATGGATATAGAAGTCCACGTGTGTGTATGTGTGCATTACTGTTCAGTATGCAAATATACAAAAGGAGACATTGTGCATTTTCGGCCTTTTATAAGACTCCTCGTCAATGTCAAGTCCCCGTCAATGGACATGTGCTCAAGACATGAGGAACTGCCTCACTCATTAATACATTCTCACTGCATATGTAATTGAGTGTGATTAAGTGTGCATGGGAGGTCAGTTGGTTGCATTTGCATATGATGTATGTGCATGTACTGCCAATTCATTTTTACAGTATGCGCAAGCGTACGTGTGGCTTTATGCATGCGTGTTTGTGTGTGTTTCTCTCACCCATGGCATTGCTGTTTAATAGCAGCACACCGTGAGCATCAGCAGTGGTCTCAAGGCCCATATAGAAGGGATGCACTCCATAGCAATTCATCTTGTACTGAAGCAGAGCGACAGAGAGAAAGAATGAAGGAGAAAGTGTGAAATAGGTGAATGTTGGAGAAATAATTGGTCTGTTTTGTTGCGTGTGCTAATGTGTGCTTGTTCTCTTTATTTATTCAAGACCATTTTCCTTAACACCTGACAGGGCATTTCTCATTGTATATATGACAACAACAATGGGTAATGGGCTACGGCATTTCCAGAAGTAGCGAAAGAAAGTTATCAGCTATCCTCTAAGCAAATTAAAGTACACTGAACAGTTATTTAAAATATAAACTTTCTGTGTTATAGCACCCAATAATGCTCCAAAATCCCCCAAATCCATCTTGCCTGAGTTTAATAACATCAATGGACAACTGGGACGTTATTTGGGGATTTAATTTTGCTGTAGGGTGCTATAACAAAATCAGGAAGTCCTAAATGTAGCATACATATTATTAAAATTAATGACAAAGCTGTAGCTTGGTGGTTGCCAGACTTATACTCCTCTTCTTTTTCCTGTGACAATTTATATATTACATTTTTTGCAATCGCTTGCATTTGTTTTCCACATGCATACACTGCAGTGTGCAGTAAATGTGCATAGCAATATCTTGTTCTAGTGGGAATAATTGAGTTTCAGAGTGTGTTTCTTCTGTAACTACTGTGGGGGTCCCACTGTTGTCTTCATTGTTTAGACAAGAATGGAACTAGACGGACCGGTCTAAGAGGAACAGATAGAAAGGTGGCGGGGGATAGGACATCTGCCACTTTCAGATGTCACCGTACTGCAACTAAGACTCATGGGTACGTCACACTCCATCAGCCTCCTGTACTTCTGGTTCATAAGACGTTGTTAAACTGTAACATAATGGCTCTTAGGACTGTCTCTGTCTCTGTGTCATCTTTGTCTGGATGTGTGCTTTTCTTGCCACGTGTGTGTGCTTGTTTCAGTGTGGCCCTGCTACGTGGTGTGATCATGGCCTGACTCAGGAAGAAGAAAGGTCATTAACTTGTCCGATAACAAAGAGTGACAGCCAGTAACAGTGTTCTTTTGGTCCTTCTCTCTCACAATGAAAATGTTTGGACACAAACTGTATACATTTAATGATACATACTAATGGGAACTATGGATGTTCTTGTAAAAAGAGAGGAAATTAAATAAGAAATTTCCTTAGTGCCTTAATAACTTCATATGTACATTCTCCTTTATTTTCTATCGCACACAACCTAGTTAATGACTGGAGATAACCCCTCCAGAGTACACAACAAAGTCTGAGTTTCCCTCAACTATCACATATTCAACCTCAAAACATATCTCTCTTTCATGTTGCTGCAGTTGTGTATCCTTGTGGCTATGTCTGTGCAACTTTTGAACAAAAAAGATCCATGAGGGAGAAGCAGACGATATTCTCTGCATTGCAGTGTTACATTCAGTTTGTTTTTCTTTTTTTTTTGTCTGTTCCTTTTAAATGATCTGTGTAACTGTTGGTTCGAACTCTCACAGGCTCCACCCTCTGTTGGACCATGACGCCTGCTTTGAGTGCTTTGGCAGGGAGCAGGTGGAGAAAGGTGTTGAGCAGCCACCAGCCTGCCCCGGCGAAGGCCCCCTACGACCATCCCACGCGCGGCCCGAGGTGAGCACATTCAGCTGAGCGCAGAGTGGGTTCCACGCCAAGAAAAGGCCCTGATCGCCGCGGACCTAGAAAAGTGACTGAGAAATGACTATCGTAATGTCTATTGGAAGGTGCATGAGTGTCCCCAACACTAAAACTGATCACCACTACTAGCTTAGCTCAGTAGTAGTAGAAGTAGTATCTGTATAACTACTCATCTCAGTTGCACACTCTCTCCATGTCTTTTATTTGTGCAACTCCATGCTCTTGCCTTGTAGTAACAGTGTAATAAAGAGACTTTACACAGAAATGACTAATTTAAAAAAGTGGATTTTGCGATTCTTTAAGTTATGTGAATAAAAGTTATTGCTCTATGTATTAATTTAGCTATGATGAACTGCATCTATTCATTTAGATTAAGCTAATCAAAAAGGTATTCATGATACTATATCAAATTATATTTTATTCTGATATGTTCCTTAAAATGTTGCCTTATCCGGTTTAATATAAGTATATTAAAGACATAGTCCATGTCACCCTGTCTGCTTTGTATTTTATTCTCATTTCATCTGCTTTTCTGTCCCCCCCAATACCCCCATCCCCCAACTCTAATTCCTTTGCTCTCCAAGGGGCCCCATAACATTTGTCTGAACCCTGTGGAGCTGTGTTGACAGCTCAGCAATTAGGCTTGATAATGCTGATGCAGGTGGAAACCTCATCCTGTCTGGCCTTGACACCGGGAGGGAAAACATGATGACACTCTATAACCGCCACACATATCAACAGCACCGCATCAAAGTGACACGAATGTGAGGAAGACAAGTTTACATACTGTGCAGGAAGGTTGATTTCAAGTCACCTCTGCAATCAGAGGGTGGGGTGTTAAAGACATTCAGTGCAGGGTGCTCTGTTATATATGGCATGACCGGCAAAATTGGTTTTGATGTAACACGAATGCTTTAAAAAAGAGGTAAAAAATATTGCTAGTTCAATTTCACATTTTTTTCATCTAAATCCTTACCAGTCAAACATTCCTTCAAGCAGATGCCATGCAAGTGAACTATGCATCAACAGCAGGGTGAAATACAAGCTACAACTGATAAGCACAAGTGCTAAATTAGTTTTTTAACATATGCGCATGTATGTGCTTCAGTGTGATACTTACACCAGGAGGCTGGTCCTTGGAGAACATACCCCAGGTGTGATAGTTGAGGTTGTGTTTATAGGTGGGATGCTCTGTCTCTCCAAAGCCGTAGACAAACTCGGATGACAGTCGAGTAGACACTTGTATGAACATGTCTGAGAACGTAAAACCTGGCACAGAGGAGTCCCAACTGAGAAAATGACAGAGGATTAAATCAATGAGAGATGGAGAGAGAAGGGGACAGGGAATTATTGTCAGAGGGAGTTATTCACAATCTGTTTGACACAAATAAGCATAATAACCCGTAGGAACTGCAGGCATCCCTTCAACATAGTTCATAAATTTTAATTAGTAAAATTTCAACTGACACGGAAGGCTTAGCTATAAAATAATGTCACCCTTGCTTGGAGATATGCTTTGAAAAGACTCTCCAACTCTCGACTGCTTCGTGTGACATCATCTCGATTGCTGAACAAGAGGAAACTACTTTAGGCGCTGATACACTGGGCAACTTTCCTGAGCATATCTGATTGGGTAACAGCGCCAGAAGAGTTGACTCAGCATTGTTACTTTAATCTCACAGGGAAACAAAAGAACTTTCTTGCCTGGAAATAGTTGATTGGAATTCTCACCCCATGTCTCACCTTATTATTTCTTAATGGGAGCATCTATATTGCCCAAAATTGCCTGGTGAATCTCCACCCTAAAGGGGCCAATTTGAGGGATAACAGAAAGGGACTGTGGAAACAAAATGCATGCAATGCATATTCATTTACCTTGATAAGACAGTAAATCATTGATTTATTTATTAAAATCCTCTTTTTTAAGAGCTTCCTGGCCAAGGTAGACAGCAATAACGAGGAGTTACATACAGGTTAAAAATATTGAATAGACACATCAAAATTATTGAAAAATATCAGTTTCCTTTAGTCTATTTGAACTGGAACTTCAAGGCTCTGTTGCAGATGTAAAAACTAATCATTTTAAGTTGAACAAGCTTGTTAATTTAACAGTGCATAGGTTTAGATAAAAATGTCATTTGTTTGGGGAGCTGTAGTTTTTTGTATGCTGACAAATAATTGTTGTTTGAATTTGTTAAAATAGAGAGAGTTTGAAATTATAATAGTAAATTCTGCAGTGGAAGTCAATTTAAGGACATGGAAAGCAAACTTCTGGAAGACTACCTAAAACCAATAGTAAGAACCCAAAACTCATAAAATAAAATAAAACATCTAGAACACATAACAGCAACGTTATCCCAACTGAACCACCCAGACAACTGAAATACTCACATCTTGGTTCCTGTGCTTTTCCTCATGACCTGGATGCCGAATGGGTTGTGGGTAACTTCGACATTGTAAAGCTTCTTGCTCTCAGTGTCTGGAGTGGTGGGAACCGACACCGGCACTGGAACCTCATAACGATCTGTGGTCGGGTCCCAGATCTAAACAGGGAGGAAATGAATATTAGTGTGTCAGTGTGTCTGTGTGTTTATGCGAAGCGGGCAAGTCAGATGAATACATTGCCATAAGGAGAAATAGTGAAAGAAGCAGCGTGGGGAAAGAAACATAAATCATGATATGCAAGAGAAAGCACCACCAAAGAGAAACACACCTTGAACTGCAGCATGTTGCTGCTGTGGTAAAGGATCTCAACACGGAGGGTGTCAATGTCTGGTGACTCTAGGCGACCACTGCTCCTGTACTTCTTGTTCCGAGTGATATCAGCTGTCATGCCTGAGGTGCTCTCACTTACAGTTGTAAGAGTGTAGCCATAGTCTTTTGGATAGAAGCACCATGGAGCACGTTCAATGGTGCTTGGCTGAATGGGGACGGGAAGCATATCAGAATTTTGCAGCTGTTTGAAAACAAAACTTTTTCTTTCTAGTTGTTTAGCCATATAATACAGAAATGGTATATATGTATATGCATTTTAACCTCATCTGTGTCACCCCTCACCTTCCAGATGCAGCCTCTGGCCTTGCACTTAGTCTCATCTGCATTCTCCTCTGGATGGCAGTCAAAGCGCTGATTCTCTTTCAGCTCCAGTTCCCATTGCACCAGATAGCTCTCCCCGAGTGTGAGGGAGAGGCCTTGCAGGAACATAACCTATATGTGTGATGAAGTGAAGGTGAGGATGAAGATGGGAGAAAGTAGTGATTAATAAATCCAAAGATGCCAGAGCGAGAACGTGCCCAGACAGGCTTCCTTGAGACAAAATGTGTGCTTGACGTTGCGTGTGCTATCAATTAAGACACAGCTGTTAATTTCCCTCGCTGTTTCAACAGCCTCTGCCAGGAATTATGAGTCATTCTCACAACAAATCTCGGGGAGTCCCTTTCACGCTAGTCACCATCTGATACATCCTCTGCTGTTTAGGTGACTTCCGGGATCTTCATCAGTCTACCTTCCTTGTGTCATTCTATTTTGGAATCATGCTTCAGCAATTCAATTGTGTAAAATGCATCTCACAGGACACACAAGTACACAATAATGCATCTTTAGAAAGAAGAAAAGACACAAAGCAGGCACATGGACATGCATTGTGAACAAAACAAAAGGCAGTCAGGAAATGGCTTTCATAAAAGCACAAGGCAATCAAGTAAAAAAACTAAATAAAATACAGGGAGCCAATGTGACTCATGTGTTGTAAAGTTCTGTTATATTTAAGTACATGTGGAACTAATGATGGTAGGCAGCTGTGAGCTACTTTCAAGGCCCAGTCCGAGTAGGCATACAAAGACCGATGGACATGACAAGCCAGAGTTTAGGTTTAACAGCACATTTACCCTTCAGGAAATGATTACCACTGAGTCATTTGATAGATGCATGCTTGTGTGTGTGACCAGAGACCTTGAGGATTTACACAAGCATGACCCCTGGCCACACATACATAAACATGTGTATGTGTGTGTGACAAGCACACAAAGCAAATCTCTATAGTAATACTTAACTGAACATCTTGACACTTTACAGACTCTCGCCAGTTGCTTATAACCCTGGGCACTTACTGGAGGACCATTGCTCAGTCGTTACTTCTCACTCTTTCTGACACACACACACATTCAGGCAAAAGCTTCAATGATCCTCACCTAATGTAAATTGTTATCATTTCTTACACTTAGAGGCTAACCTTGAAAAGTACAGTAATAGTTTCATCCCTGGTCTTATTGAAACAAATGGTGGGCACCTGCAAGAGGAAGTACTCATCAACCCTGTATCTGCCTCAAGGAAGTGTTGCTCGCAGCATTGTCAAGAACAGCTAATCGCCCATCGACTCCAGTGAGGAAGAGTTTGGTTGTAACATTAGTATATTCAGCAGCTGAAGTAAACTGCGGTCAATGGGCTGCTGTCTGTAAAGGCCCGCTGCAAACGACATGCTCAGCTATGCAGAGCCCTGAAGCTCCGCCCCCACTGCCACACAGGGCTGCCTTTGCTTGTAAATTCAATGTTTATCAGGCTATTATTGACCGTGTCAGGTGTCTAAATTGCACCAAATTTGATGTGGCACTCTCTTGGGTCAACAGCAATACACCCGCCAAGTGTAAGGTAGATCTGACAAATGGTTCTTTAGATAGGTGAAGGACGCACCCATAGAGAGACAGAGATTCCTTGCTTTGTAGTTAGATGCAATTTGGCATATATATTTTATTATAAATAGTATGTAGACATTATTATTTAATTGTAGTAATATATTATCTTAATATGAAGTTGATGGGTTAGGGTTAGGGTTAGGGTTAGGGTTAGCAAACTTGTCAGCAAATGTTGGCCTATTTACACATTAAGTAGACACAGAGCAACATTAGAATTTATTTAGAGATGTATTTCCGGCCACCTGATGACTGTACTGCACTTACTGTTTATCTTTGATCTAGTCTCTATCAACTCCTGATGGAAATAACTTGTTAACTTTGCTCTGCTCACTTTTTTTTTTTTACATCGTAAGTATTGTTACATTGTGTACATACAACAATTAAATGCCTTTTCCATAAATGTACATTGTGCCTTGAATATTATGCATTAGCACATGACAATGTCTATGTGTGTGTTTACCTTCTTTGCTCCATCGTACTGTATGTTGGAGGTCGGCAGAGTGATTGTAGAGTTTCCATGTGTTACGCTGCTAACGTGAGTCACAGAGACGGAGATGGGAGGATGAGATACACCGAGCACAGTAATGTTCTCAAACTTAAGAACGTTTGGGTCCTTGTAGCCGGCACGTGTCACCTGCATCGTCAGCACTCCCTATAAGGCACAGGACATACCATTGTATGTCTTATTTGAACCCATCACATTCAATGCAAACTTAAAATGCTAATTATTCAGAAACATATGACTTTCTTTAGCTTTTTATGCTGTTTTGAATACACTTGAGGGTATTTAGGGTATTTTCCAGTGTACAACAGCCACCAGCTTATAAACTCACAAAAGCTCTTGTACATCAGTCAAACAGCTGATCCGATCGATTTTCTGCCTGTAAACCCTGCTTCCCCAATGTAATGCCAACATACAGGAAGAACATCACCGTCATACATTAAACATGCAAGGCAATGCCTTGTAAAGCAGGAACACAGGGTAGTTGTTCCAACAAAGCTTCAGCAGCATACCATGGATTGATTATGCTTGGTGTTGTGGACTTGGGGAGTCTAAAGTCTCGAGTGATTTTGAACTTTAAACTTATGTTCAGATCAGAGGGAATATGTGGGCCAGATTTAAAAGATGACATAGATGCGAGCAAGAGAAACTTACATAGACAACGGAGAACTTGTAGTGGATGTAATTGCCTGATTTAACTGTTTCTGTAAAAAAACAAAAAAAACAGCAGATGTTAATGTTTTGTAGATAAGATAACTGACCTTCATTTGTTAATGTTTGTGAGCTGACTGACAGTGTTTGAACAGTCACCCTGACTCATGTGATGCTTTGTACTTTACAAGATAAGAGCTTCAATTTAATCCACACACATTTATTTTTTAAATATGCCTGTAATGAGTGGTAATAACAAGATGCGGATGATCCTGTCTTACACACATACCAGCACATTTGTACACAATACCTCTAGAATCTCCATCATCCCAGAATAGCTCCCCAGCTGCCTGGTTGTTGTCGTCGAGAGCGACGATCAAACCCATGGGGTGATGCCGACTAAAGACGAACACATAAACAAACGCTACTACACCATACACATTTGTTATGATATTACAATTCAATGAATCAAGCAGGTGCACATTAATCCAATATAGCAGAATTTGATGCCTTTATGATTATGATGTAAACATGTGACTGACCTGTGTATGTGCTTCTGTGAGTGTGTGCATGATACTAATCATGTACATCAAATGTAATTGCTTTGTGTGATAGCTTGTTGAAATACTTCAACATCGTGTGTGTGTGTGTGTGTGTGTGTGTGTGTGTGTGTGTGTGTGTGTGTGTGTCTGTGTGTACCTGTATGTGGTGGTGACATCGGGTCTTTGAGTTGGGAGGATCGCGCCACCTCTGATGTGTAAACCAAGCTTGTCAGCGGGAAGATACATCTCAACATAATTTCTGCGGTGTGCCAGTTGCTCCATCTGATTGGTAAGGGAACAGAATATATTAACTGACCTAAATTTCTGTGATGCTGTGTGGCCAAGAACACCTACATGTGGCCCCTTTCAAGGTTACAACTTGTGTGATATTGCCGTCTCTACAATTGACCTTTTTTTTAGGCCCCTTTAACACTGACACGGAAACACTCTTTGAAATACTTGAGATACTTGAACCTGATTTTATCAGTTGTTACAGAATAGTTCAAAATCAAGAAATGCTTTGAAGGACTGAATTACAAAAAAGAAGAGAGCAAAAAAAAGTTTAATAAATAAAAAACGATATATATATATAAATATGTTCTCCCTTACCCCTTGGGTATCAAGCTATACGGATAGACTTTGTTGTGTTTACTCTGGATAATCCATAGACATCAATGTGGGCTATTTTCAATGGAGCTACTTTCTACAGAAAAAAATAGTGCCTATGATATCTGTGGATTATGCTCTATTGTTATTTTTAAACCTGTGAGCTCCACAAATTAAATTCCATTCACCTCTATTGTTTTGCGGTTGAGGCAGAAATCTCAGAGAAGTATATCTGAAAACCAAGTAAATAAAGCTAAATCCATCTACAATGCATAGCTACATAACTAAGTAAGTAATAAAGTATGTATTTTTTTAATTTGGGTGAATTGACCCTTTTAATATAAGTAATTGATTAAACAGGAAAATACTGCATGTAATTGTAGGTCATAGTTATCAAATTAAGACTAATTTTGGACTAACGGCTTATTAAATTATGAAAAAGAAAGTTTAGAAAATGCAGTGACGAGTCAGTTGAGGACAATGTCAAATGTGTTATTTTTTTGCATTATAATGATTGTTCTGTTCAGCTTAGAAGGATTTATTTCAGATGAGGAAACACATTTCTCTCTCCCTCGCTGTGTCTCTCTCTCTCTCTCTCTGCCCCTCCACTCATTTCTCTGAGGGCCCAGATAGAGCACAGTTAATTTCTGATCTCCTGAGGACTGAATTATCAGCCCAGCCTAAAACAATTTAAAGCTCTCTTCTCTCCATCTCCTCTCATTCTCCATCTACCTACTTCCTTCTCCACGTCATGGTATTCTCTCTTGTGGTGCTCTAATTCTTTTTTCTTTCTTTTTTTATCCCATTTTCTTCCATTCCCATGGAGGTGTGTGTGTGTGTGTGTGTGTGTGTGTGTGTGTGTGGGGGTGGATGGGTGTGTGTGTGTGTGGGTGTGTGTGTACAACTGTATGCAGTACAGTAGAGTATTGGATAGTGTGTGGGCTGGAGTTAGTGGAGCGTCTACAACCAATTTCAGATCTTATCACCCCTTTATTGTCTGCCTTAAGGAGGTCTTCTCTAGCCTTGTCTTCTCTACTCTCCTTATTCCTGCAGGCCCATCCTCACATCTTCCAGCTCCTCTACAAATTGTGATTGTCATCCCTCTCTTCTTCTCATTGTTTCTCTTGTCCCTGCTTTTCCTCTGTCTTCATGCCAGTGCCACATACTGTCCTTTCTTTTTTTACCTACTTTCTCTTAGTTCATCTCACATCCTGTGTGTTTTTGCTGCTTCATCCCTCTATTTTTTTTCCATTATTTCTTACCTCCGTAAGTTGTTTTTCATGGTCATTTTCACTACATCAATACTCCCCCACGAACCCTTCCATCCTCCAGCCCAGATAATCACAGGGGACCAACCAGGACAAGGGGCCGGCGGCAAGACAGCCAATCTAATCGTTCATCTGATCAGTGGGCACTTTACATCGCCACTGTGACGCTCAAATAAGGTCCCAAAGGAGCTCAACACCTCTTTTATCTCTTTGTCAGGGAGATAGTCTCTCTCCTTTCTTCCCTGTCCCCTCTTTCACTCTATCTTTGTCCTCACTTTCGCTCTGTCTTGTCTCTCTCATCTCTCGGTATAAAACAAAGATCTTGAGGCAAAGACTTTCATGTGACACATGTTTTTTGTGTTTGTGTTAATTCCACGTAATAATTATAAGCCATTTTGCAATCATTTTTAGTGAGCACTAAACATTTATGTTACCAATTAATCAGATACACCTGTAAAAAAGTATGCATTAAAAAGTAAATAACCCTTCAATTAATCCTGTTTAGCCTCTTTGTCATCCATTTTTCTGTTTATCATATTTTGAAAGCTTAAGATGTTCAGTTTCTTAAGACTGTATTAGAGAGATGTTATGTATGTATCTTTTGGTTTACAATCTGATTGCATTTTAGTGAAAGGTGTTTTTAATGTTCAGTCTTCTTCATATATGTAAATTGGGTAGGAAAAATATGAGGAACACCCACACTGTAATGTCTAGTTAAAGTATGGATCACATTTTGCTCACATATTTTATAAGTATACAATTGTATGGCCATAATAGCAGAGAAATAAGTAATTCCATGTGCACTTCACTGAGACTTTGTGCAGGTAAAGTTATTTTATAACCTCAAAAAGAAAAATGTGTCCGCAACAATTTCAGCTGAAAGAAGTGGTATTTGCAATATCTGCTGCAAGTATTTCAATTAATTTTACTTTTAATAATTTCTCATCTGAAGTGGAAAAGGATGTGCTTTCGAGGAAACTTTTTTACATGAGCAGAATGTAGTCTTACCGTCTCATAGTCATACCACACAGCATCCGGGACATATGCCCGCACCATGTCCACACCCTGCGGAAAACAAGAACAAAATATTTCTTCATATTAAATTTGAACAAATCTAAATGTTTGTTGTTGCCATTGACTACAACATTATATATATATATGATTTGTTAAGTAAACATAAAAAGGTATCAGCTTTGTGTTCTGTGTGAAAGCATGCCTGTGTTTGCAGCCAGTAACACCTGCTTCCGCTCCCCGCACAAATCCTGACACTTTAATCTTATACAGGCCTAAACAGGAGGATAGAAGCCACAATACACAACAAATGAAGCATGGATATTTCCTGCTGCTATAAATTACTGCAACTTAATAATAAATAAGAAGAAGATAAAATGTTTCTATCAAGGAGAGTTATTTCAAAACTGCCTACCACCTGATATAAAATATCCGCAAAACCCTTGTGACATTTCAGTCTACAGTGCTATGATGCAACAGATGACAGCATCAAGGGACAACTGATAGGTAACAGCCTTTGATAGCTTAAGGTGGTGGACAGACAGGAGCAATCAATAGATGAGCGCCAAGCCTTTGATAGCTTTGTCACTTCTCTGCTCTTTCTGACAGGGCAGAACAGAGAGGGAGAGAGATAAACACAGAGAGCGCAGCGAAAGAAAGAGCGAACTAGAGGTATTTTTCAAAACAGACCAAATTGTGAAATGCACTATGTCAGCTGTGTAGGCCTCAACCGTCTGTCAAAGGCACGGATGGCACCTCTCTCTCACTCTCTTTTCTTTTCAGTGAAAGAAAGAGTGGCCCTCTGAGGCCTGTTAATGAACCAGAAAGAGGGTTGACAGGAAGCCAAGGAAGAACAAACAGTTAAGAAGATGAGGAACAACGAATAAATAAACAGAAGCAAATCATTTTAAATGCAAAACATCCCAAAAGTACATGTGAAACTCAAATAAAATATTAAAATAAAATAGAAAAATATTGCTATAATGTATAATTCAACCAAATTAAATGACTTCATGTCCTCTTTGGGGTCCACAATTGCAGTTTGAGCCAGATCACCTGTCACAATCGCTGCACAGCCTGTGGGGTGACAGCCTGTGGGGCGACAGCCTGGGGAAATAGATGCTCCCCCTATACCTCGTTTTC
This sequence comes from Ophiodon elongatus, assembly GCA_016806645.1. Taxonomy (NCBI): domain Eukaryota; kingdom Metazoa; phylum Chordata; class Actinopteri; order Perciformes; family Hexagrammidae; genus Ophiodon; species Ophiodon elongatus. The sequence continues at coordinate 2,505,785 of JACSYO010002159.1, forward strand.
TGGTGTCTGATTTGGTCGCGGCGCCTATCAATCACCACGCTGACTAATGGGAAGGGACTGCAGGACCTAGCATGGCTGCTAACTGCGATTGAGAGGGACAAGGCATGAGGCCTGTACCCTCATTTGGAGTACTGAAGCTCAGTTAGCCATGGGGTAAGATTTGATCAGGTGGGCTAAAGATTCATACTGGCAGAATGATCAGATGGTAGCTGAGGTAGATGAGAGAAGAAGTGAGAGTGAGCGAGAGAGGAGGAAAGAGAGATGGGATGAAATGAAATGGGATCATAAGGATGAGTTGACAGCAGTTGATTAAGAGAATGCAGATGAGATAAGGGAGCCACTGCTTGATGAAAGGATGAGCTAAAAAAGTAAAGGGAGCAATGGGCAAGTAGAGGGGGGAGAGTGGAAGCATGGATGAAGACTAGAGGGGATGACAGAGAGAGAGAGAGAGAGAGAGAGAGAGAGCGAGTCAGAGAGAGAGAGAGAGAGAGAGAAAAAGAGAGGGAGCAGGAGATCTCCCCAGTTTATCACAGAGATCAAGGTTAAAGCATCGACTGATCTGAATGATGGAGCAAGAGTATCATTAAAGAAAGGGAGAGGCAGGCGGACAGAGCGATAAATAGAAAGAGACGGAGAGATATGAGAATAATGAAAAAAGAAAAGTGACGGCAGGATGTGAAGGGTTGTTTGAGATCAGCTTGTGACCTCACTCAAGTGGCTGACACTATCTTTTCATGTGGCCCTTTCACAGCCTGATGCATCTGTAACTGATAGTGGGCACTCTGTTCTTAATGCCTGCCCTTACCATGTCTTAAACCACAGCACCGCGGCTCAGCAGCGCACTGTCACCAGAGAAGATGAATATTCAGCCCCATCAGATCCGTCATTTGGAGAGAGTCCTTTTAAAGTGGCATTGACCGAGGTCCAAAGTGTTTCTACAGCTTATGCCAGTGTGCTACACTGCGCTGCGGTTATTTTTCTACAACAGATTATATATATATATATATATACACATAATATGTGGAAGATGAAAATAGATGTTTCCTTTTGTAAACCACTATGTTTAGGTTACATAGTCATCCTAAAGTGTGAGATACTCAATGTCAAAAATGCTCAAAGCCAACTTCACACTAATTGATAATGGATAACCGTGTGCCCATTGTGACTGTATTGGCTATATTATGCCATTCATGTTGCATTTTACTCAGATCCGTTTTCTTCTGTTTGCTACCGTGGACCTATTTGGTATTTTTCTGCCCGCCATGAACTTTAGTATGCAGAAGTGGGAGGGGAGATTCACATGAGGTCTTGTAAGTATTGATTATAAGAGTGGATCGAGCAGCATGGTGCATCTTTGGTGTTTTGCTCGGGTTTGGTTCAACCCAAATTCTGGGCACATGAACAAATGTTACTCAAAAGCTTACAAACACTGATGGAACATCTGACGGTGATATGTTGGACAAATTGATTTGAAATGTGAACACCCTCAAGCAGAGAAAACAAAACAATTTTCTGTATGCTGCACATGTGTGCTGTGGTGTGAACAAATGGTCTCAAACGTAGAGCTGTCCAAATGTGTCATGATGCATTAAGTGAGAATTGTAGGCCTGAATGCATCATCTGTACATGTCAGGGACTTGTAATATTATGCCTCCCTATAAACAAACCATGCAATTGCTTATAATGTCACCCGAATGGTTCCACGTGACACCAACATGGTGAGCAAATATTTCTAAATAACTGGTTCCAGTACACTGTGAATTCATCCATGACATTTCTGCACCATTACAAGCGAGGTCACAAATATCCTCCATGGAGATTCATTTTTATAGTCGGCATTTCTCTCTATTGAATTATCAGTGTCACGATCTTGGTTTTGGTGTAGTTTGTTTCCTGTTTTATTTTGAAGTTTTCTGCCTCTTGTGTCCTGTGTTTATTTGACTTCCTGTCTTTATGTTTTTCCTCCTTTTTTTCTATGGATCACCTGTGTTGGATTTGTCTCGTCAGCCTTGCTCAGTTCCCTTGTGTTTCTTCCACCTATCAGCTGTCAGCCTGCCCTCACGTCTGCCCACTTGTGTTTTGTTGTCTGATTAGTTTCTTATGTATTTATAGTCCTGTCTTTTGTCAGTTGGTTGTCGGTTCATCTGCTATGTCTCCTGTTTGTATCCCTTGTGCAGTTGCTTGAGCTACCTGATCGTGGTTCTGGTTCTGGTTCGTATCATTTTTGACCATTCTGGTTATTGGATTTTGAGTTGACATTTGGACTCACCTTCCAAGTTTTTGTTTTGGACGTTTCTTTTATTAAATCACAGTTTAAAATCCCTCTGATCCCCGTGGCTGTCTACATTTGGGTCCATCCCCTGTTGGCAGTTTCTACAGACCATGACAATCAGGGCACTTTGATGATGCAGAGCACATTGCTTTTACAGAGAAAAGAAACAGGTGGTTGGTCATAATTGATGCCAGGCCCTAACACACCCACTTATAATGGATTTCTTTTCACCCCATTCTGATCACAACTTCACTACAGTTGAGATGTGCCTCTTGCCTTGAAATGATTCAAAGTAGGTGTACTTTTGACAGCTATTAATGTGTCTTGTTTGGCTTTTTGATTCAAATTACAACCTACATGGTCACCTTCTGGCCCTTCTTTGTCCCTTCCCCTCAGACCAACTCGAGCCATCAGGCCCTGCAAGCATAAACCCTCCACTTATTGTATGAGAAACTTTTCCACAATCACACTGATTGAAGTTACTTTATCCCTGGCCCCACTATGAATCCAATTCGCTTTCCACTATTCTGTAATTCACAAGAGGCCATGCTAAATTGCTTATTAATCAGGCCACTTTGACATGACCGCAATCGCTGTGTATGCACGCATACATATACACGTACAGGCACACACATTTACTAGTACACACAGGTGCACGCATACACACACACACACACACACACACACACACACACACACACACACACACTGAGACAAACATGCACAAACACACACTTCTATCTACACTTCTAATCTGCTGGTAATGAGGTCAGTGCTCTCATTAGAGTTGAGAGAAAAGAGGGAGGATATGAAAGAGAGAAGAAAGAGGGATGAGGAGGGGAGGGCAACAAAGAAAATCCCATGTCATGTTTTCCCAGCGGAGGTCACGGTATGTATGTGTGTGTGTGTGTGTGTGTGTGTGTGTGTGTGTGTGTGTGTGTGTGTGTGTGTGTGTGTGTGTGTGAGAGAGAGAGAGAGAGAGAGAGAGAGAGTGAGTAACTGATCATCTCATCTGCATCATCTGCAAGACACATTTCTCAATGTACTACATGTACATTTCCATCTGTACTCTAGCTGTATATGATGGTAGTCTATATGTCTAGATGTGATATAGTACAGTCATGAAAGTGCATTTTGAGTGAGCTCATGCATTTGAAGGACCAAAGCATGTTTATTTCTTATATATGGGGTTTGTGTGTTGGCTGACCGGGTGTAGTACAGGTGTGATGAGCAGGTGTTTTCCCCAGAGGAACTGGTGGTCCACTGTCCAGGTGGCACTGTCGGAGTAGAATCTTGGGAGTGACAAAGAAGAGTATAGAATCAATTAGATATATTTTTTTATCATATTCCTGCTAATAAATTATATTTTTTACAAAAATTATTGTATAAATACATCACGTCTATTATCAAGTACCTGTGTATTGTCACTGACAACCTTTGAGGCAATGCATTTTTACTGTTTCCACCCTCATAATTAATTAAAGATTCAGCAGTTTTCAAATTTCACAAATTGAAAATAACACATTGTGGTCCTCTTAAAATGTCCACTTAAGCTTGCAACCTATAATTTAGATGCAGGACTGTTGACTTAGCTCATTAAATTACCATACATTTCTGACAACCACATAGTTTTCATCGTTGGAAAATGTAAACATAAGCATAACAGTCGTTCTTTTCTGCCATGGCCCTAGCAGGCAAACATGCATAGTATGAAATACTTCCTGCATCACCTTCAGTAAAACAATAAAACAATAAAGATATTTTGTATGCATGTATAGTTGTCCTGCTTTGTATATGGGGTGAGGATAAGATTTTTAATTGTCTAATATAATCCTGCATTAACAAGCTACTGTAGTGCAAAAAGTGCTAAATTAAGATAGTTTAGTTCCTGAAGTTTTTTCAGGCAGAGCACTGAAATTGCCCCTCTACTGGCTGATTGGCATCAGCTGTTTGTAGTGTACTTTACAATGATTGGCTCATTTCCAGCCAAAACGTCCAATCAGTATGCATACAGGTGTACAGCGCGGGCACATGTCACTGGTCTGCTCATTCTTCCCACATAGATGCATTTGCTGCCACAGTTTACCTCACACAGTCCCTGCTTCTCCACTTGGAAGGCTTTTTTTTTAAATACGTAAATAATGGCGGTGCACTGCGTGTCTTCTACTGCCACTCTCTGCACGTCTCTTCAGATGCCGAGAAGCTGAGTTTTCTATGTCCACCAGTCACCGAATTTCCACTTGCCACTATACTGCGGTCAAATGTAAGTGTCCGCTGCTGTGCTGCTTTTAGCTTTATGGTTGCTTCAGGTTGTGCAATGCCAGTAAGCTAGATTTGGCTGTGTTGTTGTCGGCTATTTCCGGTTTCAGCTTTGCCACGCTGCTGTTGTTGTTCCTTATTGGCGTTCATAGCCTGTGCATGCCTGCATGTGATGTTGTGCTGCTGGCTATTTGCAGTCTGCAATGCTGCTGACTATGTGTGTTTTCATTGAAATCTGTGTGTACATTTGCAATGGAAGTGTACCATGAAGTTCAAGGCTTGCCTTGGCGCTAATGTCCAAGATGATAAGAAGAATAGGCTACTTCAGTTTGGGCAGAATTAGTTTTGGCCATATTTTACAGTTAAACAATCCTGTTGTGAATTTCTTATTGTAACAACTTTTTAATAATGATAATAATATAAACGAAACAATGTTTCTTATTAATCTAATATAATCCTGCATCCCAAAGTGCTACATTTAGCATAAAGTCAGTTCAAGCAGAGCACTGAAGTTTCAGTCGTGTCGGCTGATTCAAAGATTGACTCATTCCCAACGGTGGCCAGTGACGTCCACTCATAGTCATGCAGGTCTTTTGCGTGGACATTAAGACTGTGACTGGTCATTATGCTCATGTCAACGCATTTGCTGACACAGCTGACCTTAATCTGTTTTATGGGTGACTACTCACCGGATTTCATCTCGCAACTATACCGGGGTCAAAGGTAAGTGCACGCTGCTGTACTGCTGTTTGCGTCATGGTTGTGTTTGCTTGGCAGTACCAGTAGTTAGCCATGGCTGCATTGTTGTGGGTTATTTCTGGGTTTCAGATTTGCTGCAGTGCTGTTGCTGTTTATGATTCAATTCACGATGTGAATGAATTATTGGCATTTATGGCCTCTGTGTGTTTGTAAGTGATCTTTTGCAGCTGGCTGTTTGACATCTGCTATGTTTCTAAATATGTGCAGTTTCATCTGGCATCTTTGTTTTTTCATTTTTTATGTATGTCTACACCTTAACCAAAAAAATGAAGTTCATATAGCAGTTGAGTAAATGTCTTGTGATGTCTGGCAAGGGGTTGTTTGGTGCTATTGTCCAAAATGATTGGCTTAATTGGTTTTGTGCACGTTTTCCCCCGGCAGTTTGAAGGGTTTTTTCCTCGTGCATGCTAAATGGATGATCACTATACTTTATCAAATACAGTTTTATGGTCATTCATACCATAATGGTATATAAAGCTAAACTCCTGCTGATTGCTAATTCGGTTTAGGTGGAGAGGAGGCCTGGCTTCCCAACGTAATTTACTGCCACAACTAACTCCACCACCCCAACCTCCTCCTATGTGATAGTGTTGACTTAACTAAGATTGATGGTCACATAAGCGGTATCAGCGGACTCCTCGTCTCTTAACTAAATCTGCGATAACTCTCTCAAACAACAGAGCCGTTTCCACCAAACTGTATAACCATTTGCTATGAAAGTTCAATTCCTTGAGTGTCCCTGTCTGATATTATGAGGATTGTGTAGTTACAATGTTATAAATGACTTACTCGTGCATGACGGGACGTACAACAGTCTCCCCTGTAGTGTGGGCTTTGTAGAAGAGTGTGTAGAGGTAAGGCAGAAGTGTGTAACGTATCCTCAAGTAATGTTTAGAGCTCTTCACCAGTGTTGAGCTGGCACCAAATGCAGCTGGATCCTGGGGCTGGAGACAGATAGATGGATTAAGGGGATGAGGTTGATGAACGAGAGAGAAGAAGGGCAAATGGGAAATAAAGATGTGTCTTTTATCCACAGAGGAAAAAGAGAACGAGATGGGGAGACGAAAAAGAGAGCTTGTTTGAACGAGAAAATAAATAAGTTGGAGGAGAGATATGGGAAATGGAGAGACGGATTTGGAGTGAGAGGAAAGAAAGGTGTGACGGGAGAAAGGTAAAGAAGAAAAACAATGAACTATTTTCGTTTTACGTCGCCAAATTATTCATGAGTAAGTGGACATTAACTGTAATTATAAAGATAAAATGGAAATTAACTTGACATAGGACTAATCTAAAAGCAGCGTTTGTAAAGCGAATGAGCAAAAGAAAACTTGAGAGAAAGATATAAAGGAGAAAAAGTGTGTGAGAAAGAAACAGAAGTATGATTTAATTCCGATGATAGTGGAGAGTGAGAGGGTGATTAGCTGCTAACAGGCCGTGCTCCCCTCATCTGGCTAATCATTTATGCCCTCGGCACCTCTGAGAGTGTGATGAGGAGTGTGTGTGTGTGTGTGTTTGGACTGGCCTGCATGGCCATGTGTTGAGAGCCATGATTAGGGCAAAGCAAAGGTCACACATTAGCTGTCTCGTTTAGTGGAAATCGTACTTCAGATTCATCATCATCATGTCCCTGTCCTCCAGCATATCAACCCCCTCCCCCTAAACACCCTCCCTTCCTCCATCTAACAACCCCCCTCCCCTGCATTACCTCAATGTGCTGCTATTTTTGCAGCAGTGATGAGCATGGAAATGTCACTTGAAGAATGTTGTGAGAGCATACATTTTCACGCTATTCAATGCTGCCGACAGACTTTGTCGCCCGGGTTATTTGTTTATCTAGCTCAGTATGTATGATCAATAAACACTGTAGGCTCAGTGGGTGTTTATCCTGTGTCTCTCTGTGACATTTTAAATCTGACATTTACATTTATAATGTGCTTCCTAAAGATAAACATAAATATCACTCTATCCTCATTTTGATTTTCATGGTTAGTATTATTAATGCCAAGTAGTTTTCAGAGTTGGGCTTTAAAATAAAATTTAAAAAAGTGAGACAATCAAGAAGCATAAAGTAGAATAGATGAAAATTACAATAATACAATAAAAACTATAGAATATGTACAATATGACTGAATTAAAATGAAAAGATTGTGCAGTTTTTAGAAGTGGTAGTTTTGTGCAGTACTATTATCTGGTTTGTTCTGGCCTTGACATTTTCTTTTAAATAACTAATTAACTAATTTACTGTTTGACAAACCCCTTCCCTGAACAACAATTGTCCAATCATAGCTTAGTGAACGAAAGGCACGGCAGGCCTCTGCATTATGAAGTGGTGTGCATGCAGTCAAAGGGATGGATGCGGCAAACATTAGCATGTCCAGCTATCAAGCTTATACCTACAGAAGTAATCCAGTTAAGTGATGTCATTTTCCAGACTGTTCAAGCTTTTCTATTATTTTTCCTTTACCCACTTAGTCATTATATCCACATAACTGATGGTTTTTTTTTTCAATAAAAAATCTCATTGTGTAAATATTTTGTGAAAGCACCAACAGTCAACCCTACAATATTGTCTCAACATCAATAATGAGATATTTGGTCAGAAATATTGTGATATTATCGCCCTGCCCTACTACAGATGCAACAAGACCCAAAGCTGGAGTTAAAGGAGGTGGTGCTGTGTATGAATGGAGAGGGACTACACTACCCTGATACCTACTGGGGCCACCTAAGCTGAAATTGCCATTTCACAAAATGTTGGCCATCATGTGATTTTTTTTTTTTAAACTGAAGTGTAAAATCTCAACCTCTTTGAGTATCTGTCTCGTATGAACCTGTCAGGCTTTGTTTTACTTCAGGCTCAGATGTTCGAGTACCTGCAGCTATAATGGATTTTCAATAAATAACATTCTCAGTGTTAAACCCAAAATCAGTGGTCCCACTGCACATTTTCTTTTACAAAACAGCTGTACTAGTGCTGGTATGATGACAATCACCATGGATACTGAACTATTTCTATTAGTAGTTTCTATTTTTAACAACTTGGCATTTTATAGCACCTTTTATACAATGCTATGAAATGAAGGGTATACCCTGCAGCACTTTAGACCAAACAATGGCCGTCTGATACACACATCTAAAACTGACAGTCTAATCGAAGAATTGTAGAACAAAATGCTTTTACAGTACCTTGTAGCCCTGAGCGTTGTGGTTCCGGCTGAAGGGATAGAAAGCTCCCACCTGCATCCAGCGACGACATAACTCTTCACTGGAGTCGTCAAAGAATCCACAGATGTCAGCCCCAATCTGAAACACAGGAGGGGACGACAGCTTGACATTCAGCCAGAATAATAACAGTATAGTTATATTAATGTCTCAAATGTTACATTCAGTGTATTTGAATCTTACAGTTGTCAAACTCAGAGAAAAGTAGGATGCTTTGGATTCCAGTTGAAGAATGTGTATTGGAACTGAAATAAAATGTAGTAGCTCTATTTTTATTATAAATGTCAATCCAGGCACCTTCAGCAAGAAAACGAACAACTGTATCTGAGATCAACAAATCCCAAGCAGTTGTGAAAAAGGGGCACTTGTGTGATAGCTGAACACATATTTGTCTTTTAAAATGGCTTTCTTGATGTCCGCTCAATTCAGTCAAGATGTACTGGCAGACAGTAGATGTGGGCAGTGATCTTTATTTACATTAATTGCACAATGGAGGCCAAGAATGAGACTTCAGTCAAAGGCCAGTCCACAGAGACTGCTTGCTTCCTTTTGTTTACTACTGGCCACATTTTACAACAGACTCAACGGGAGGCAATCGATCCAAAAACCCATTTCTTCGGCTCTCTCTTTCTGTCTCTCTATGTTTGTTTTGTGTGTGTGTTTGTGTGTGTGTGTGTGTGTGTTGAGGAACCTAAAATCTGACTGACACAGTCCCACCAGGATGTAGTTGGCATCTATAAGACCACCTGACATGCACAGCTAGAAGTGTGTGTGTGTGCATGTATGCGTTTGCGTGTGCGTTCGACTCTTTGCTGTTTTCCTACCTGTGTTTGCACTGAATGCAAGTGCATCGAGCGCACTTGGGTACTGACTAGCGGAGTTTGTTTTTTTTTCTTCTTTTTGTCTTTTGAACGTGGTGGTGTTCCCACAAAGGGAACCGGTGTTCTTCCAGACATTTTAATGGATCTCATTCCAGACACACTTTTTCTTGCCTGCCCTCCTGTCTTTGTGCTTACGCCTGAACATAGATCTCAATTAGCTGCTGAATCCTCTTTTCAAAAAGGCAAAAGAGGGAAAGTTCCTAATGCCAGAACTACATGTTAACTAAACTGAAACACGTAATAAGACCTACGACTGGCTCAAGCCAAATTGATTTGTTACAAGGTCTTTTTGTATGATACAAGTGCTCTACATACTGAACAGCGTTTCCGTCTTTCATTAATACTATCGGAAGGGAGTCTGAGCCTCAAGTGAAATGTGCCTGAGTTAATGGATATTTGCTAAAAATGAACCGACCGCGAGGAGCTCTTGGTTGCCTCGAGTTTTTCTTTTACTCTCATCAAATCAATCAAAACAAGACTTTTTCTTCTGCGTGTGTGCTGTGACAATATAAGTAAAAAGGCTTGAAATGAGGTCCACATTAAACTGGTATGATGTAATGCTTAAATCTGAAGCCCAAGTGAAAAGCTGAAGAGGGATTACTCCTTGCAGTCCTGTTAAGCATGCCTGTCATGGCATCCAGGTAGAAACTGTTTTTCCTGTCAAACTCACTTGCCTTGAGCATAATATGAACAGTATTTGCCCTTGTGGAGGTTTACTACTCACATAGGGAACCCCAAAGAGCCCAAACTCCAGCATGCCAGGGATGGCCCATTTTATGTCGTTCCAGTTGGCAGCATTGTCCCCCAGCCAGTGACCCGAATATTTTCCCACACCTGGGAAGGAGGAGCGGGTCAACATCAGAGTACGGTTTCCTCCAAACACCCGCTGCAGAGCTCTGCGGGGGGGAGGAGTCGGAGCAAGAGAGAGAGAGAAAGAAAGAGGTTGTTAAGATAAAAAAGACATGGGACATTGGCAGAGGGTGACTCCAACAGCACAAGGGAGAAACTCATAGTATGCACACACACATGCTCACGAGTAGAATGAGAGAGATTAGTTTGGGACAAAGCCAAGGCTAGTTGTACTTTTTCTTCCCCATTGTACATTATTATTATTATAGTTTGCAAAGGGAAATCGAAGCCACATTGATTTCCATGACAATATGGAACCCTGATGATGTTTATGAAATATGTGTCCTGCCAATAATACATTTTAATTTGTGGACAGAGGGAGAAAAAGAAGGAGGAAGTGAGGAAGAGAGCAAAGTAAAGATGAGCTAGCTTCGATACCAAAGGGGTGAGTCAGCAATTGCACTTCAGAGGGATTGCAGTTCATGGTCTCCGGTGAATGTGTATGTGCCTTTGTGTTTGTATGTGTATACCATGTGTATGTTAGTATTATGTTCCCCTTAATGCATACAATGTGTGTGTCCTTGTTTACTGGGCCTTTCACATTTCTCGATATTTGCCTGCTCGCTCCTCTGGCTTGTGACCCAGAAATCAATCTTGGCACTCCATCTTAAAGGACGTCCCAATTCCTGAACTGCATGTAGGCTTACCACAGGAGCTATACGCGCGGAAAACACCGGTGTGTTCTTTTCGTCACCAGTGACATATGAAAGAGCCGTGACACACAGCTGGAATAATCTCAAACCACGGCGAGACACTACGAATGTGTTGTTTTTGTATTTACAAGTTGTAATAGTAAAATGATCAAATGCGCAATCACATTTTCTGCCCTTCACTTTGTGGAGTTTGTATTCTACAGTCTTGTCACATTATGCCACGCTGTGTATTGAATTAATAGTAAATATATAAGATGTCACGAACACTGTTATGCTCATCTGTCGCTTTAAAATGACAGCTCCGAGGCAAGGATTTCTAATTTGTTAAATGCTTCTCTCCTTGCATCTCTTCCTCACCACTTCCGTTCGCATCTCCGGGTGAAACCAAGACACGAAGAGAGGAGGCGAGGAAAGGGATCGACAATGTACAAATTGGGAAATGAGAGAGGCCTCTGTGTGGTTGTGATGGGTTGTACTGTACCAAGAAGTAAAACATGTTGAATTTATTAATTTGTTTTGCCATACCTGGGGAACTCTTAAACAGTTATTGTATTGCTAAAATAGCAGCAACAGGAAGCCAGAAACAATGTAAGGTCCGTTAATGTAGCCTACACACTTTTTTCCTTCCTTAATGTGCAATGAATGTCCAAATATGAATGTGAAAAGCCTTTCTCTCTCTCTTTCTCAGTCAAATACCATTACAACCTTTTAAAGGGCCAGTGTGTAACTACATTTTCTTGAGTGTATAATCACCTGAAACTAGAAATTGGTGTGTTTTTGTTAGCTTAGAATGAGCCCTTCATATCTAACTAGGAAGCGGTTCCACTTCACAATGTCTGCCAAGTTGCTTCACTTTGTTTCTACAGTGGCCCAGAACGGACAAACCAAACACCCTCTAACCAGAGCCTTTTGCATTCTTACGTTACCTGAAGGCTCCCGTATATCTCCGACACACTTGTGAAACTGCGGTAATGTGAGTCGCCAAGGTCAAAACCATGGTACCACCAGCCTACTGTTGCTCCTAAAGTAGTGTTATTATGGTAAAAATGGCCCCTGAGCAAGCTGAACTGCGTTGCCATGGTAAAATGGCAAAATGGAAAAAAGAGTTAGCAAAGGGGCATTCAGATGGTTGCAATCTGCAACCACACTGCTAGATGCCACCAAATCCTAAACCCTCTCCCTTTTAAGATGTCACAAAGAACTTTAGATATTATACCGAATGCTGTGCCATAATAATTTTATTGTGAAATAATCTCTTCCTCTGCAGACATGGTCAGGAAGACAGTTACACCTGAAACGTTACAGTAGCATTTAATCAAATGCAGTGATTATTATTTAATTTTTTCATTGGCATCTGAGATACATCTGAAAGTGTATGGCAGTGATAATTCGGCAGTAACCCTTGTAGCATTGACGTTTACAGTTCCATGCTACCTTTTGACCTCAACATACAGTAAATTATGTATTTCTGCATCAGAGGCCGTGCAATGCATTTGTTTAGAGTTATAGGGTGTTATTTTCCATCAACTGAAAAACCCATTAGTGCAGGTGTGTGCTGCTTTCTAATTGATGCAATTTCCCATACCATCACCATTAGTGCATATTAGGATTCTGGCAACTGAAGCCAACTTTAGCCTTGTGTGAAATGACTAGCTGGGGGCTTGGAGACTAAAGAAATTCCTGTACCAAGATAAATGAGACTGCAGCCTTTATACCTCTGTGACATTTAAGTGGTTTGTGTTTTGTGTAGCACTTGCTCATGTGCCAGGCTGACTTCCTTGACTGTACAATTTTCATAGTCTTTGGATTATGAATCTGATGTGCTCTCGTGAACCTCCTTTGCTACTCTCTTTTCAAATTGCTCTGTGCTGGTTTTTGTGATGGGAACAAAAACAGATTAGCTGCATTTTAGGCCAACCTGAATCATCTCAACATAATTTGTGTGGCACCCAAGTACGGTTTCAGAGGCATGGCAAACTTTAGGTAGCGTACTTTATGTAACTAAATGGGCTTTACATGCATTTGCATAACTTGATTGTAGGATATACACAAACTGGTGTGCCACTTGCATGCACATGACATTATGCATAGACTTAACTGGGCATATAGGTATACAGGTCAAATGTTTGTACTCAAATTAGCGTGCGCACTCAACTATCAGATGTAAATTGACTATAACAACACTGACTAATGAGTGTCCTGCCTCTATATCTATAAATAAAGCATAACTCAACTTTAACCTGCTTAAAGCTCCATCAATTTCCATATTTCAATAATTATTATTATATCCGATAATCTCATTGATGCCTCTCTGTAGGTTTGTGTAAGTAATGGGCCATTTTAAACTGTTTCAGTGCCGGACCCAGATGAGAAATTCATTCTCTCACCCTGGGATTCGGGCTCATTAAAACATATTTCTGCACTTATCACATGGGATACAACTTGAAATGGTCTGAAAGAGTCACAGGCATTGATTTAGCCGAGGGCATAATTCACTGGGCTGCGCTTAACTGACAGATTTCTCCATTGCACGTTCTTCTTTTTCATTTCAGCTCCATTATTATGTTTCCTTTTCTCAACAGCTACTGATTCTACTGCACTTAACGCTAAAGATCCCGTGTGTCGAACTGTTTTGACATTACACAACACACTTTGAGTTTGCCAATGCCTCATTGCTCTGGAGGGGTGGCAGCAAGTTGGCGTCCGCAGCACGAGCTGGCCAAACTCCTTGTGAATGCACTCACTTTTCAGTAGCCAGCACCATAGAGTAGCCATACAGACTGTGGACATCATAGTGGTTCCCCCAGGCCTGCTTGGCATCCATACACAGAGTCTTACTGTACATCACCTCATCCAGAATCTCTGTGGGGAGAGAAAAGATGGAGGAGGTAAAGAGATTGGAGTAAGGTGGGCAGAGGCATGGAATGAATACAAAATATAGGATGCAGTGATGGAAGAAGAGAAAAGGAGGAAAACGGGGACAGAAGAAAGAGAGACATTGATATATACAGCAATAGGAAGTGGGAACAATGAGGAAATGAGAGACAGCCAGAGCAATGGAGGAACAGGATGACTAAGGAGGAGTGCAATAAAAAGGTGGCATCAGGGGAGCATGCCTTTTCCAGTTATGATCATCCTGTCTGGGACACAGTCGGAATAAAAGACATGGCAGAAGAGTCATTTTCAAAATCCCTCACTGGGGACCTGCTATTTTAGATGAGTTTTCCTCTGGACCTGAACTTACTTTATGAGCTATTGTGACGGATTTATCAACTTGTGCACAACAGTTGGGCTTCAAATGAAAGCCCATGACATCCTCTGTATCTTTGCAGGTATGTAGATTCATGACTGGTTTGTAAGCAAGGGAAAACTTGCAAAAAATGCTGCCATGACAAAGCTTTGCAACTCAAACATGTCTCTAAAGGAACATAGATGTGGATATCAACACTTTGCAAGAAAAGCAAATACATAGTATTATTATGGCACAGAACATATAAAGAAAAGTGTCTTACTTGGAGTGTAGGGAGGGTAGTTGAGGTTGTTATCAGCACAGCCCTTATTTGATCCTTTCTTGAAATTAGCCACCTCATTCATGTCCTGCAAGTGCATCAGAGGATATTGGTTCATAAATTACAATTAAAATCACTTTAACTTATAATTTGAATTATTTGCAACATGCTCTAACAGTGTTATGTATCCAGGATTATTCCACTGAGATGACCATCATATACTAAAATGGAGAATCTCGTATATATGTAATAAAATAAAATAAAATTCACCTCTTGGATAAACAAAGTGACCTAGGATGTGCTATGGTGTTTGAAGTAAGATGTTAAATTGTGTTTGTTCAGAAGTAGTAATAACTCCAAAGAGGACCCTTTAACAACATAATTTGAATTGCAGGCTGTTTTTGTCAGTGTATGTTTGGTGCTTTTTATTGGCCTCCAATGTTCAACCCACAGTGAAGTAATTGCCACCAAAAATTGCAAAAAAGTAAGCTCACTGCCCCTGTGTGTGAGTAATTGGCTGCAGAATAATTTCAGTGTCAGGATTTTGGGTTGGCGAACAGCTAATCAGTAGAAACACACCTTCAGTTTATGTATTTAACATTGACTTACGATCCAGAGTGCGTCATGTTTGATCTCCTTTGAGAATCGCTCATACTCATCAACCCACCAGTCGATGCAGTTTTGGCTGGTGTAGTCTGGAAATACAGTCTGCCCTGGCCACACCTGAGAGGGAGAGAACGTGAGACATGTGTTTACAAGTACATTTTAACATTGGTTTGGCCTGTGGGCTCCCCTAAGATGGTATACACTGCAGATTTTGTTTTGCCAAAGCACAATGCTGTACATTTTTGATGGGACTTTTTTTTGTTTCAAAAAACATCTGCAAAATGTCTTTAATTAAGTGAGAAGTGAGCCTACACTATATTGTACAGGTGAACAATATGAAGGAGCATGAGTGCAATGGCGTAGGTGGAGAGAACTCCCCTGAAGCAAAAACTAGGCCCATGGAAATGTCAGAGAAACAGCTTAAATATGTGGAAGTGACAAAGAATAAAGATCAGAAGTACGGGAGGGGAAGGAATTTATATGAGAGAGAGAGAGAGAGAGAGAGAGAGAGAGAGAGAGAGAGTAAGAAGAGAACAGTGGAGAGGAGGAATCGATAATGCAATAGAAATCTCTAGACGTGACTGTGTATTAGAAGTCGTCCTTAATGACATGTATTGAGAAAAATGATTAGTCCACAGAGAAAGGCGGAGATTTCACGAAAGTGTGTGTATGTGAGTGTATTTCTGTGTGTCAACCCTTATCGTAGCGCACAGTAGATATTAAATCTCAAGGTTGCTCCACACTAGCTATCGTTCTGCCTTTACTTCCACTGCCAATGACTTTACAACCCAGTTTGTAGTAAAGACATGAATCATGCTTATGTATGCTCTCACACACAGATTTATAGGCAGATGTTTTTGGCAGGTGGTCAGAACTCCAAGGTCAAAGCTTATTGATAGTCCCTCACAGTTACAATATAACCTTTTCCAATTAGTACTTCCTTCTTTAATCGCTATATTTCTGACCCTTAGCTGCTTACTAATACTAACAGCCTAGTTACCACTTTTAACAAACCTGCTGGCTTTTGTAGCGGCATATCTCACTCTATTTTTTGTATATGTGTGTGTCTGTTGTATTGCTCTCCAGTCTGCCCATCTATGTCATCATTACCTGTCTCTCTTGTTTTCTAGCTGTCCCTCTGCCTGCCTCCACTCCAAAAAAGGGACAGACAAGACGTCTTGGAAGGTGGAAAGACATCCGTCCTGTCTGTCCCTTTTTTGTGTTTACCTGGTAATCTCTTCTTGTCTCTTGTCTCTCAATGTGACTGACTTCCTCTGTACCTCCCTGTCACTTCACCACTCAGAAAGACAGCCAGTCTGTATCTCTGTACATTACTCTCTAATCTATTATTTGTGAGTGTTTCTGTTTTCCTGCACCTGCCTTTTTCTCAGCCCATGTTACTGTCTGTCATTCTTACCTTTAGACCCACATAGACTCTTTTCCCTCCTTGCTGCTTTGTTTATTGTGGGAGTGAGGTCTTGCTGTGATTTTACTCGCACACTGAAACATATGGGCCACCAGAAAAAGCTTTTATCCTTTTGCGAGCAATTAGCTGTCTTAAGAGCAGAATAAATACCAGCCTGTCTCTGTATCTCCTTTGTCACTGACATATCTACCGCAGAGGTTCGTTTTGCAAAGACCCCACTTTTTTTATAATCAGGACACATTCATATGGAAATAAATTAGAATCAATTAGAATCCTACACATGTGTGCGCAGAAATAAAGCAAAAGACAAGCAAGAATAGCTTCACGTTTAGAGAAATTGATACACATAGACTGACTTTTTCCTTCCCTCTTTATCGCTCCCACACACACACTTGCACACCTAATCTGTGGTGCTTCGATGCAGAACATTTTAAGATTAAACACTAATGCGGAATCAATGCATATGTTTGACCTGTTATAAACAGCATGAAAAAGTGATTAGCCGAGGGACTGGGCCTAATCGTGTGCATAATCAAAAGCAACAGTATAAAAGCATGGGAGCCGTAGACTTCAACCCCCCACCTCCACCTGTCTCTACAAGGGAGAGCTTTTTAAACATGTGCTCTGTGGGGAGAAGGATAAAACAATAACATACAGGGGGCTTGAACTCCCATTAGGGAATTGCAGAGAACCAGTTACACATGTGCTTGCATACACATAGCAAATGTGTATATTCATGCTCATGTTGCATGAAATATTGTGTAATGCGAAGGCTCAAATACTCAATGGCAAAACGGACCTTTTAAGGCAGTTTTTATTTCTGTTTGTCATGGATTTAGCAAAGTCCTAAATAATTTGAAGTGGAATCTCGCCCAACATTATAAATTTACCCAATTCATGCTCATCCTTTAATGGACATCCTCAGGCTAATATCCTTGTATCGCATAGATTATTAGAATGGATCAGTTTACCAACATATTTAATATACAAGCACTACATACTGGGCTCCCCAAGAATAAACTACTGTTAGAAACAACCATCATAGCAACATGTTAACTTGTTTCTTCTCTAAAAATAGTATTATTTCTACCAGGAGATTTTGTATTCTGTCATGTATGTGAGTGTGCATCTCTCTGTCTGTTTGTCCATGGATAATCTAGCATACTGCTGGACCCATCAGCCTTCTATTTTTGTGCTCAGTTATGTCTGTATGCTTGAGTACCTCTTGTGGTTGCAGCGATTTCACAATTTTTAAAAGCATATTTTATTGACAACATATTTTATTGACTGTCTTATACCTTCATTGACTCCTCAATACTCTTAACTGGCTGGTAGGGGCCTCAAGTGGTCAAAAACTGAAAACTCCACTACGAATTGTTTCTCTCTTGATTTGCACATGGAAATCTCTGTGTCTGTCTCTGTGACGACCCCTCCCTTCCTCTAGGGGTCTGGATCCTATTTTCTATTTCTTTGTCTGTCAGGCTGTTCATTGTCAGCTGATGAGCCACACCTGATCCTGGTAGGAGTGACGGTTATAAAGATACACCACCTTAACATGGATGCCCGGTTGCTCACTGGTCCGGCTGGCTGCTCTTCTTTGGCCGGCACTACTGCTTATTTGTTTTGTTTGTTTGTTTAAGTTAGTTTTGGTATTCTTTAAATAAATTTCTATTTATTTAATTTACACTTGTCTGGTGTCCCTTCATGTTGCAGCCTTTGAGCCGGGTTGTAGAAAAAGCTAGACTTGGACCGTATACCACAACAACAACAATTTTCAATACAAGGTTCAATTGGTGCCCAGGGACAAACATGGGCCACAAAACACTTCACACACTAATAAAACACTTTCACCTGCCTTTACAACTGATATAAAGTGGAATGGTAGCCTGGATTGGTGA
This sequence comes from Ophiodon elongatus, assembly GCA_016806645.1. Lineage (NCBI taxonomy): Eukaryota > Metazoa > Chordata > Actinopteri > Perciformes > Hexagrammidae > Ophiodon > Ophiodon elongatus. The sequence continues at coordinate 2,524,179 of JACSYO010002159.1, forward strand.
TGTTTCTACCCTAGTTTGTGTCTACATACCATTGTTTTATAATTTACACAAAGAAGCCCAGAGATACTCAAAATGTTTCCTTAACCTCGACATTTGTCTTAAAAAACCATGTTGTAGTTGCCATGCAAACACATATTGCCGAGAGTAGTTGGTAAATATTAATGAATGTGAATGTAATGTGGACATTTTTAAGGATTTTACAACATCCATGTTCAGTCTGATGATTATGTTTTTTTCTATTTTTTTTTTACTTATCCGAGAGCAAGACTATTGCTTTGGGACTCCAGTTGACTGAATGTGTTTTTTGTTAACTTTATTCATACTGAGTAAAATCCACATGCTGTATTGCAGGGGTATTCAACTAAAATTCAGCGAGGTCCAGTTAGAGAGAATTTCCTCATGCAAAGGTCCGGAACATCACAATAATGTCTAACTTGTTCTATGATTTTGTATCATATGTATTGAAGTAGCCAACAGTTGTAATAACGTCTGTATGTAGTCAACAACTGACTGTCAAATTAAATAAAGAAAGTTCAATTGAATAATATCTCAACAATATTTATTATTACAAAGTTCCAATTGAACTGGATTAATTATAAATAAAACACACTCTAATAATACATAAACTATCTTCCCTCATTTCAAGTAAAATAAAGGCTGGATTAAAAAAATACATAACAGAAAGCTTTTGAAAAATGTTATTTAAAATAAAGTACTTTATTTTGAATTGTCCTGCAGATTTAAATTCAGTTTATTCGGGCGTCAAGCGATGTCAATCAAAAGAGCCAAGATATAATATTTTTGTGATCTAAAAAGAGAAATGTGTGTTTAGGGACTTTATCTGTGGTTATGGAACCACTTGTTTCAGCTCTATTCCTCTCCGTTAACATCATTGTTGGACAGTGAATTAATGTGTCAGGATTCTGATCATATTGGGCTCTTCGGTTTATTTTTTCTGTGCCTTAATTTCGGATGTGAGTCGGTTCGTTCACTCAAAGATCTGCTTTGTCTCGCTTTTAATATCGCCACGGTCTCTGAACATATGAGACACACTGGTTATGAACTGGTTGTGGGAATAATAAACATATAAGAGACTGTCCACTCTTGGTGAAATGCTCTGGTTAAGCTATCCACATTTCTCTCTTTGGAGCGCCAAGTGAAATAACTTCTCTGACTCACAGACTTTCCAGCTGTCGGGTCTCTCTCCTCTGTCTCTCCTGTGTGTGTAAATATGGCCCTTGTGTTGACGGCTACGCCTATCGGAATAAACACATGTGATTGGTCGACTAGGATCACGTGAGATGATATACAACGCGTGTGATTGGCCGAGTAGGATCAGGTGAGATGATAAACAAAGCGTGTGATTGGCCGAGTAGGATCACATGAGATGATATACAACGCGTGCCATTGGTCGGTGTGTTTCCTGCACCGCTGAACTAGTGCTGTAAATGCTGGAAAAGCTGCACCAGTTAAATAGAAGTCATCCATGAAAATGTAATAATTCTCAATTATCTATCGGTTTTCCGACTGCGGTCCGCCTGTTAGTGACCCCTGCTGTTGTGTATCCCATTCCCAACTGTTTGGCAGTTCTTAAGTTACTAGACTTCTGGCAACAATAATGCCATGATAATATTGTTTAAATCATATCTGTTGCCAATTGTAATGCTAAATGGAACATAAAGTGAACCTATCAAACTTGTGTACCTTTTGCTGATGTAGTTAAAAGCGCAAGATAGTCCAAAATGTGCGGGTAGAAGGGGAGGTGGATGGGTCAAACAAACCTTGGACTTCCGTCCAGGAAACCTCTGTTCGCTTCTTGTGCAAATCTAATAGTATGACATTTTGTCATGACAGTCCATAGTGACATGAGTTGTTAGTGTCATAAGTCACATGACTCGCATGCGTTAGTCACGTAGGTAGTCAAATCAACCTTAGCAAGTGGTTTTGGTGCCTTAACCTAACTGAAGACAGAAGTTTATTTTGAAAATACACTATGCATATAACTAGCTTCATGTAATCACTGACAAGACCTAAACTGACTCAAGAGGGGTATGAAGAGCATCATAGTTTGAAGCCTAGTGCCACTAACCAGGCTGCGTTATTTGATGCATTGGTATGGGAATGTGTTGGAATATCACTGTGATGAGCCTTTTACACAAGCTGCAGACATTGTACATACATGTTATGGAAGCCTGGTGTTAAAGAGGCATTACCATCAGGAGGAAGTCAATCTTTGAGTATTTAATCAAGGGCCACTAAGAGTATTGCCTGATTTCTATTCATGCTCCATTTATTTATTTCACCCAAATGCAGCTCACCTCTCCTAACACTGGAGTTTTCCCATCTGATTCAGAGACCCAGGCGTTCTTCTCAGTCCCTCGGTCATAGGCTTCGTATGGAGAATCCCCTACCCTTTTACTGGTAGCTACTGCAGGATCCTGGGAGCAGAGGAATAGACTTGACAATAGGACAGAACACAAAGGCTTTTTTAAAATAACTGTTACCGTGTTGCAGACTCAAAAAAACAATAACTATATATATATATAATATATATATATATATCTACACACACACACACACACACACAGACACTTCATTACAGCTGGATTATATCAACATGACATTGAAATGCAAGGTGAAATAGTTGTTCTGTATTTGGACAGGGATGTGTACAGGTTATATTTACTGTTAATGTATGTATACACAGTTAGCTTCACTCACATAAAGTGCTTCTTACCAGAATGAGGATGTATCTCTGTCCCTTCGCATGAAGGTAGTCAGCGAACTGAGGCAGCTCGCTGAACTTGACTTTGTCATATGTGAAATCCTTCTTATCCTCCATGTAGTCAATGTCAGTGTACTGAATGTCCTGCATGGGTAGAATAAGATATGCTCAGTGTATGGGCACTTCATGTACATGCAATACATATTAATATGCAGTTCATGAAAAATAAAATCCAAATTATGAAAGAAATACTGCATGTTTTATGAATACCTTGATAAGTTTACTTCAAATAGGTTAGATGTCATTAGATATTCATAGCTTAATTGGAAATGCTAAAATGCTGGTATGGCTTCCATGTATTAAAATAATATTTGCATCTTGCATTAATGTAATCAATTAAAAATGACTCTTAATGCTTAAATGTACCCCCTCATCCCTTCACTTCTGTGCATAACTTGAACACATACACTCAAAATTCAACATTTTCAAAATGACTTGGACGGGTCTTACTTACACTGTATTCCCATCTCAGCATGGATGGTAAATAAATAACCATACTGTAAAAAAAATAGATTTCGTTTTTCTAGACCTGAAGTGACTGCTAACAACTTGGCTAACGTGCTACTGAACCTTGGGAGGACAATGGGAATACTCATTATTTTATTTTTTTTCTGAGGGTGTGACTTCATGCTCGCTCTGTCTGTCTGTTGTCTGCCAAAATCTACTTCATATCGATAGAGCAGATGGTTTGGAAGGTTCTGCCAGATCCTTTCTCTAATGGTAATCAGCTCCAGACATATTAGGGAGAATGTGATAATGCCCTCTGTGGTCTATCTAATGGTTATCAAATATGTCCCTGAGTACAGCAGGAGAGGAAGCAGCTGCATGCTAATGTATTCGGATATGAAAGAGAGATTGAAGATTGAGATGGGTTGGAAATTTGTTTGCATTTCATCCTTAAATAAGAGTTCAAACTGTGTCCTTGATTGGTGCAGTCTTTGCTGAGTTGTGATACAGTTGAAGTGTTTCATGGGAACATATAAAGATTTGGATTAGAAGTTAACCTTTGTAATTAAGGAAAAGAAATTGCATCAAACATCAGTGCTCTGCGTGGAAGGGACTTCTTAGAGTTACTATTTGCAATCTTAGACGAAGATAAGCAGTAAGACTCATCCCCAAGAAAATGTCAACCAGAGCTGGTATTTATCAAATGTCTCAGAAGGGAAGAGGTGTTGGAGTAGTTTTAACATTCAGATCAGGATGAATGAGATAATGAAAGGAACTTGGTCGATTGATCTTTGATCAGCGCTAACATTCAGTGACGCTCGAAAAATAGTCGTCCTGGGATTGAACCTATAGAGCCCAGAAGACTCTCCATTATTTGACAGAAAGCTGGATTACCCCGTCTAAGTTAAAGGCCATCCCTATCACTCTGACTGTCTGTCGAGCTCCTGCTTCAACCTTCATATCACGTCTTCACATATAGTGTAGTTGTTGAGGCTCTTGCCTCTGGAACCACATAGTAGTGCATGAGTGGTTCAAATTTAACAAGGGGTGCTTAAGGTGAAGTATCGATTCCCCCCCCCCACCATCCCAAAAGCTATACAGCTGTGGTAGCAGCTAACAAATCCCCACTGCACGTACTATGCATTGTCACAACATGACTTCAGACAGTTAAGAAAAGGAGAATCCTGCAGCTTCCTTTTAAAATATCTCAACATTTTGACATCTGAGGTCAAATTCAAAGAGCTGCGAACATTTTATCCCTGATTTGCATTATTTGACTTACAAAGAAAAATGTCATGTTTTCATTTCCCAGACTGTTGTTGATTGATAATGATTGCATGCTTATCATACTTTGGTTGGATTTTGTCACGTAGTTTTCTAAGTAACAGATTGCTGATTCTGCTTTGTCACAACATCAGAACCATATGAATTGAACGGAGAGCTTGAAGCCCCACCTTATACCTAGGCTCTATGCCGTAAATCTCCAGCATAAACATTCTTGAGTGTGAAAGTGCCAAACACATGGATAAATGTATGCACCTGAAATCCATAATACATCATGGATATTTACAGGATATCTCTTTTAAATTAGTAAAGAACAAGTGAAGTAATTTCACATTTCTATCACAATAATATGAAAAATCTTTGATAGTCATTTTGGATTGACACGCAGATTGTCGGACATACTACATATAGACAGCCTAAATTAACTGAAAAAAAGGAAGAAAAGCAAGCAGACAGCATCTTACATATGGCAGGGACACGGCACGATTCCTCTCCACGGTTTTCTTGACCTCACTCAGGCTGCCATAGTCCCACCGAGAAAGCTGGAAACCCAGGGACCAGTAGGGAGGAATGACAGGCCTGCCAATGAGCTGGACAAAACATAATTTGGACATATTATTGCAAATAATGTTCCTATGCAACTCAAAAACAACTTTTGCACAACAGACTTACCAAGAAAAATGTGCCTGCCTATTCCTATGTACAATATTATGTCTAACTTTTTAAAACAAAATAAATAATTATTTGTTCCTCACCACAAGAAACTCCTGGACCACTTGTTCTGGTGTATCTCCAAAGAGAATGTAGAAGTCAAGGACTCCTCCAATCGTCCTGTATGTCACAGCAGGAGCGGGCTGCAAAGTCACCTCTGAAAGAAGACATGAAATATGGAAATTTTGCTAACTAAACTCTAAACATGGCTTCTCAAGCTATTGTGAACTGGCTATACCTCTGTTTTGAGATTCTGTTTCATCGTTGTGCAGACTTACGTTCACACAGAAAGTACATAAATCAGTCATGACAATCCATGAGAGGCAAAAAAGTGTTTGTATATCAGGAGGCTATAGACATGAGCAAGAGAAACATGTCAGTGGGCATTACCATTGCTTTCAGTCATCTCCTTTACATCATAAAGAGTCATGTAATATTCTCTTTGATTCGTCAGCACAATTTTTTGATTGAGGCAACAGTATATCCATTTTTGTTAGTAGGGTGAGGCATAACTGATGGTTCATGCCCTTGAGCCATTTTCAAATGGCTCTCGTTTCCCAATGACTTGTATGCCTGTATATTTGTATAACACTACATGTTCTTTTTGTGTATATGTTTTTGAGCCTGAGGACAGTGTCATTGCATGGTTGTGTGCATGTATCTTCACCCATAGCATTGCTGTTCATGAGAAAGACCCCGAATGACTTTCCACTCTCATCTTCAAGACAGAGGAAGAAGGGATAGTGTCCATAGAGGTTATGTGTTCCCTGTGGGAAAGGCAGAGGGAAAGGCGGATGAGGGGATATAGGGAAGAGGTGGGAAGTGGGAGACTCACTGGAACTGAGGGGGCGACTTCACTGCCTAATCGGCTTAGAAGGCATTCAAAAAAATACACATGTCGGGAGCACACGTTAACATGAACTTGAACACATGCGCACACACACGCACAGGCACACACGCACACACACGCACACACACGCACACACACACACACACACACACACACACACACACACACACACACACACACACACACACGCACACACCCTTGGTAGGCCCGTGTAAGCCTTTGAGCACACAATCTGTCTGGTGCAGCAACCGAAAAAAACAACATTATAGGGGTAAACATACTGTATACATGCAAATACACTGCATTGTATTTATCATCTCAAATGTATGTACAAATGCATGCACAAGTGAGCTTTAAACCATGCATAACGTCAAGTTCAGTGGCATTAAAAGTGATCTGCTGATTTAATATCTTGTTTTATGCTCACCCCATTAGGGAAAGCATCTCTGGTGAAGATGGGCCAGGTTTTCCAGTTTGTGTCATGGCGATACCGTTGATGCACATGCTCTCCCAGGCCATAAATATTATGGGATGGAAGCTTAGCAGACATCTGTAGGTACTGGTCTGCAAACACCAGTGGAGCCATTGTGGTGTCAAACCTGAATGTGTTTGAACAAACGAGAGGAAAATAATTGACAAACAAAAGAACTGGTCACCACTGGGAAGTGAGAGGACAGACAGCGCAAAGGGATGTGTGAAAAAAGAGAGGGAGCAGGTAAGAGAAAATGTCAGACACAAAGACGTAAGAAAGAAAGTGAGAGTGCGATGCTGTGATAAGAAAGAGTGGGAGAAAGAGAGGCACAAAGAGAGGTTCTTGAAAACCCCAAATCTGACCTATCACCTGAATACACCACAAAACACACAGCCATAATGGTGATTAACAAGTGGCCCGGTAACAACGGTGAAAGCAAAACAAGGTTAGAGCAATTTGATTACTAAACAACTGCTAATCTTAAAAGCAATCTCCCTGCCTCTGGCTGAAGGTCATGTGCAGTGTTGACAAAGACGATGCTGGCTAATACACCAATATGTGAGTCAAGCCAAAGTTTGTCATGTGATACAATATTTCACCAAAAATATAAAATCTTAAAATTCGTGTAAAAACTCAGATATTTAGCTTTAGAACCATATAATTAGAATACAAGGAAAGAAAGCATGTACTGTCGCTGCTTTATGTCAGGACCTGTCTGGACAACATCTAGGTCTCAGTTAAAACGGTCAAAAGACAAGCTTTTACCTTCGCATAAAATAGACTTCTGACACATTTAGATTAAAGATAAATGTTCGCCTTGCAGGATATTTGTCATGCATCATAAATGGCTATCAGCTCTGATTCACAAATACAGAACACAGTGATGTGCAAAACGCCAGGTCGTGTATAAGGTCATGGGGGTGGTATTTAACCCTGAGCATCACGTAGTAGTAATGCGAACAGGGTTGTTGTGCCATCAAAAGCCCCATTTTTCAAAAAGTGCCATATTCTATATTGCCTCAACGATAATAATGGTTTAATGCTTTTTAATTGTGTGCGTGTGCGCGTGCGTGTGTGTGTGTGGTGCGTGTGCCTGCGTGTGTCAGCTCTGAGTGGTAATGGAACACCGCGATGTCATCCAGGGCAAACAAAGTGGCCTGGTTCTACATGAACATAATTATGTATTCCTGTGGGAAACTAACATGATATATGGCAAGGTGTTCCATCATTATGTGGAAAATACTATGGCGCACCACTATAGAGGATTTCAGACATAATTGCATGACATGAGATACAAAGAATCAATGTTAATGTATTGACAATTCTCAAATCTAAGTGTTGAGTGTGTGTGAAAAGACTGACAACTGTGAGAGAGAGGCAGAAGGTGAGACAATATTCAACAGCTCAGTTCTTCTTCTAATAACATTTTGACACTATGGCGCAGGCTGTCTTTTGTCCCCAGAAATATATCCACACAGTCAACTGTGAACATGGCTTGCAGTATCCTCTTAATAAAACTCCCCATAACAATCTCCTGCCACCATAAATATTTCAACCATCAGCCCTCTCGGCAGCTGCAGCCATACAGTAGTACTGTATATATCCTACATATACAGTATATGTAGTATATTATAACAAATAGCAGAGTAATATAGTACATGCCTGGATACACATTATATTATGTTGTATACAGTGTGTGTATAGTCTGCTGTGTATTGTATTTCCTTCACTGTCCAGATGGAAAACAATGTGATATTGTACGATGACTGAGAACTCACAGGACTTTTTTGTTCTCCTTCCTGCATACAGTAAGACCAAAGGGTTTGTGTGTCATCTCCAGTGTGTTGCTGATGGGGATGGAGGGGTCACTGGTGAGGCTGCTGATGTGCTCATGGGGGACTTCAAACCTATGCCTGTGGGCATCATAGATCTGAGGAGAGAGAGAGAGAGAGAGAGAGAGAGAGAGAGAGAGAGAGAGAGAGAGAGAGAGAGGGGAGAGAAACAACCATACAGGCAGTGTGAGTGACCTCATATTTCACGGTCATGTTCATACTTTGTTGTGTACATTGCTATTTTTGTCTTCTTTTTGTTCTGCACAGCATTAGTGTTTAACATGCTTTGATGAAAACTACTTTTGAAATGAATTCGACTAGACTAGATTTATCTCACAATTCCCTCCGTTACTGTCCAAGTGTGTGTGTGTGTGTGTGTGTGTGTGTGTGTGTGTGTGTGTGTGTGTTAGAATTTAGTGTGAATTTGTGGTGCAAGTAAAAAGGTGTTTAACAGAGGTGGTGTCTGACGGTCTGTACCTTAAATCGGAGTCGATTGTTTGACTGCATTTCTGCATGAAATGACAGCTCTTGTATATCAGCCCCAAATAAGGAAGGAGAAGCCATTCTCTTCAGTTGGGCTTTCATCACTGCAAAATGAACCACAAGGGGAAAGGAGGGGAAAGGAGGGGAAAGGTTATAGTACAGTTAAAAATATAAATTTTAGGAAATCCATCACATTTAACTTCTTAGTCCCCAAAATATAGATGAAATTAAACAAAAATAGTATTCTTATTGTGGAACTATAGTGGTTATATTTGCAATCATTATTTCAATCAAAGCACAAACAAGTTAGGAAAGTTAGCAATTTCAATTTAGTTTGAGATTTTGGGAAATCATAATATTCACTTTCTTGCTGAGAAGGGTGAGAAGACTGATACTATTCCCATGTCTGTACAGTAAGTATGAAGCAAACGCTAGCAGCTGATTAGCTTAGCATAAAGACCGGAAATGGAACAACGGCATGCCTGGCTCTGTAACATAATCCATCTTCGTTTATAGAGCTCACTAATTATTATGTGTATATCTTACCCATACAAAAACCTAAGTGTAAGAACGCGATACATTGTGATTTTATAGGGAAATATGTGCTGCGAGACACCTGGCAACATCAAGGTTACGACAAGACTCCCAGAATGTCAAACCTTTCCTCTAATACTTATGCACACATGTCTGACCAATATTCTGTATTAATATTCAAGAGGTCTTAAACGTGAATGGTCTGTTTAATTATCACAAAATGCCCCACTGGCATCCAAGCTCTAGAGAACAATTGTTGGATGAGCTGTGCACCATCCATCATACAATGACATATCATTCCCTACAATTATGAGTGAACTGAAACAATGAGAACAAACTGTAATAGTCCTCAGTTTTAGCACTCATAAAACTCATCAGGTGAGCTTGGAAAATAATTAATTCAAACACTGATGTATTCCCTTGTTATACATTTACCAGTATGATCAAAGGGTGCAATATGCTATCAGAGTCCACAGTTATCCCGGAGGTAAACGTGGGTAGTTTGCATAGTAGCCTTGAGGGATACCATGGCAGAATGTAACAATATGTGAAGACGGTTAAACTTGTATAAGAATGAGTGCTTTCAATTTTTCTGTAATGGTTAAAGTCCCTGTTGAGTAACAATAAAACTCAGGCAGAGCAAGATAAATTATTGTTTTGGATAATGTTTCTCTAAGTCTACATAAGCGTTTGCCATTTTTCAATTCAACCACCTTCTGTTAAAAAAAGCAAATATTGTGAAAATATATATTTTTTATTTTCATAAAATGTTCATATGCTATTCAAATGATGTCACCAAAAATATTGATAGAAAATGTCCAATGTTTCTTCCTGCTTTTACACAATAACTGAGTTAACATAAGGCAGTGAAATCAAGCAGAAAATAGAAAAACCTGCATGCTGCAAAGTCAATCATGTTTTCTGATATGCCATCCATGTCATATTTCACAGAAAAGCTTGCCTGAGGCAGTCAGTAAAAAAGGAAAAACGATGTGAGGAAGACAGACAGACAAATTGAAGGAATGTGGAGCATTTAGAATTTGAAAATAAGCAAAATAGAAAGCCAAATATTTTCATCATTTTGAGACCGCTGAGTGGAAGAGCAGGATGGAGAGAGGGGAAATGGGGATTTACCATAAGGATTTGGTTGCTCCACTGATTCCACTGTGTATCCATGGTTGGTTGAGAAGAAACACCAGGGAACATTTCTCTCGTCCAGTGGGCTCCAGCAACATCCACGCTGCTCACATCGCAGCTGTTCAAGTAGGGAGGTCTATGCTGTTATCATTATCATCAGCCACATTGTCATTATTGTCATTGCTGCTACTTTAAACAGTGTTTGTCACATTATCATCATCATTGCCATTGTCCTAGTAATCATTATAACCAGGGTAACAGAAATCATCATGAACAACACCATTTCAATCGTGACAATGGTCCGAGTAGGAATTGAGTTGTAAGGAAAACAGTCTTTACTGAATCTTCAACTGCTTTCGGTTAAAGGTGTTCAAAAAAATCTTCTCCATTAACATTACTTTGCATTCTTGGAAATGGTAGTGACTCATACCTTTGAAGCTCCAGCATCAGGGAAACAGTCTACTCTTTCAGCCAGAGGAATGTTGGGACACTGAGGAACGAATACTTCAGTAGTTTCTGCCAAAAGATGAAATGTTTACTTGAAACAAAAATGAAATGTGACAACTAAGCTGCTTACTAATTTAAGATTTATATTCATTTGAGCAATGAGCTGATGATGGCACTCACCAATAGACCTTTTTCACAGCAGACATTTTGACATGTCATAGTTTGAAAAGCACAGGTGAAACTGATTACATTAGCGTTGGCTCGGTTCCATTATTCGTCGCAGTAAGATATTCCTGTCAGCCAGCATGTGCAATACCAGGACGTCCCGAGTAGAATGCTAATAGACCTTAATTTACAAATTTGAAATCATGCTGTATTAAAGAAGACATGCAACTATTGTGATTGAGACCATACACTCATGTTCACAATGTTTACTGAGGTAATAAATTAAGTCAGAAGAAGGGTCATTTTCTCATAGACTTCCATACAATTTGACTTCTTCTTGCAACCAGAGGATGCCTATTGGCAAGTAGAGAGAATGCAAGTTCAAGGCACATCTCATTGTCCTCACTTTTCAGAACTTGAGGTTGCAGCCTGGCTTTGAAAAAGGTCTACTGAGAGAAATCACAGAATAAGTCATTTCAGCAAAGCCCTCTAGAGGCAGTAGTAGTTATGATGGGAGGAAAGAAGGAAGTGAGGCGATGTTATTATAGAACAACATCCTTCCTGTGCAGGTAGCTCAATGGGTCAAAAAAACTAACATTGAAACGGGGGACCACTGTTCTTTTCTCGTTTCTATGCTGGTTACCTGACCATAACCAGGTGGATATAATTGGGACCGTTTTGTCAAATTCAAAATAATAAAAAGTTAAGGGCAAGGACTATGGCTGAAAATAGGTCCTTTATTGAGCTTTGGTCTCAGATCAAAGCTAGATTTATATAAACTCCAGCCTCTCTTGGTTGCACAGAAACTAATATTTTCATAACTATGCTTGAAAGTAGGATCAATCCAAGTTACTTGGAAAATGTGGTAAGGGGCTCTTGTCTCCCAACCACTCCAAAGCCACATAAGTTGCAAATACATTTTGCACGTTTCACTCGTGTAAAATTAGAGAACGAGTTTAAGCATGCCAGCCAGCTTACACACTGGAGCTATTTACTGACCATTACCAGCTAACTGAGGTGACCACATGGCAGCAGTCCTACCCTCATAGTCCCTACTCTGAACATAACCCAAGCGATTCCAGGATATATTGGTGGTAGTTAGCCTGCCGAAGACAACGTTGGAGTCACCAGATGGCATGATTGCAGACGCTTGCAGAGGCTAGCTAGCATGAACTGTTTACAAATATAGGGGTGTATACCAACATGGTGAATGCTTTGGGCTAATGTTTTTTGTTGTGTTAAATTTTACATATGCATCTTACGTGTGTAAGCATGTTCACCTACCATCTTTAAGGACCCCAAGTTCTCCGGTGACAAACATAACTATGAGAGTGATGGCTACCACAGACATCAACGCGAACATGACCATTAGGTTCACCTCCAAACCTGAGAACCGCCTTCTCCCCATCTAACACAAATGCACACATACACAGAGAGTGATTACAAAGGCCAACATCATTAACACCCAATAATGACACCAAGTTTACTAAAGGCAAGGTCTCGAAGGTCTCAAACTTCCCTGCCTAATGATGCCCATTGGCAGGACACACACACACATGCACAAAACAAGCAAACTATAATAAACACACACATATTGTATTAACCTTGGACTCAGATGAAAAAAACACAATAAAGTGAATAAAAAAAAAAGAAAAAAGAAAAGAAAAAGAGAAACAGGGAGTCGACAAAACTGCCCGACAGGCTGGGCCTAATCTTGCAAAGGCACCGATCATATCACTCAAGTGATTAGGCTTCACTCCAATGTACTCTTAGAGACAAAAACAAGGTGAACGTGTGTGGGTATGTGTCTATTTGGGTGAATGAGAGGCTCATAGCCCTCCTGTTTAATGTTCTGTGAAGAGCAGGCGAGGGCAAAGAGAGAGAGAGAGAGTCAAACGTGTGCATGCCCCCCTGCACACCGTACAGAAGCACCGACAATCACCTGCAAACATGCAATGCAACACAGAGGCACACAAGCAAACACATTTATTCAGTACAAACCGTTTAGCCTCTCTCTTCTTCCCTTTAGCTTCCACTAAGTGCCTAAAAATAGCTTCCACCCATAACAGCATATCATTTTACTTCTCCCAACTCACAGACATTCTGATAGGTGTAGATGCACACACACTTTTTGGCTCCACTGTTTGGCTTTCCATGAGTGCAGGCAGTTTAGAGTATAATCTGATATTGCGTTTGAACTTTTACTTTTAGTTCACTGGTTACTTTGAGACACATCTTTAAAAGTTAATGTCAGCCCAAGAGGAGGTTTGTCACCTGTAATTATGTTCAAGACTGATATTAAAAAATGTGGATCAGTGTAGTGTTCATCTGAATAAAAAATCTGTCTACACATCAGCATTCAAAGCCCTTCATAGAATATGTTTCACAGGGCTGCATTGTAATATACATTGGATTATTTAGACTGGATTATAAAACTGTATTAAGCAAAGAGCTACACATAACCAACATTATCATTTACAAACTTGGTCACAGTCTCTTCACAGTAATGTGGATACTACTGCATAATACAAACATCTGCAAGCTACAGAAGGTTGAAAGCAAGTCTGTATCTGTAAAAGAAGGATTTCTCACGCATTAGGTTTTATTTATTCATCATATTAATACGTCGATGTTGTAGTTATTAAAATTGAATCCTACTAGCATCACAGTAATAATCCCAGTATCATATTTTAAATTGTGGTGTATCATCAACAAATGCCAGAAGTGTAATATAAAATAAAGATTAGTTTTTGAACAGGTAGACAGCCTGCAGCTGCAGTCTTACCTCGGCGCTTTCCAATGTTCAGGGCAAAGTGCTTTTGAGTTCAAGTGAGATAGCACCTTATAATCCACAGGATGTATTGTGGTCACAGGGGCTCACCACTCCTTTACTGCATTGTGTGATTGCGTGTGTGTGTGTGAGTGTGTGTGTGATTGTGTGTGTTTTTACAGTCTGAGCATGCAGACCCCGAAGCTATATAAAGTCAGATAACCATCTAGTGTGAGAAAACAACTGCAGCCTAAAATCCCCATATCAGCTTGTTACAATCAATCCCGCAATCATGTTTGATTCCACAGAGTTTATGTGTGTGTGTGTGTGTGTGTGTGTGTGTGTGTGTGTGTGTGTGTGTTTTTATGTGGATGGTTGTAAATCACCCAAAGATTGTGTATTTTTGTTTTATATAAGCTGTGACTCAGCATGGGTAATCTTTACCCCACTATTACTACATCACCACACGTCTACACATCTGTGCACACACACTCACACACACTTTGCAGTGTTTAGTTAACAGGTTGTGGTAGAAACAAGCACCTCAATAGAATAATCATACTATATGTTATGTGTAGTGGCCATTTGTCAGATAAATCCAAAAACAAATGTAAATCAAAGGGCCACTGACGCACCATGTGTTTGTGGTTTCACGCAGGCAAAAGAAACGCATTTTCCACAGGATTCCGTTTTTTCTTATAATTTATTTCACAAACAAAATCAAAACAAAAGAACAAAGGAACTTCTAATGCTACTTCTCCTGCACTGGTTAAAAACCACGAGCCCACCCAGGTGCATTCTGGTCCTACACCTGCTTGCTCCCAATTATAAACCCGGGTGCCCAAAGCGTTACCCAATTAGTAAACAAAGAAAACTATCAAAAGAAAAAGCTATCCTAATACATCCAAAAAAATCAACCTAAACAAGCAAACACCCATACTAACCAAACAATACTAATTGTGAACAAAAACAACCAAATACCAACATTAAATAAATAGCTCCAACATTATGTATAATACGATGTATATACAGTCTTATGAATCCACTCTGATCAAAGCTTAACAGTTAGTTTTGTATTTTTATATAACAGGATCATAAAAGAAATGATACTGGAGTCTCCGTATTATTATTATTATTATTATTATTATTATTATTATTATTATTATTATTATTATTATTATTATTATTATTATTATTATTATTATATGAGGCAGCCTTGTAGCCTGGTAAATGTGTGATTACATGCAGATCATCTCATGTGTCTCAAACCACCTCAGTGGTCGCATTCCAGCCATATGTTAAAACGTTTAAAACACATTTGTCTCTGCAAGATGCATACAAAATCTTTAGTTCTCCCATAATGTAACTATGCTTGTTTTTGGAAATAGCCACTCACCGTTTCGTTTTCTTAATACGTCCATGGTCTGTGACCTCAATAAACCACAGTTACACAAACATTCCACTGAAATTGACAATTTTTGTGTCTCATTAAAACCAACAGAAGAAAAACTGCTCCAGCAACCTTAATTAATTTGATCGAACAGAAAGTGTTCGATTAAAGTATTTATTTTATCCCTGATCAGTTCCACCAC
Organism: Ophiodon elongatus; assembly: GCA_016806645.1. NCBI lineage: Eukaryota > Metazoa > Chordata > Actinopteri > Perciformes > Hexagrammidae > Ophiodon > Ophiodon elongatus. Next base: position 2,539,688 of record JACSYO010002159.1, read on the forward strand.
TGAATGATCTGTGTGGATGGGAGAGACGTGCAAATTGGAGTCCATAAAGTCTTCTGACCTGTTGTTCATATTCATTCATAAATTGGTGTAATGGATGGTTCTTATCTAACGCTAGCTAAACTTTTAAGTGCAGAGGTTATTCTACTTCTGGCATTTTGCCAGTTACTGAACAGCTTCAGGTGTGTTACAAAAGGCAGACCCTGCTTTGCATGTAACCAGGGAAAACAAACACTGGCTGCAATTCGATCTTTAATCTGGCATATTTATGGCTAAATGAAAGTGTCTCAAATCTCATTTAGATTTTACCTGGATACAAGACACTTGAAATGATGAGTGTAAATGGGGCCTATGATGACCTAGTCTTGTCAACCCGCCTTTGAGTGTGGCCTTTAAAATGTCCATCACAATTTCTTAAAGCCCAACGTTGCTGTCTTCAAATGTCTTGTTTTCAGTCCAAAACTCAACGATATTATTATTATTAATACTATTAAATATAATAGTTTACAGTTCCATGAAATGAAGAAAGGTAGACAATCCACTTGAGTAGCTGGAGCCAATTCATTTTTGGCATTTTTCCAAGAAAAATGACAAACAATGAATGAGTTATCACAGTAGTTCAGTATTAACTCTCTGTTGATCAACTAATATATTTATCGTTAGAGCTTTAAAGGGGATAAAATACAAAATTACCGAGCTACAGTGCTTTTCATCACAGAACTAGAGTCACTATGTGTAGCTATTGGTCGTTCTTACACCGTCTTTGTCTTGTAACAATGCTCCCTAGGCTTTGTGGGCTGCAGACAGATGACTGTACCCTCTGCTGTGACACTAAGACAATGCCGCAATCATCATCATGTAGCAGGTCAGCAGCAAAGATGAACAACGCTCACCTCCTCTCTGGCCATCACACATGTGGGAGTCGTAGGGAGTCACAAAAATCCAAAGCACGTCTTTGGCTTTCTGCCTCGAAGCAAAAGGTTCTACTGTTTGTCTTCGCTAATAGAGATTTAATATGACGGGATGCAGTGTCCCTTTGTTTCAACGGGGGTCTTTCTCTGAACATTATGTCACAAGCATGAAGTTTACTGGGTCTGGTATTTGAATTGCTCGGTGTTTAGTTTGTTTGTCTTGCTTGAAAGGACTGCAAAGCTATGGTTTAAATTCTTTACAGTTTCTATGGCCAGAGATCCATCCATGCCAATGCACTCTATAGTTTGGTGATGGCGTTAGTCCATGCAATCCAAATAAACAGAATGGAGAGGATCAACCAAGTGAGCTATTCCCTATCTAGAGACACAATCATCGGCTCTTTCAACACAGAGCTTGATTGCCATGGACTATACGATTTAAAAAGCCAATATGACCTTTGTTTCGAGTGTGTGTGAGTGGGTCAATGTAGGTGAGACAAAAGACAAGGGGCAGAAGTCTTTCATAACAGTAACCATAATTTGGCTCAGATACCATGTGTGCAACGATGACTGAAGAACGTCTTGTGTGTGTGTGTGTGTGTGTGTGTGTGAGAGCATGGAGATGTAGGAGTCCAAGTCAGTCTCTGATCATTCTGCTCACTCCTTTTCTCTCCTTACACATCCAATTCCACTCTGCCACTGCCAATTTCAGGTGCTCTCCCTCTAGAATGCAGCGCCAGCCGATTTCAATAGAACAAACTGAAATTGGCAATTCACTCTCCTGTATCGATCCAGTCACTTTAAGACTAGGCACTCAACATTGAGAGCTGCCAACCAACCATGATTATATATGTGTGTTCATTTGAGTGTGTTTCTGTGTGTGGGTATGACTGGGAACCCTCACCAATATCCTGGAGAATCATTACCTGGAGTGTCTACCTGATATTAGATCTGCATAAACCAGAGTTATTTAAGCTACTTTTAGACTTCAATGTCTCTTTACTGATATCATTTAGAGTTGGCTCACATATGCATTTTTTGCAACATTTTATGACGTTTGCATTGAATTATCTACATTCCCACTCTTAAGGTCCCAATATAATAAATATGTTTAAACTGATTTTTATCTGGCCTTGGCCCTCTGACTTTCTGTGAATGTGTCTGTAAACTAAATCGTTCTCTCCAGTGATAAATACCAGGTCTATTAATAATTGACCATATGGAGGTCTAGCACATGTTCACTCAGGAAGACTACCTTACTTATGCACACTCTCAGCCTAATGCTTGAGGTAGAAGACATTTCCATGATGTGATTTTTTTTTGTGTTTTGTCACACAATCAGTCATGTTACTTCCAGCTTCTACATTCACATTCATCCAAATAAACTACAAGTTATGACACAATAACCATGCTAAACTAAAATGTCTATTATAATCTGAACTAATAAACTGCCCTCAGGAACAGATAGGTCACAGAGTGGTTAGACTCTCAATTTACCATGTGCCTGGACAAACCCAAGATAGGACTTGGGATCAATCATGGCACTGATTTGTGCTGAAATGTTGAGATTAATGTTATCCATTATTTTATTATGCAAATAGGTACACATACGTGTATTTCTACATAGGTCTGTCTGTCATGGTAGCAATGTCTATCTATGTTGTGTAATTGTTTAATTAATTCAATCTTGGATTAATTAGGTTTCATTCCATGATTTATATCAAACTGTTTGTTAGCATTTGGCAGCTGAGATAGCTCACCTTTAAAATATAGAAGAATTAAATAAACTATGTAAATAACTAGTATTGATTCAGTAAAATAAGGTGGTTTGCCTTTCCCGCCATAAAATGGCACCCCCCCCCCTTTCTCAAGAAGATAAAGCAAGGAGACCTCAGAGTAGGTTCCTCTCTCTTCTCTTTTAGACGGCACTTCGACTCTGGACTTTGACGCTGAAGATGTGTGAAGTTCTGTTCGTTTACAGACTTGAAAGTCTGCTGCGAGCGGGAAGATCTCCACAGACTGAGAGGACATCCAGCTGACCGAGAAGATCTGCTGGTTCCGCCTCTTATCTAGCTTTGTGTTCCTGACCTGTAAACTACGGCAATCCCGTGCCGTGTAATGTGCCATGCAGCTCTGACCGGTGACTGACTCTTACATGAAAGACATTTTTAACTGGCAAAGGTGCCATAATGACCCCTGGTGCTACGAAGTGGGGTGAAAAGATGACTCGGCATCCTGCTGACAGAGATGTAGACAAGGAAGAACGGTTCAAGCCGAAACCTCAACGAAGAAGGCGGCCAGGTTCCGAAGATATCAGAGGAAGCAGAATCTACTGCCACAGAGAGAGAGATGGAAGAATGCGATTCATCGAAGTACAATCATTTAACAACTTTCAAGATACAGAAATGGCCACCGACGAACAGCCGCAACTGCATACGGCTTAACTTCCGATCTGCACATCAGAGCCGTCAACAATACCATTTACAGATGTAAATTAGTTTGATGTTCCTCGGCCAAATAAATTTAAGCCAGATAATAAAATAATCTTTCATAGAAATATCTTACATCTAGATTAGATTTAAATTCAAACTAATATAAAGGTGCTTCACAATCTTCCCTGGTGCTTCTAAAACTGCTGGTTTTAAAATAATTTGAACAAAATTTAATGTAAAACGTCACTTGGCGGATTTAATTGATATATATTAATCCATGATATGAGTCAGTGATTCTACCTGGTCACATGCAATCTTTTCATTTTTTTTGTGGTTCATTGTTATTCATTGTACTCTTCATCCTATTCTTTATTCATTCCCTTCATTTTGTTTATTTGATTGTTTATTCATTAATTTTCTGTTAAGTTACGTAGTTAGTCCAATAAATACTTCATTTATAAAGAACTTTATCATTTAATCGGTGTGGATATGAAATAATAGGTCCCTATACACCATGAGAAGAACTCTGTAGCAACCCTGAGATTAAGTTTTAATTTATTAATATCAAAATGGATTCTTATGTTAAATTCTGTTAGTTACACTAATGGTGGCTTATGGCATCAGTATCATCATTATTTTATACAAATGTATGGGTTTATAAATCATAATTGAATTAAATTGAATTAATAATCGTTATAGATTGATATTAATAATTAGTATTTATTAAATCTTCTACCAGCAACAATGCTACACGGAATTGAAAACTCTTTCCTTTTTTGTAATGATTTATTTGCAAGATTCAGCAATTACAACCCTTGAACTGCTTAATTACTTACCCCCTCCACCCCCCTCAAATTAATACTGTCAAATTGTCTTAGCAAAAACGGAAGTTAAAGGTTTTTGTGGCTGTTTCAAAAACTCCTAGTGTTAGCGGCTGGTCTGCAGCTGTGTTTAAGTGTAGAGGTACCTTAAAATTCCTGATTCAATTTCCACAACCTAATAATTACAGTTATTGCATTCAAACTATTTGTCCCCCCTGTACTCTCCTTCTCATACATTTTTAAATGGAAAACATTTTTCAACACTCACTGTTTGCTCTGTGCTGGCTAAAGTGCCCACAAACTGCTGTGTAAAACAATACGGAATAAACGCTGAACGTTGTTAAGTCGAGGAAGCTGTAGATGATGAGCCACATTCAGTTTAAATTAAGACTGAGATGCATGGCAATACAGTACTGTGAGTTTGGGCTGTTAACCCTTTCACAGCTGCATGTCATACAACATATTCTGTTCTGTCAGTTTCTTCACAGAATTGTCTGATTCATGGCACAATTCATGCACAGAACGTATCATTTTTTTTTAGATGTAGTTTTAGCTCCTGGTTCAGTGCTCCTCTTTATGCGCTTGATCTCCAGCCTCTCCTTTTTTGTTTTTTCACATTTTCACAGTGGAGTTTCATCTCAAACAGTTCTCGAACTCTACAGTCCATCTTTAGAGTCCAGTGCACATTTCGTTTTCCATATATAGCATTTTATGAACCTGTTATATACAGTGCATAGCCAGATTCCATTGCTCCGAGACCTTGTAACAGTGTTGGGCTTTATTGATTCCAGCTATAAGCTATCTGTCAGCGATGATCTGAGTAAACGCTTTGGGTGAGTCTGCTACTACTACTATGCATTTGCTCTGTAATAAACCTTGTGTCCTGGGCTTTTGCATGTCAAATAAAAGAATGTTACTTGTGCGTAAGGCTGGTAGAAGAGAGTGTGGATGAAATCTATACATCCCCATTTTTTAGAGAATAATAAATTATGTTATTAGTGGTGGTGAATTTAGCTTTTATTGGCATTTGATTCGCATTATAGTGTGTTGGGGTCTCCGACTGCATCACCCACACGTTGTAATATTGCTTGTGATGTGCAAAGGGATAACCCCTTCCTCGCATATTAAACTGCTGCCACGGAATGAAGTTTAGTGGTGGAAAAATGATTATCTTTGCCTTCAGCCTCATAGAAATCAAGCCCAGGAAATGGCAACATAACAATGAACTGTCCATGTTGATATAGCCATTCAACCTCCTAGGAGACAAATTCATCGAGCAATTAGTTTGGGTTGTTGCAGTTGTTCACTCTGTGTGATTGTGTGCGTGTTTGTAACTGTTACATCACCAACGACTGCACAAGCCATAATATGCAGGTGGCCTATCTAAGTGTTCCCATTATGCAGTATTCCCGAAAAGCATGGCACAGATGTTAGACCCCTATGGGGGAGAAGCAGCATATTGAATGAAGAGGGGAATGCATATGCACAACTTTACACACTCACACACACACACTCACACACACACACACACACACACACACACACACACACACCTTCTTCTGCATCATTTCTAAAGGAAATGTCGTCTATCCCTGCTGCTACTCTCTGCATGTTTTGAAATATATAGACTCACGCACACAGTCACAGACGCACTCTAAATAATGAGTAAGCTAACATCTGTCAGTTTTAAGCTTTCATAGTTGCTTTAAATGCATTGTGTGCTAGATCCGATATGATGATCAACCACTATTTATTTGTCTGTGTTGTTATTCACGTTGAGTGCAAAGCTCACCAGTCGCTACTATCTTTCGAAAGAAGTTCAAAGTGTGAATGTTTCTAATGTGGCTCCTTCTCATGGTTTTACATCAGCTGTGTTGCGAAACCTGGCAGTGACTTTGTGAACTCCAGAGGGCCTGGAGTTCAGATGAGTTGTAATGAGAGTATCACAGGTGAATCTGAAAAGGAGAAAACAAGAAAAAATTAAATATTACTTCTCGCTCTCCTTTTGTGTGTTGAGGTCTCAAATTTACTGCTGCTGCTGAGCTGCTCACGGTCTGTGGAGTATCAATATTTCATTATTTCATATCTGTGTGCTTAGCAGAAGAGGAGCACAAGCTATGTCTCTCTCACTCTCTCTCTCTCTCTCTCTCTCTCTCTCTCTCTCTCTCTCTCTCTCTCTGTGCATATATAATATTCTTTAGTTTTTGGACTACTCCCCACTTTAGCCCATTCTTTCAGATTGCATATAGCAGATTCAAAAGCTAATATAATCTGACAGTTAATTATCTTGAATTGAATGTGCTGAAAATGGCATAATAGCCATGCCATTGAAGGATAAACACTGCACAAACAAAATTCATAGTCATCCATAGATGATTGTTTCATTGTTAGTTTTACACTTTTTCTTCCCCTACATCCCCATTGTAGCATGACATACATTGCAATCATTCAGAAAGAGGTCTACAAGAAACATTGATCAACTCTTCAACAATCTCCTTCATGTAGAGTAGTAAGAGGTACTGAGCTTTTCAGTAAAAGTAAACTGACCTTTTGTTGGCAAAGGTATGGAAGATAACATTAGCCATAATTGACGGGGCACTAATGGACGAGGCTTGTTTTTGCGTAATGATTGATGTGCATGCATTTAGCTGTGGGACAGGCTGGCAGTCGGAAGTGTTCCCTCCAGAGGTGCTGTTGTGCAGCTCATCCTCTCCTCCAGCCTGCCTGGAAAGAGTACCTTCCTATGGTGATGGTTCTGCAGGCCTTTATGTGTCACATAACGTTAAGTCTTCTGGCATGTAGTTTTCTTGGATATGGAGATGTGTGTGTCTGCGTGTGCGTGCGCGTGTGCGTGCGCGAGAGCAGTTGACATTTTTGTTGCATTGCTTCTTTTTGCAGTTGCATACCGGTAGATCGTTCACAGCAACTATATTCACTCATCATGTTTCTGCCTGTCAAGCAAACTCAAAGATGAAAAAAGATAAAAGAAAAAAAGAAAAGCTTCACCTAGTGTCTTGGTGTTTAGACAAGTTGCTGAGACAGAATCACTGTGGTTGTATGTGTGTTTTTATAGGAGTTGTATCTGTTGAGGGTTTTCTCAGACGATCTGCACATACTTGGAAAATGTGAAGATGACATTGATATTTTAGATTATTCATCAACTCTAACTTAATTTACACAGGGATGTCTAGGAATCATCCTATTTTATTAACTACTAATAAGATAACTTGACTTTAAAAGAATCATCTTACATATATTTATTTACTGTATTACAGTATTAGCATTGCAATTGTACTATTAAACACACTTAAATATATAATTGATTATCATAAGGATGGTGGAGAGATTACATTGGTATGATCTCTGATTCCACTGCACCACAATAGTCTAATAAATAATAAATGGTTCTGACTAAACAGGAAACATGCTGCTGAGTATATTGATGTTGCAAAATAACAACATGTTGGTCAAACATGAATTAAAAACCACTCAAGAAATGAATATGAAATTTTTGTACCATGAAATTAATTAACATCCTCATTTAAAGTTCAATTAGCTGTTTTATCTCTCTCCCCCGACCCCCCCTACACTCATCCTCTCTTCTCACATCAAGCTGTGAATCAGGCTGTATGGGTAGCAACAACGAGTTTCCCCGTTGCCATGGCAACTCTGCGCGGGTGATCTTTTGTCAGGTGCCAAGAGCTTGCTGCAATGGAATAGTGTTGGTTATGTGTGTGTGTGTGTGTGTGTGTGTGTGTGTGTGTGTGTGTGTGTGTGTGTGTGTGTGTGTGTGTGTGTGTATCTGCACACTTGCACATGGTGCCACTGTGAGTGTGAGGGTTAGCAGGATAGAAAGACAACAGTGTGCTTATCTTTGAGAAAGACTGCAAATCCCCTTTCGGTCTGTCACTCTCCCTCCTCCAGCAGCGTGACTCTTTCTCTTTCTTTCTCAGCTTCAATCTCCGTATCTTCCATTATCTTTCCTTCAGAAACATCATTGTTGCATACTTCTCCCTATCACTTAAAATGACTAAAAGGGACTCCACAACTTTTGTCATCCCCCTTCTGCTCTCACCTGCTCCCAATGTCTCGAACACAAGGACGCACAACATGAAAAGTTGCTGTGTGTATTTTTCCGTTTCGCTACACCTACTCTCCTCCCTCGCCCTGTTCCATGATATGCAGATTCTTAGCTCTCAAAGTACAGACTGTATTGATCTTCCCCGTCCACTCTCACTCTGTCTCTTACCGCTCCCTCTATCCATTATCCTCCCTTCATTCTGCTCTTTTCCCTCCTCCCTCCATCCCTAATGACCTTTCTGCTGAATCAGAGGCCATGAAGAGTTATGGCATATCTTTATTTCTATATAACGATAATGAGAAAAAACTATTAGTCTCCAGTGAAACTTAAACCGCATAAAGCACGACAGCTGAAGACAAAAATGTTCCTATCAAAACATCTTGTGGCGCACGCAGCTTCTGCATGCAGAGTTATCAGAACGTGTGTGTGAGCGTGTGTGTGTGTGTGTGTGTGTGTGTGTGTGTGTGTGTGTGTGTGTCCTAAATTAGGTGAATGACTTGTTGTTGCTGTGTGGCTCTGCTTGCCAACACAGAGGCTCTCTCTTCAACTTCACTTAATCAGTATGCAGCTCTTCTCTGCATCACTGTCCTTGTGTTATAAATACGTAGATGCACACACACTCTCTCACACACACGCACACACACACACACACACAAAGTCAAAAAAACACACTTACTTCATCGACATTCCATTCCTGACTCCATCGCTGTCCTGGTGGTATAAATATCATGTATAAAAAAAGAGAAGGAGGAAAACGCAGAACTTGTCCAGATTCCGAAACACACGTGTGCGTGTGTGTGGACACGCTTTCTTCCCCCTCGCTTACTTTCTTTGATTCACACACATGCTTGCGTGCGCACACACACACACACACACACACACACACACACACACACACACACACACACACACACACACACATACACACACACACACACATACACACACACACACACACTGAAATGCAGACACGCTTGTGAGAGCCCCAAATGTGTGAGCACATGCATACACACACACTCACTCATTCGGGGTGATAAATAAAGCAGTGCTAGCTCAGCAGTAGCCCTTTGCTATGTCAGGCTTTACTGATGTCTGGTTCAATCCAGAGGAGTGGTTCAATCAGGTCCCACAAGACCAATCTAATCTGAGACCCACAACATGCACGCACGCAAACACACACACACAGAGCAATGAGAACGTATTGAGCATTTTTCATCTTTCACTTTTATACAGTGACTTTCTTATAACTTAATAATAACTTCATCAAATTGTCCTTCTTAGTTGAAGGAGGAATATTTTTATTTCAATTAATTTGACAAAACATAAATGGAGTAGGTCAGAGATGACACTTGAGAATGGGGGAAAATATTATATATATTTTTAAAATGCAATGACATAAAACCACTTGAGCAGAGTTAAGATAATAAGGAAAGGTGTAAAGTTTGTAGAGAATACAAATCCTCTTCAGTCTCAGCACCCTCTGAGAACACTAGCAATAATTTAGCTTGCTGAGGTGCTGGCACACTGACAAGTATAAACAGAAAATCACAAACCGTGTTCCCAAATCAGTACTTTGCTGAAACCTGAGAAACCGCCATTTCCAATCACCAAGGTCTGCACATTTCATGACTGAGTGACTCTCAGACAGTCCCTTTACAGTTTAGACGTATTACCTCTACACATATACCCTTCCAAGTCCTTTAATACAGGATTGAGAATCAACTATCATATAAAAATGCATGCATTCAGGTGTGAAACCTAGATCGGATCCGCCGAGTCACAGATCCAAGGTAAATCCATTTTGATCTTTCATATGTATTGTGTCTTATCTTCAAATTTTGTACAATGATGACATTAAAGCACACTGAACTGAAGTAGATTCAGGGACTGTTGAGCCCCGCCATGCTGCTCTCTCTGACTGTAACTCTGTGATTTTACATTTTCTTTTCTTTTAAATATAGAAATAACAGATAAGAAGCAAATGTGTTTTTCTCTGTGACTCACTTTAGCATGGTTTATACTTTCCCTCTGCCCGTCATATATAGCCTAAAGCTTTTGGCAACAACCTCAATGTCAGTCCTCTCCAACCTCTTAAAGACCCTGGCTTCTGTTTACTCATGCATGCTTGAGAGTTTATTCATCCAGTTAAGAGTCCAGCATGGAGAAAAAAATGGTATTAATTTGTTTGTCCTGGGACTTCTGCACTCTCCACACTCGGGATGATTTCACTCTTGCGTGATGGGCTGCGATATGGTGGCACAAACTGAAGATAGAAACTTGAGATGCTAGATGTATTCTATGAAGTTAAAGATCTATTTTCTCTTTCAGGCACGAAAACCTGGACTTAAGTATCCCTGGAGGTAATGAATGATCCGCTCTCCCGGATCCATTGGTTGCTGCAGTCTTCAAATCGTATACAGCCTACAAACTGTATTTCTTCTGTCAACGGCGTGTTCTTTTTTATGTAACTCTCGGGGAAGACAAAATGATGCCACACTGGTGACTTCAGGGAAGCAGGAGGATTGTTTGTCCGTCATCTTGACTTTGACAGTGGCCATGATGTCTCCTCCTGAAGTGCCGCTGCAGGCCGACTGGTAACCTACGCTGTGAAGTTGTTGTTTTCCCTTTCAGACACGCACGAGGGGTGGTGTTGGAGAGAAAATAAAATCTCAGATCCTGCTCAATGGTCGAAATGGAAAGCGCTATTCAAGCTATTTTCAAAATTGTGACACCCTTAGTTGAGATATCAATGTCTTGCACGTGAATTTGAGACTATAGGTTTCGATGAGTATAACATTTGTATACTACTCGCTGTAGGTTGGTGATTTCAACATTGGACCGCGAGAAACATACATTTCTGAGAACATAAAACATGAGACACAGGTCTTGTTAATGAGTCATATAAAGAGTTAATTAAACTGGGGATCATAGGACGCCAGGAACATAGATACGCTCCCCTTGTCATTGAGCCTGGCCAGAAATATTCCAGCATGTAACCCCTTGTATAACAACAACACACAAGACTTCACATATTGTGTGAGCTTTAGAAAGGATGGGGGGTATATTTATTTTATTTTACATTTCGCCAATCTGTTTTACCCCGTTTTGTGCTTCGCTAACCAATTAAAGTATGCAAACATAAGAGCGGTATCAATCTTATCTCTGAGCGATGAAGCGAATAAGGGCATTTCCCAAAGCGACAAACGTTTTCCTTTCAATGTTAACCCATGTGTAATTAGTGAGTAAATATGCTTCTCATTCACATTCCCCACTAATGTTTTCCCTGCCTGCCCAGAGATTTGTATCAGCAATCGCAGGCCTGCCACTCCAGCCTCTAGGCTACTGCTGCTCCTAAACACCGCTGTAAATCCATGACATGATACAGAATGGGAGGGAGCAGGATGGGAAAAATAGACGCGGTCAAAGTATCAGCAGATGATTGTAGAAGTTCAAAGGATGGGGGCAAGAAGAGAGGGCAAAAGAGAGGGCGAGCGTAACTCTCTCCCTCTCTTTCGTTCTTTCTTTTTTTTACTTTTACCCGCGTGCACACACACACGTTTGCACTTCGCGTCTTTCAGTCTCTCTGTCTCTCTGTCTCTTATATCAACCTGCCTGTCAACCCTTTCGACCTGAACGATCCATCAACTGCTGCTGCTGCTGCTGCTGCTCCAAGACATGGAGGGGGAGGCGAGGGGGGGATAAGGATGTGAGGAGAAGGAGCGAAAGAAGAGAGTGAATGAGTGACCCTAGTCAGAAAGAGGGACACCACCTCCAATGCAACAAAAAATAGTTTGGGCTGTAGGTTGGGTCACTTTTTGCCTCTGAAACCATGTAGGAACTGAAAGAGGCTCCCTCTGCTACACGTGCGTCTCTCTCCTACTCTCACTATTACCCGTCCTTCTCCTCCCCTCTCCCGGACTACTCATCTTCCTCCATTTCTTCTCGCACTCGGAGAACTGATGCTCGCAAATATGCTAAATGCAGCAATTAAACAAAGCAGCAATCTCTCAGTGCAAATCCTCTGTGACGTCTTTTTTTAAGTATAAAATAATTTGGTGTAATGACCAGTGAAAATGATGATAAGTCACCCTAGCTTTTGCCTTGAGTGCCAGTCCAGATTACTGCCTGACTCGCTGTTGATAGAAGGTACAGTGTTACAGCTTTACATTTTACAGTCCATCCTCCTCACTCGCCTGTCCATCACCTGCCCCGCTCTCTTCTTCACCGCTCAGTCATTCTCGAAAACGCATTATTCACAGAGCCTGGGAAATTACTCAGTCGAAGCAGTTAAGCATGCTCATACATCAGACATTTAAAAATAGTTCCTACCCTTTTACCTCACTGTCTCCTCTCCCTCCCTTCTCCCCATTACTTTTCTAGTCGTCTCTTTAGGTGTCTATAATTTCACTTGTCTGCAGTGTCTACACTGTTTATCTCCCATCCTCTCTTCTCTTCACCTCTCCATCTCATCAGACTCCCCTCTGGTTTCTTATCACACTCTGCCCTCTCCTCTCCAGGCAAGTTGGAGAGAGAGGGAGAAAGAAAAGACCAGGGTGGAAGAGGAGATAGTAGAGAGAAGAGTGACAGCAGCTTACGGGGCAGTGGGTGGGGGCTCTTTCCCCTCCCTGTATTTTATACCTCACTATCCAACTAGCTCTCCCTTCCTTTTACTCATCACACATACCCACCCACACACACACACACACACATACACACTGCAGGGGTCTCTGTTCTTCCTTGTCTAGTTATGTTTCCTTAAGGGTTCTCAGCTTCACTCATACACAGCTGAGATCTGCCTGGTGCTGCCCTCGCTGCCTGACAGCGGCTATACGTGCACACACACTCGCATGCATGCCTGTCTACATACGAATACTCACATACACCTGCAGGGAAACACAGGAATAGACACTGACAGAAAATATCATCAAACATAGAATAAACACTTTCCAGCAATGCCGACATTTAAGACACATGCTGATTTGTAAAACGAGCCTCCACCAATGCAGTGTGCTGAAGCAAACCTGCTGCTTTTGTCCTGCCGGTGGCTGTGAATCAGCATTCTGTCTGAATTATAGGGCTGCATTACGGATTCACTCTACAACCCACATACTCTCTAGACATTGTTCCAAGAAACAAACAAACACGCGCACACACAGCCGTAGCTAGACCAACAGACACCAGGAAGACATTTTTTAAATAACAAAAAAACAGGCGCTTAACGTCAATTTTCCCCTGTTGGTGAGACTGTTATTTAACACCGCCACAGAAATTATACAATCGCTTCGCTGTGGCAAGAAACACATGCTCTTCCTACGTTCACACTTGCAGGCAGAGCTATAAATTCCAACCATGGTGCGTGTGTTCTCAGGGCCCGGGCTTTGCATGGTATTGCAGATTACATGGCGACAGTCATGGTCTTATCTATTATCTATTATAACAGGTTACATCTGTACGCATTCCTTTGTGATACATTTAGGATGTATACACATCATAGTCTAACACTACTTAATCAGGATGCCATCTACAATTAAAGTAGAACTAGTTTCCTCTATGATCTACCCATTAAAATTACATTTTAAAGTAATTATTTTTTTCATAAATGCTTGGCAATAAAAATGATCGGGTAGCTGTGGATTTGTGACTGTTAAGATACTCATTACCTACAGTGTAGAAATGCATAGGCATGTGTTTGTGTGTGCAAGTCTGTGTGGGTGAATGCTGATCCTCTAAAAGCAGTCAGGCCTTAATTAAGCAAACCCCTGTATTGTTCGGTACTAGTGCTAACAAAGCAAGTGATCCCTGCTCATTAGGCAGAAATCTCCGTAAATCTTTGCCCCTCTCTGCTGTAGTGGTAGTTACAGAGCACTCTCACTAGCGCAACGGATCCACATCATTACTCACACTTAACATACACACACGCACACATAAACACAATCACGGCCATACACCCGTACAGTATAGAGACACATTATGCGTCATTACACTTACTAACTAAGCAGAAATAACATCAAGTCAGTGTCAGTGGGCGAGGACATGGCACTGGTTTGTCTTAGTGGACTGAAATAACTGCCTACACCTACACATACACACACGCACACACACACACACACACACACACACACACACACACACACACACACACACACTGTATTTCTTAAAGGAGCTGTATTTAACATTCTCAACATTAATGGAGCAGCAAACAACTGTGTTTTCTTGGCTAAGTAAAGATATGGTGGAGTAATGTCTAACCGAGCAGAGGATGAAGTCACTCTTGCGCTGTTAGAATCGTTACCTATGAGCCGCTATGCCTCGGTGTCGCTATGTTTAGAGCTATCTATAGGCAATAGAAATGCTCCCAATCCTGAATCGTTTACCTTTACCGTCACCCCTCTACTTAATGCGCCCTTGTGCAAATCATGCACATCTTTGAACATGGCCTTCATTTTGATTTCAACTACACTCCTGTAAAGTCTCGTGACTGCATCTTGCCCTATTGCATTGACGAAATCTGTCCAGAGACAGATATCTGGCAAATGAAAAAATTTCCTCTGAACTAAAACGGGGTCGAAAATAAAGCTTCACTAATGAATAAATACATAAATGAGGACAAAAACCTGAAGAATGTCAATTGAAATTCCAAGCAATATACTTGTCAGTATAGTGTACTGTAATGTAATCTCGTGTACTGTAATGTAATCTCACCCCGTTAATTGCACCTCCGTCCTCTCTGTCTTTTACCGTATGTCCTTAATCACTCCTCCCTGCTTCTTTCTCCTCAGTTGCTTCCTCCTGCTCAACCTGACCTCTCTTCGTGCCACTACCGTAGCCTGGGGCTAATGGAAGTCAGCAAGCTGATCGAACAGCCAGAGCCAGCAACACACACACACACACACACGCTCACATAAAGAGAGGTGATACGCACCGTTAAAAATACAAATACAATAGCACAAAAATAAATGTAAGTCAGCTCTACTAAGTCTAAAACCCCGCTGTTTTTCCTGTGGATAAGAAGTGTTTGTGTTTAAGTTTAAGCAAATCACATCTATTTTATTCATATGCATAAACATGTGTGAAAGCAAGATTTATAAAGCTCAAGGTACAATTTGACGTGACACCTCACTTGACCTCATAAATTCAGCTTTGTATCATGTTGACCCTTCTAAAACATGAATAATTTATTTCACATGCAAATACACCTTGCTCTAGTCTGTGCTGCATTTTTGAAGCATTGGTGTGAGTTGTTCCACCTGAAAACACTAACAAAATGAATGGGAGAAACCCAGCACTCTCCCATTCATACTAACTTTTCGTCTCCTGTCTTTCTCTCTTTGTCGTCTTTTCTTCATTCATCACCTCTGCTTCCCTCTTATTTTTCTTTCCTCTCCATTCACAATTCCAATGTCACTCAAATTTGTAGAGTGTGCTGGCACAGCAGTCCACCCTAGGCCGCGCAGGGCTGGCATAAATTGAACATGCTTTTATATCTAAATCGAAAGCTTGATCTTGCTTTCACTAAATCTCTGAATACCAAACGTTCCTAAATCTGCAACAGCACTGAACCCCCCTGAAAGTGTTTTTTATGTAAGAAGCATTATACACTTTAAACAAGCAGGCACATAAGCTACACCAGCCACCAGCAGATGGCCTTGGCCAACTAAACCATTTGCAATCTGAGTAGAGCAGCTGAAAGTCAAACCACTACACGCAGACACAAAAGAAACATTGGCCTCTTTTATCTTGAGCTTAATTTTCTCTAACTACAACCTCAGAAGTAGTTTAAGTGTTTAAGCCTGTATCTAGAAACTGTGAAGCAATCAGTCTAACCAGTCAATATGCTTATCCTCAAAACGGTACCTTTTTGTCCCTCAATGTTGTTGCCAGAAATGCAATAAATAGGTGCCTTTTAACAACAGGGACTCGATACCTTGGAAATAAAAAAATAGACAGAAAGTTTGTTTATTCTGTTAGTCAGTTATCAGACTGTTATTAAAAACCAGTTTGGCTCATTCTCTCAGGTCACTTGTAGATGTGATTGAGCACCTGGGTAACACAACCAGAGAGATGGACACACGCGTACACACATACATACATGGATGCATACATACATACATATATACATACATACATACATACATACATACATGAATACATACATACATACCTACGTTCGCCTTCCTAGCTGCAAAAGCAGTTGTACCCTGTCAGCTGAAGCAAAGCACAGAGTACATGACTGAACTAAACTGGTGTCAGTAGAATATTACCCAGCCGAGCACAACACACAGACTAGCAGCAAGGTCGTCAGATCAACACTTGGCTTTTTGTCTATGTACTAAATTAGAGATACATGTATGGGACGATGTACTGGTGGAGATCAGGGCAGAATAATGGAGGGAGAAAGACAAACAATTGTGACGGTAAAAAAAGAAAACTGAAAAAAAAACACAGGACCAGGAGTCAAGGGAGGATATAGATGATTGACTTTGTGCAAATGTAAAAAAGTGGCAAAGAAATAAGGAAACAGAAAAAGGAATAGAATGATAAGTAGGAGAAAAACAATAAGAAGAATCCGTATACAATGCACTACTGGCCACCCTAAAGCATAAAGTAGGGCCCACACTGCGGAACAAAGACAGAAATGGTCTATTCAGAACACCAGCAAGGGACACAATGCTCCATATTTTATTTTTTGAAATTATGCCTCTCCTCCTCCCCCTCCCCTTTACTAAAATGAGTGATAATGACACAAATTGCTAATCTTTCTTATATACAAGAGCAAGGTCTGTAGCGCACTGCTGAGCAGCACAAATGACTGCAACTTTTCCCAAACTTGCAGTATTTTTTAGATCGGAGAGAGGGCCATAATCTCCAGGGACCCAGAATTCACTAGGCAAACAATACGAATGCAGAGCTTTACAGCACAGACGGAGGCAGAAGTAGCAGAGGGTTGAGAATCACCCTTTCTCTCTTTCACACTCGCTTTAGCTCTCCCTCTGCACCCCCTTTTCTCTCTCTTCCTCCTCTCCCTCAACCTCTCTTTTTCAACATACTGGGTCAGTCGAGCTCCTGCACTGCAGCACTGTCGAGTGATGTGTTGAAGGCTTTTTCATGATCTCAGGACAAAATAAAAGTGTCACAGTTTGAGTGGTTCTCGTCTCTTTTCGGGCTTTTTGTAGGCTGTAATGTACCATTTGTGCCTGTTTTAATTGATTGCAGCATAATTTTAGTAACACCTAGGCTTAAGTGTGGCAAATCTGTCAAATGACAGTCGGTCCTCTGAGGATTAACCCAGTTGACACAGTCCAAGTCGTCAAATTGATGCAGTATTCAGTACAGCACCAGTAGCAAATGTGGTGCCTGCATATAACAGGAAAAACTGCACCCTCCTGTCTTTGCACAAGATATACACAGCACTTTATGACACCGCAAAGAAAACCAAAAGTTAGTTGAGCCATCAGCATAATCACACAAAACTCAAATAAGCTCTTACACACACACACACGGGCCTTTCCCCCATTTCCCAACACACACAAACATACACACATGCACACAAAGTGGAACGTGCCTTTCTGTATGCAGCACCTGCAGTATACTGCAACTTCAGCACCATGGTCAGAGACAGATTGGCTTTTTCAGCACACTGGAGATAATTCCCTGTTTCCCAAACGGAGAAAGCATATCCCCCCAGCTAGACACATGCACGCGTACATATAATGCCAAATATAAGTGGTCGCAACCCTCTCTCAGTGCCTTCATAACATGCTCTCTCTCTCTGTTTTGGACTCTCAGTTTGGTTAATTGGACAATTATGGATTCTTTCAGTGACAAAAGAGCACAAAGAATCCCTACTTTCTCTAAGTGGCACATCCTTCACAATCCTCTACTGACAACTCCATGTTCTCTCACCCTTCCCTAAGCCGCTTGTCTGTGCTTGCCCTCCTATCAATATTGCTCTCAAACTGATCTCTTTTTTCCCATGTGTTTTATTCCTCTTGCTATTTATGCCGTGCTGCCATTTCAAATCATGTCTGAGCTAATTAAGACTATCAAATACCCACCAACAAACACACACTGATAGAGCAGAGAAAAACAAGAGAACAGAAATACATGGCAGAAATGGAGCCACCTCAATGACATATATGTCTGTTTGTTGGTATATCTGTCCGTCTGGCATTCTCCCTGTTTCCCATTGCACAAACGTATAGAAGCATGTGCACACACAGACACACCTAGGTGCACTGACAACTGACAGCACCCCATTTTCACCCTGCAGTGCAGGCACATACCAGCAAAACAGCAACCAGAGGCCCAAAAATATCCTGAGCAAAAAGTGGAAAGGAGAACAATATATGAAACAACATTTGTGGGGACCACCTCAAAAGTAAAAACGGCAATACAAACAGTCACGATCAGGCTACGGCCTCCACTTATTAGGAAACATATGCACTTATAATTTCTTCTAGCAAATGGCTAAAGTGAGTTCTGAGCTGGTGTGAGAGCCTGCAGAAGCTTTTCTGATAGGCTTATAGTATCTCATATCTCTAAATTAAGCTAATTTGAAACAGCTATGTCATGGTTAAGGTTTAAATCAACCAATTGATATATAATTATGTATCATTACATTTGTCTTAATAGGCATGCATTGCTGGATTAGTTTCTGCATTATGTTCTAATAAGACTTTTATATAAAGGCCTGAAGGAAAGTGTGCCAAGCATTCTTATAATTTAACTTGGAGCAAAACTAACTCCAGACAAAAGCTTTGCAGAACATTTACAGCACAGTGACTTATTGTCAACCCACCACAGAATGTATCTTAATGAAGTAGGTTGATGCATGAGAAAGGTCATTAAAGTCTGTGAGTTCTTTTCAAATAATGCAAGAATCAAAGGATCAAGAAGTGTGCAAGAGAGTCATGACAGACATTTTGTTTCCACAGAAGTTATAAGACAGTCTGAAGGATTCAAAATGGAGAAACGTATAACCTTTACCACTCCAAAGACAGGCAACATCTACAAATAGTTTCTCTTTCAACATACCTGTGTTTGAAGCTGGTTAAATTGTAAAACTTATACTATTGAGGGGGTGGTGTGTGGGGGTTTGGGGGTTCAACAATGGTGCAAGGACATAGATCACAATATAAACTCAGCATAAGAATGGAAAAGAAGACACAAGTTGAAAAAAGAGAGAAAGAGAAAGACACAATTAGAAATAAGTCGTAGGGACACGGACAAAGCCAAGGACAGAGAGGCACACACTGCATTTGCTAGCTTGCCAACGTACAAACCTCAAGAGAGATGTTGAAGGAAAGGTTAACTCCACTGCGAACATTCTAATACCACTGACTGAATAGAGAGAGATTCAAACAAGAAGTGAATGTTTACATTTCAAACACAAAAAATAAACATTTAGTCAACGTTCAATCCTATTGGTTGCCATTGTCTAATATGCCACCAAAGTATGAAATCACTTGGAGATATTAGTGCAGGATAACAAGAGGATTTATTGGGATAAAACCACTCAGCATGGTATACTGGGACAAAGCCCAGCACTTATTTGTGAAATATAATGATGGGTTGGTGACAGGAGTGGAGGATAAAAGGTTACCAAGATATGGGACTATAGCAGAAATCATCAATGATCCTAAAACTTTATTTATTAATTCATATGGGGGGTAGGGGTGATGGTGAGGGTTGGGCTTAACATAGTAATGCATTATGTTTTTAATCAAACTGAGTGCACACTTAAAACGCTGACCATATAGTCTAACCTCTTGGTCAGGGAAAGGAAGGCTGAACGTGTGTGTGTGTGTGTGTGTGTGTGTGTTTGTTTGTGTTTGTGAAGATGCCTCTGTGTGTTTGTGTGTGTGTGTGTGTGTGTGTTTGTGTGTGTGTGTGTGTGTGTGTGTGTGTGTGTGTGTGTGTGTGTGTGTGTGTAAGTGTGTTTGTGTGTTTGTGTGTATAGGTGTGTGTGTTTGTGTGTTTGTGTGTGTTTGTGTGTTTCAGAGTGCATGAGTGCTGAAATAAACAAAGGAGCAGAGCAATGGAGTGGGGCAGCAGAACATAGGGGTACAGCATTGTGAAACTTTCTGCGAGTAGGAAACGGAGTCTCGACGTAATGCTACCATGCTTACAAAGGCTTTATATGAAGATGACCTCCACTCATTTGAGCAACAATAATCGTCAAAGAAACTAAACAATGAATACAACACAAGGTAAAATGTTTCATATAATGCAAGCTCGTAGGCTGGATCCTTACTGAAGATGACTGCTCTAAACTAGCTAAGGGCCTTCCCATTTAATAGAGAAGTATGTGGTTTGCTACATGTCTTCCATTTAGTGTAAGTTGACACACATGATAAACTATAAGACTCAATTTCAACTGAGGATCATCACTCTTAAACCTGTTGAAATCAAAGCAAATGGCATGTCATGCCCATTTTAAAACAAAACAGAAATACACCCTCCTTTCCATAGATATTCACAAATGTATAGACATCAAGATTGCATCATATTTTTCCCAAATAGAAATTTCACTTCAGAAAGAGAAAAAGGAAAAGCACTATGATCATGTTAACTGTTATACCATATTTACTCCACAGCTGCTTCAACCTTGTTTTTTTGTCTACATGTACTATTTGGTCCCAAGAATGAATCTGGCTTGGATATGGAAATATCAAATATCAAAAATCACAGCAAAAAAGTTAGACAATTAATATTTGCTGTGGTAACGACTATTGAGGGTTAATTTACCGTTAGGGATTTCAGTGCAAAGAAAAATAATGAAAAATATATCAACAATATGAAAATTGATGGTCAGTTCTTTCAAGGTTGTTTTGTTTTTTTTCAAAATAATGTTTCATTTTGTTGATGCAGCTAGAGTGACCTGTTTTATTTTGCCATTTTAAAGTCAATTGGTTGAAATAAAGCAAGAAAAAAGAAGGGTCAAGAAAGCATGAAACGGATGAAGCTGTGCTGGAATGGATAAACTTATCTTAAGCCACTTGTAGTTCGTACGTATATATTTTTCAAAATAATTAATATGTAATATGAGACGTATGAATGATCTCTTAAGATAAACATTTTGTGCATTACATTATATCTGCGTCCAATCTACTCAACGCCCAATGAATCTGAAAGCCTTTTTACCGCCCTCCAGTGGAATAAATCCACATTGCTACTATGGAAGGAGTCAGAAATTAGATGTGCAAATTCAAAGAGCGACACCCAATCATGTTGTCATTCGCCCTCTCAATTACTGCTTATTGGCCTTCATCAGTAATACCCGTTAAGATAATTAAAATTGCAGCGCACCGCACTGATTTGGTATATCCAGTCAAATCATCAACTTCAAAACCAGCTGAATTCACTTGACTTGTTCTTTTACCTTCATTACATCCAACTAGGACTAGGAAGTAATGTAGTGGCAAATAAAGATAGCACACTATGATATCCAGTAGGTAAGGATCATAGGACAAACTACCAAAAAACAGAAGAAGGTGATTATATTTTCCAGAAAATAAAACAAAAAAACATTGTTTACCCTTTTAATTAACCCTTTCTCTATGAATTAAATTAATCTGGTATTAATCCAAAAATAAGACGTAAAACAGAGTTGAACTCTGTTTAAATGTTATTGCCCTCTACAACATTCCTGTCTAGCACTCTATTGGTCCAGTAGCTATTCTCTCATCTGCAGCAGCATTACCTCATGATGGTTGGCCACAGCGCCTACATGCCATTAACAAGACACCAAATACACAGCCTGTCAATAGTGCTCCACACACAGGTTCCCGTGGCATCAACCCTTTCATCATTTGATTGAAGAGTTTGTTTTTATTAAGAAGGCTATACCAGACGCATAATCACTATACATTGATTTAACATTACCTTTACAATTAAATTCTTCACTGAAATTACAGAATAAATATATGCACATTTTTCTTCAAATCTTTGTGAGAGAGAAAACATTAAAAGTGCCTTCTACAAAGCCGTTAGTGGGTGACAATGGGGAATCCAGAAGCAATGGAAGGGGTGTCAACAAAGTGCGTGGAAATATCCAGAAAACCTTGAGCGTTGTCTTATAATAATATTCACAAATGTTTTACCATCCGTGCGTCGGCGCATCCTTTTTTACGAGAAGCACCCTGATATAGACAGAAGTCCTCATTAATAGTAATAACCATATTAATAAGATATAAAAATTAAATAGAACACTGAACTGTAAATGTGTTGCAGTATCTCTGTTCATAATGTGATGTGATAGTCTGAGTGAATCCCCTCGCTTCCTGCACTGAAGCGAGTGCATGCAGCAAACTGCAGTTCATTTTAATATATGTATTTTTTTCTCTCTTTCGATCCTTTACTACAAACTTCATGTGCACGGCCTCCGGGTGTTTGTACATCCTAGTCAGGGGTTAAAGTGTACAGAAAGAAAACCCCAAAGTCAGGGAGACGTCCAGCTCCCGTGCTTCTTGCGCATCATGGTAACTCCATGAAAAGGGGTTATAGTGACGGATGTATTTTAGGATGTTTTGTATGTTTTATTCCCCGGTGCCCCTCTCATTCCTCTTTTGCTCTTTCTTGGGCATATAGAGATATTTATATATTATAAAAATAACGGCTGTTGACATTGCTGGCTACTCTGAAAAAAGGCACTTCATTGAAATATCTGAGAATGGCCTCTCCTCCAAAGTGATTTTGAGGGGAAACTTTGTTGTAACTGTAATAGAATATTTTATTTTATATCATGCTGCTCTCTCAAGTTTGTTTTTTGTTATATTAGTTTGGGGTGATTTTTGTTTTCAGGGTGGCAAAGTGAATGTGTTGATTTTGTGTTTTGTTTTTTTCTCCATGGGATAGAGATGTTAAAACCGGTACGATTTTTCCAAGACTTCGAGGTAATCCGGCTTGGTTTGAAGTTTGGCCCTTAACTCGAGGTAATCACTTTGGGACGGGTCAGGGTAGCAGCCTTTCCCCGCCGTGAAAAGCAATGTCTCCTTCAGCCGTGCATCCTGCTGCAAATCCGGGTATTGCATGCCTGGTGGGTGCGCATGCGCCACATGCATGTCCTTTAGTTTGGGTACTGTCCCATACAAACAGTCTACAAAGCCCACTGTTGGTGTGGGCCTCTGACTGTCAATTACAGTAGGGCAGAGCCCTCCGTTCTCATGAAATCCTGCCATGTCAGCCGTTGAATGGTTAACTGTGACGATAGTGTTGAGTTGAGAGTTGGAGACGGCCAAGGTCCACTCTCTCTCTTTCTCTAATAAGGTTCTGTAGTTACTGTTGCTACTGCTGCCATTGTCTTTCTTCTCTGAAAACTGCACTCTGTCTTCCTCTGCTATCTCCCCCTCTCTAGGCTTATAGATGGGGTTGTTACACATCTGTGTCACCGGGTGGGGAATGTAATCATAAACGTGACCATGGCCATGTGTGTGACTAGTGTGAGTGTGTGTGTGCATACTGGGTGTCGGTTTCTCTGGTGTGCTAGTGTTACCAGCACTGCTCTGCCTTGGTGGGTCCTCAAAAATCCGGCATTGCATTTGGATCCCCGTCAGATCTACCTCGGAACGCTTCCGGAAAGGAAGGTTCTTCCTGCGCCGAAGAACAAAGGCGAAAAGCCCGGCAGCAACAAACACAGCAGAGATGAAAAGAATGAGTAGGCTGAGAATGAGGACAGACAGTGGGACAGCCCCTCTCCCACCTGCTTCCCCCATGTCAGAGCTCCCTGGGGTGAGGTCATCCCCACCAGGCAGGGCCGGGGAGGGGCCTGAAGAATACTTGAGCTCAGGACAGATGACCTCAACCTCCAGTGAACGCAAGTCCTTCCCAAACGCAAATTCAGGTGTCTTGCAGATGACATCTCCAACCACAATGACGGAGGAGAGCTTTTCCAGCCACTGCTTGAGGGGGATGATATCACAGGAGCAGTCCCAGGGGTTCTGATGGAAATCAATCTGGACAATGGAGGTCAGATGCTCCAGAATGCCACGCACAGGCATGGAAAGGAAATAGTTGTTTCGGAGGTTGAGGCGTGCAAGGTTGGTGCCAGCAAAAGCGTCATTGGGAAGGGAGCGTAACAGGTTGTCATTGAGGAAAACCAGCTGGAGGTTTGGCATTAGGGAAAAGGAGTTAGGTTGTATCTCACGTATGACGTTATACTCAAAGTAAAGATAACTCAACATCTGAAGCCCCCGAAACATCCCAGGGGTGAGTCTCTCAATGTCATTCCCATTCAGATATAGACTTTTCAAGTTTGGCAGGTTGATAAAGGCGCCTTCTTGGACGTAGGATATCCGATTATTCCCTAAATGCAATAAATCCAAACTTGAGAAGTTCCAGAAATCAGATCGGTATATTTTCTGTATTAAGTTCCCACTGAGATACAATTTCTTGGCATTGAGGGGCCGTGGGAGGAGCTCAGAGATGTTATGAAAGCCTTTCTCTTTGCAGTTCACTGTTAGCCCCAGGTCATTGATGTGAAGGTTGCAAGTACATCCAGCTGGACAAATTATTGGGATGGGAGGCCTTGTTTGGTAGCCAGCAACAGGGGGCTGGTTGATGCCTGGATAGATGCTACGAGGGGTTGGAGCGTTCTTTGTGGGCCGAGGTCGTTTGGTGGGCTTGTCAACTCTTTCCTTGTATTCCACAGAAGAGGCTGTGTTGTGGAAAGACGAGAGCATGGAGGAAGGTTTAGTAGGCCAAGTGTTCTCATTGCTGAATGGGATCCGGGGAATTCCTAGCTTGGCCTCAATCTCTGGATCTGAGAGCAGCGGACAGAGCTCACTGCGCTTGATTTCCCGTAAGTCTTTCCCATGTAAGTGGAATGGGTAGTCACATGTTATCTCACCTACCAAAGCTGTATAAGGAATTCTCTCCAGCCAAGTTTTTAACTGGACAATCTCACACACACAGTTCCAGGGGTTCTCCTCCAGCTGGATTTCCATTAAGCTCCTTCCAACATACTCCAGCATGCCCTTATACGGCAATGTCTTAAGTCTGTTCCCTCTCAGGTCCAGATGTGTGAGTGACACTGATCGGAAAATATAATTTGGGAGAACGGGGATCAGATTGTCATTTAGTATGAGCACTCTCAATTTGTGAAGATGCCTGAATGCACCACTTTCAATCCGTTTGATAACATTGTAGTCCGCCTGGAGATACTCTAAACTCTCCAACCCCAGAAAAGTGTCATTCCGGAAAACTTCTAGTTTGTTTTCATGTAGGAACAGCCGTTTGAGTATTCCTAAGCCATTGAACGCTCCCGCGTGGATATCTTGCAAGGCGTTATTACCCAGGTTAATGGATATGGCATTGTTGAGATGGAGGAAGCTGTTAAAATAAAGCTTCCTCATGGAGTTTCTCTGCAGGTTGAGCTTGAACGGCCTGGTCCATATCTGGGAGATCTGGCTGACATTTGTAAATCCTTTACTGTCACAGTGGACAAGGAAGATGCCCTCTTTGACCTCGCAGTAGCAGGGCTCGAAACAGGGTTCGTCGATCTCCTCGGAGTCCTCTAGTAGTGGGATCGGGGTGGTCCATCCTAAGGCTATGGTGCTCAGCAAGGTAACCCACAGCATCCTCGCTGACACCAAAGGGATGAAGTCTTGGCTCCAGGGACAGAGCCACTTCACAGCACTGTAACAAAGAACAGAAGGAGAGAATGGATGTGAGGGAGGGGATGGGGGAATACACACAGAAGTAGCAGATGTAGGAGAGAAAGAGAGGACGGGTGCATTAGTTTTAATAGAATGGAATACAGCTTTGAAATGAATACCAGTGGATAATAGAATGACATTGGAGACAATATTTTCAATGTGTCAATAGCTGGGTACTTCAAACATATATAAATCCAGCACTATTGGATGGGTAATGTGATACCTATAGCAACACAAACAAATCTCTGCATCCAGACAGTTAACGGCAATATATGGGGGGAATTGTCATTTATTATACAGCAGACATGCTGGTAAGGTCGCAATAAATCACCTTAGAGATGCTTATCACCGTGAATAAACGAAGGCAACAGCAGGTGGATAAGGTTAGTGGTGAGGAGACAATGTCCCCCTGCTGTATTTATTACATAACAGGGGCCTCAGCCCCTCTTTCGGTAAATGAGAGTACATCGCAGGAAGTGGACAGGAATGGAATAGGTATCAGCTCGGTGACCATTAGTGGGACGAGAAGAGGACTGTCAAGGGACTTGCTGAACATCAATCTCGTTAAAATGAATCTCAACATATTTATATGTTCTAGTCTATAGCTCATAGAAATATGATATTTAAAAAAGTGCCACTATGGTAAATGCAGTTTATGGATGTTTAAAAAAGGAAAAAAAGTCAAAATAGGTCAAACGACTCTAACGCATGCACGGTTATATAGGAGTGGCCAGTGCGAGCCCTAATCTGATTTGCCACCCCAGACGCCAACCCCAAATTTGTGCCACATCATTGGCGTTTACCTTGCTGTGGGGCGGGTATTTGGCCAGCCTATTACGTGTAGCTGTGTGGTTGATGCCGTGCTGGTTTGCATTTAAGGGAACAAAACTCCACTCAACAACATAAACACGTGCAAGCACCAAGCAGGACACAACTTCAACTCCCAGGTCTTCAATTACTGTTGTTTTGTCACAGCGCTCAGGATCTGATAATGACGCACAAGGCACCCTTAAGCGTTTCTGAGACTCACCGGGATTTCAATTAAAACTCCAATGTAAATCCATCCCCAGAAATACAGATGCTCAGAGCAACTGCTCCAGCTTCCATTCACTTTGTCCAATTCTAACTATTATTATTGTTATTATTAATATTATTGCTATTATTATCAAGGCCTCGTCATCGCTTTGAATGGGTTGTTATAGATCCAAGACAACACAATATTTGCAAAGGTTTCTCTACAGGTCAGAGTATTTCCTATAATATTATTATAATATATGCAATTCATAAAATGAATATACATTTTTTTATAATAAAGCACAGGAACCTGAAGATGGTAATAGACATTTTTTCTTTGTTAAAAAGTCTCATGACACATAACAATGCGTGTTACTTATCCAGTCAATTCATGCAGACTCCAGGAAATGGATGTTGGCGTACTGTGACAGGGGTACCCCAACACCTTGCAGTTTGTTCTGCAGAACAACATCCATGACTTTAACAGTCTTGAATATGCTCAGAACTTTTATTCGTTATAAAACATCCAGGCTAATTGTCTTGTTATTTCAGCATATGTTATAATATATGATTTACTAAATATAATTAATATAAGTAATGCTGAATTACTTTAGAGGAATATGGAACCCAGGGTTTGCATAGTGCATTTTTGTCTTATTTATTTGTCATTTTTAATGTTTAATGTTTGTCATTTTTAATGTCCTTGACTATAAGAGTTCTGCAGAAAAATAGTGGCCATCAACAGTTGTGTGTGCATGTAGCATATTATGTTTTAATCAATTATTGACATATTTAGTGGCCACCTATAGACATTCCGTTGCTACCCCTGGGCCACCCCAGTTATAAATGCATAGAACCGCCACTGTTCCGAGATGCTGAAAACGGCAAAGCCGAGACAATTCTTCCACTGCGTATTATTGGGTTAAATTCTCTATGCATAAGTCCAAAGAGTGTGGAGAAATGTCGACGTATCGTTACAACTGATCCTGCCATGATTTTTCAAACAAACAATCAAGTCAACTTCTTCTGGATTTCCCCAAATGGTGATGCCATCGGAGGATTAGTGGAGCAACGGTTTAAGTGAAGAGCGCAGTGGGCGAAACTGCTGTTTCAAAAAACTCATGAGGCTGTGATTTAGTATCCAGCCGGACTAGAAATAAATATTAACATACAGGAAAAGAGGACGAATGGAAATAATAAGAATAAATATAATAAGAATACGTATGATAATAATAAGATATAGGCTAGACGTGTCCGTTCAGTATCTCCATGGTGTTAAGTTGGATAAAGTCACACACGTACAAAGTATCCCCTAGCTCCTGAATATATTTTCTGTAGGCTGTGATTTTCTCTACACGCACGCACACGCACAGTGTTGTCCGTTCAAACGAGGGTGCTGGCAATCCAGAGGAGATTCGCTCGATGAGACCGTCTGCCGGAGCAGAGCCTCTGTCCATGGTGCTGAAAGCAAAAAGCCCAGGGACAGGAAAAAAGAAGAAAAAAAAAGGAGGAGGAAGAAAAAATATGTATATTGTAATCCCAAAAAAGACGTGACGGTAAAATGCGCCAAGGAGGAAAAAATGAAAGATCCTTGAGCACGATCTCCTCAATGTGAAAATCACTGTTTTCATTGCCCTCTCCGTACGTAATCCTCCAGAATTTATTGATTCCGCTTCCATGACAGAGATCAAAAAGCGCAGATGCAATGTCAAAAAAGTAATAACGACATTAAAAGCAATTAAAGTACTGCTGTCATATTATATTCCCTTGGGTGTATCAAAGCAGGTGCTATACCTACTTAGTTTCGTGGGATTCCAACTTCACATATCCTCCAGCGATGTGTTCGGTTATTGCCCGGTGCGTCCCGCTCACCGTCCGATGCCGGGCTGTGAGGAAGAGAAGAAGAAACGGGGGGTGACCGAGCCGTCAGAGGAACAGGAGGAATCAGAGAGGGGAGATGGAACGAGAGAGTGGGGCATTGAGGAGGGAGAGAGGAAGAGATATGCATGCGAATGAGCCACGGATTCGAAACCAAGCTGTTGGCTATACTTACATAAATTAAAAGTGTTGCTCCCCCGTGAGTGGCAATGGCAATGTGACCTATTAATCTCGAATTCATATCAAACTAAGTTATTGAGAAACGATGACATCTGACGAGCTCCAGTTTATCCAAACCGGTCATGGATCTCGCACTCGTCCACCGAAATTCACCCCAAAATAACATTGCCGTCAACACAGCGGAGAGAGCAGAGCGCTTGTGGAAATACATGCCAAGCATAATGCAGTTGTGCCTTTCGTCGTGACATTGGCAGGAAAACGGCGAATAAAGAACAAACGGCTATTGATCAGTCAAATGGGTCCCTGCGATCCGTTATCCTTGACGTACGGAGAGCGCTTGCTGTCGCTTTTTGGAGTCCATGGCAATGCAGAGACACCAATACGCACATGAACACACACACACACACACATATCTGCATACCATTTCCCCCGTTGATACACTCATGGACAGGCACACACAGCTTAAGCACTCACCTTAGTTTCGTACTGCAATTGGACAGCATCAGGGAAAAAAATACCTCTAGTGTGAATCTTGTTAGATCTCTCTCTTGCTCGTTCTCTTTCTCTCCCTCCCTCTATGTCTCTCCCTCTCTCTCCCTCTCTCTCCCTCTCTTTCTCTCACCCTCTCTCAGCGGCTGAGGCAAAAGAGAGGATTGAAGACGTGAGAGGAATGCAATCTCTCCCACTCTCGCTCTCGGGTGACTCTGACTCTCTACCCTTCTTTCTCGTCTCTTTTTTTTTTTTTTCTAAACAGTTTGCTTAAAATGCAAGCCCTCGACTTGTGCCCGTCCGCTTCCTCTTCCTCCCCACTCCTCCTCCTCCTCCTTCTCCTCCTCCGCCGTCGCCGCCCCCCGGGCGAGCACTCAACAACAGTGTAGCCGGGCGAGAGTGTTCTCCTCTCGGTTTCAGGACCGCGTCTCTGTCCGGTGCAGCAGTAGCAAGAGTCTGTGGATCATATCGACGGCTGGGTCAGCTGCTGCATTTTTTTTATTTTTTTTGGTGTCTTGCTTTCCTCGGGTCCGTTTCCCTGTCGTGCGTCAGAGGAGTGAGAGGGACCGAGCTGGGTGGGGGGTGGGGGGAGCAAAGGGGTGAGAGACGCAGTGGAGAGAGATCTGGTGGTGAGAGAGAAAGGAGGAGGGGAGGAAAAGAGTGATGGGGACGGTTGCGCTATAGTTCTGGATGCTGTCGAGAGGAGGAGAGGAAGCAGAGTGAAGTGAGGAGAGAGTGAGGAGCGCTCCGGCTTTCGCAGCGTGGACGTGCATCAAGGAAAAAAATATATATATATATATATATATATGTGTGTGTGTAGGGGTGCGCGCGGTGGGTGAGACTACCAGACCTGTGGATGACAGTAAGGACGCGACGAGACTCTCTCTTTAAATGCTCTTATTTTTATTATTATTGAGATTCATCTCATAATGATCACACTTACACTACATTCTTGAACTGGGGTTAATGCAAAGGGCGTGCAAAGTGTGGAGCTCCCCGTGCGCCGTGCCAATACTTCTTCTCCCTGCATGCTGTGGGAACGGAGAGGGTGGCCGCGGCTACAGCAAGCGGGGGAGTGACTGGCAAATACGGAGCGCCTCATCTTTCCCTTCTGTTTGCGTGCCTTCCCCTGCCTCGCCTCCAGCGGGCAACACAAGCCCGTGTTGTGAGCAGCAAGCCAGCTCGCAAGCACGACGGAGACGCCGTCACGATTCCCAGTTCTTGCAGCTCCGCAAGGAGGGGGCTGATTGCAGTGGGAAGTTGAAATCTCCCAACCGTGTCTCTGCTTAGAACACAACACCAAGAATATTTCCATAATTACGGCAATTTACAGTAAAGCCGTGATATTAGGCTGCAGTAAGAACTGTTTGTATTTGCTCTCTAGCACAGTAAAATAGAAAGGATTTGTGAAAACAATCGGCAGTCTAATAAGGTCTGTTTCACATTCCGAAGGATATCCTTCAACAGTTGGGCGGAAAGAGCAACTAAAGTTGATGACAGTAAGCTAGACTTTTGTATTATTAATGCTATTTTATGACAGGTAGAGAGAATGGTGACCTTTGCAATGTGTTCTCTCTGCGGCAAGCTATTTGAAATACATTTATAAGGGTAACATGGATGCTGCTTAAGGGCCTTGCTGGTCCCCTACAACCCCACACACAGAATTCACTGACCTTTAGGATTATTTCTAAAACTATTCTGTTCTGGGATTAGATAAGAAAATATTTATTCAATTTTCAACCCCTGTTGAGATTCATCACTCTATTAAAAAAAAAGTCTAAACGATCGAGGGGATCTGAGGAAATGCTCAATATCTGAGTATATAGGAATTTAAATGAATGAATCTGCACTGTTGTTACCTAAATGGTGACTTTTCTATTAATATTCTAAATTGATTTCCCAAGTGGGTAATTCAGAATCTGTTATGTTGAATGAGAACCAGATCATGTCCTACATTAAATTAACTACACACTCTAAAACAAACCAACCATTAAAATAATAAATAAATAAATTTATAAGCAAATACTTTTGGGCATCATCATTGCAAGCATGTGTTACAATGCAAATCATTTTCTTTGTCGGTTTATTTTAAGCTGTCCAAATAAAGCAAATACACACAACCCATGCCCATACACCAATACACAGAAGCATATCGTACACACACACACACACATACGCAAGCAATGTATGGGAGGTTAGGGAATGGGGTGTGGGAGCAGCTGGTAGTCTATAAAACTGCCATTCTTCTTTATGAAAAGCCGTCATTCACTCCTTCAGCCTGTCAGATATGTCAGATAAACTGACATACGGC
The DNA here is from genome assembly GCA_016806645.1 of Ophiodon elongatus. NCBI lineage: Eukaryota > Metazoa > Chordata > Actinopteri > Perciformes > Hexagrammidae > Ophiodon > Ophiodon elongatus. Next base: position 2,571,456 of record JACSYO010002159.1, read on the forward strand.
CACTACAACCCCTCCATTCAGCTCACAGGACATGAATTGGCCGGAGTTTGTCACAATGAAGCAGAAGAAACCTTGCGATTACAGATCAAGGCCAATGAAATAATCAGTTAGAATTTCCACTTTGAGTGGCACGGAAAAAATTGGACATTGACAAAAGTCATGCCAAAACAAAAATACCTCACTTTATTTTGGAGGAAACAACAAAAGAAAAATGTAATGTTGGTATGAAATATAAAGACTGAGTCAAGATGTGTTTATTTGCATAGTTGATACAGTTTTATAGGGCTTTGCAGCACAAATAATTATTGAAAACCATAAATGAAAGAAACTTTCTTAACCAGAAAACCAACAGCACAGGTGAACATACATTGTCCGATATGTTTTTCTGACAAGTTACCACTTGTGCCAGGGGGCCAATGATACCCAAAAACCTCTGAGGGAGGAGTCTATCGGGCATATATCTCCTATACCAACAAAAAATAGTTGTTTCTTTTAACCATGAACAGAATATTTCCATAGTCTTTGCTAAGTATAGGTTCGGTTGTCTAAACCGTATGTTGATGGCAGTTCAGGAAAAGCTTATACAACTCATTCTTCTAACTTGGCATGTCTGTCATTGTGGAAGGCATTTGTAATGTTGAAAACAAAAGGGATAGTAAAAGTACAAAGTTGTCAAGTCCAAATGTTTGACTGATATGTCTGGACATCGTAATGGGCATTAAAGTCAACTTCGTCATCGCTGACCTTTTTGAGGCCATCACTGCATGATGAAGGGACATCGGTGACAACTCTGTCATCGCGGACAGCAAGCAGCTCAGCGGCCAATGGGGAAGGAAATGGCTGTTGGCGCTGCTCAGCCACAGCCACACCCTGAGAGGAAAAGAGTCAGGAGATGCACCCATACAGCACATCCAGCAGAGGGATGTTATTCATTCGCTCAAGCTTACAGTATGTGGTACAGCTCCTGGTGTGGTGATCATTCAAAAACTCTGTTTTTGATCCATTAAACATTTGTCTGTTTCAAACTTCTTTAATATGGTAACATACGAGCCGGTTGCTACACCACTTAAACCTCTTGCGAAGAGAGGATTATAACTTTGATTATAAAGGCCCAACTATAACTCCTTTTGTCATGTACATTATTGGTGTATTTAGTATAATTGTAGTGGCAGTTTACCATGCTTCAAATTCCCAGGCCACTTAGTCTACAAGGTATCTGAGTTCTGACTCGTGTTCTAATTAATTTATATTTTTTTGTAAAGACCCAATGTATTCACAGGAGCCAGGGAAAACTTGTAACGAAGGTTCAACAAGATCCATTACAACAATACTATTTCCATCCAAGATACATTTCACCGGGTCCACTACCAACTCGATGTCCAAATATATATATATACATTGTTTGTTACTCTGTATGTATGTTACAACACACTAAACGCGGGCAAAAACTGGTTGTGATTCAAACGTATGCAGTCTTTACAGCATTTTCAATAGCATACCGTTTTCTAACCCTTTTTTGCAACGTGCACTAAAAAACTCGTAAATAGCAAAATATCAATTCTAGCACTTTGTTGCATGAACATGGCAAACAACATACATTTGTAAACCAAGATAAAAAAAACTTAAATAATATCAGAAGTTACGTAATAAGCCATGCCAACATAAACAATTTTAACCAATACAAATATGTGACTATTTGTCTCTTTCAACTAAATATTTAAGAGTTTGACTTATTTTAAAAGAAAAATAACAATAAGCATTTGCTTTAAATTATGATGTCATATCCAAAGAAAAAGTTAAAGAGGGAAAAAGTTTGGCGTCCATTAAAAACTTCTTCCTCCTTTTTAGCTGTCGCCATTTGAAATTCTCCATTATCCTTTCTCTGCTTGTCATCAGGGGCTTCAGTGACATACCTCATGCCACCTGCCTAAGTCTTTTGTGGACCACAAGGGATGGTGGGAAGCACAGTCAAATAATTCCCTATCTATCAGTCTGTCTGTCTCTCCACCTGACAGCCTGCCTGACTGCTTGGGAGTCAATACGTCTGAACACTGGTTGGCCTTTCTTGCTGTCCACTTACATCCCCGCCTGGCTGCCTGCCAACCCGACCCCATGCCTGCCAGTCTCTCCACCTGATGGCCTGTTTGGCGGACTGCTTTCATATCAGTCTGTCTCTGCGCTGCCTGTGTGCTTGTCCATGTGACCGCCTGTCTGACAAAGTTCCTTTACGCGGCCATTAGGGTGTGACTTGGTCTTAGTTGTCTTACATTCAGCACAGGCAAACACATATTGATTTGTGGAAGAAAACAGTGTAAACATGGGTTGTTTATACTGTATGCTGAAAAAACAGGTTTTGTGAGAATATCATGTACCTGGCTTGGATGAATGGATTTTGTATTCCAATAAGCATGCCACAGGAAAAGCACCAACAGGAAAAGCACCAACCAGAATTGCTTTTATTAGTTTGACATAGCTATGTATCTCATCTCTTGTAGTTGATCTGTCGACTCACTCCTGAGCAAGGAACACAATATGACTTTCATGTTTTTTTTATTTCATAACTCTGTAGCTTCGTTGCATGCTTTGTTGATGTTTGCGATAAAGAGATGTTATGGAAAGCCCAGATAATTTTCAGCACCTGCTGGAAAAAACAAAACAAATTCTAAACGTTGTTTGTCAATGCTTGAGAAGCAAAATAGTTGAAAAAGTAACGATGCATATGATTTAAATCAAAGCAGCAACATTGCAAAAAACAAGACAAACTATATAATGCTGAGGCTTTTTATTATATATAATGTATTCAATCGGTTGTGCATTCTAGTTTAATTAAGAGGAATGTGAAAAGGATGCTGACTGACAGCCACAATAAGCTAAAGATAAGGCTATAAAGGGCATTATGTGAAAAGGAGAAATCTGCTTTTGTGTTCGCTTTAAAAGTTGTCTTTGTAGTTCAGGGCCTGGCCTTGAAATTGTAATGTTTTTCCAGAGTGAAAATGTAGTCTGGACTAGGCTTAAAGAAGCAGCGGCTGGGGAAAAGTTTGACTTGGAAAACAAAACTTAAAAGATTCTTTGAAAAGATCAATTCATGTTTGTATTCAATTTGAACAATGCTCTCATTTTTAGCAGCACTAAAGATTTCTTTTTTGGTGCCATTGAAGTCAGGAGAAAGTTCTTCGTGGACATTAAGCTAAGCCCCCTTGTGCTCCTTTTAATATCAACCCAAGTATTATACATTTCTAATGTAGAAGCAGATTCTCATAGGATTAGTCACTGCAAATATACTGCGCCACAGATATAAGTTAAATGTCACACTGTTTGATCTGGATAATTTTTCCTAAGTGTGTGTGTGTGTGTGTGTGTGTGTTTAATGTGGTCATGTCAAAGTGATTGGCCTAACAGTGCGAATGAAGTTCAAGACAAAAGACCATACAAATATATGCTCGCTCCCTCTCACGCAATCTGACATTGAGACGAAGAAAGTCAGTGTCATTGTATCATGAGAACATTGCCCTGTTAAGGACAGCCTCATAGTGTTTCTTTCCTGACCCCAGATATCACCATAGAGCTTAAAACTCAGGAAAATAATTGCCTCTGTTATTGAAGTTTGTGACACCCTTACCTACCTATGTGTATTCTTGTTAGCTGCTTGCATAATTAGAGAATTAAATAGAGTGAAGTTATATAGTATTGTTAATGGGGCACACTCTGTCCTGTCACTGCATTGCATATGTCTCTGCCTATGCATCTTATGTGTCCCTAGATACTGTGAATTTACACACACACACATACACACACATACAGCCTATTTAGAGTTTGCTCAGATCACACTGTAACGTTCCAATGAGGACTAGTTTCAACAGGAAATTCAAAAGCAGATCACCTTGGTTTGTTAGAGTTCACACCTTTTTTTTTGTCACGTGACGTTTGAGCTTTGTACCACAACACAAATCTAGAAAACACTTCAGCAACTGTGAATGTGTTGAAAAGCATTGCAGAAGCCTAGAGGTAAGACATCATAGGTACCAAATAGGCTCATTTAAAAAAAATAGTGCAGTGCCTGCTCAAAACGTGCCTGTTCAGAATGGGCTGAATGCTTGCCTGTGGTGTTGCACGCTCACACAAACAACTTCACACACAACACTGCACTCACTTGGGTCTTGAGCAATACACCTGACATCATGCCAATACATACAGTAGTGGCGTCACACACCCAGGTTGGAGCTACTCACTGTCAGAAATACCGGTGAAATAGGCCAGGAGTCTGGTTGATGAGGAAAAAAACAGCAGGGGCAGACTTTACTGCTTGGTAAGGGAGGCATCCAGGGGCCCCAAACATAAAGGGCCCCAAACAGCTATGTATTTATTAGGATGTTTAGATATGAAAAGTGTTGAATTATATTACTATTCTAACTCATTCTACCCCAAAAATAAAAGAAAGCCTGCTTTGAGAGTTATAGACAAACAGACACTTACTTTCTGAAAAATAAAAGATTCAGCAGTGCACAGGAAGTATATTTTGTGGGTTGATTCATTTTAAACCCAAACTAAAGCACCCAGCTTTTTGACTATTGACTTGCAGGGCTTTGGTGTCAATGTACATATTTTCAAATATAATGAATATTCTGAAAGGTTAAATATATTTATTTATTGGATCGAATTGATTGATAATTTAGTTAAACAAATTTTTCAATTTTGAGAATACACAGATGACAAGAAATGCCTCCAGTTCACCCTATATAAAATCTAGAATGGACAATTTTACAAAACCTTGGATCACGTTCAACTTTTTGTTTACATCCAATGCCAACGAAATTTAGAGAGAGATTGTGGTTATGGCGGAGAAACTGTGGTTAAGGTATGGTAAATGTAACACTTGGTTAAAGTTCAGGAAATATTGTGTTTATAGTAAATAAATCAAAGATCTGAAAAACTGTGTTCACCTGAATTAAAGTTGGTCTCATTACATGACTCCAAATCCTGAGTTCCTCCTCGCCACATAAAGGGCACACTACTTCCTGCAATAAACAATCTTACAGGTAAATCCTGACGTAAATCCTGCGGCACAGAATACTCCGATAATTCTTAGGGATACTGAAGTGCTATACTAGAGGCTTAACCATCAACTTCTACCAATGTAACTCACATTGTTCCTTTTCACTATGCCTCAAATTACAATATCAAGGACATATTCCACAGTCTACCCCAAAGTAGTATGGATTTTGTTTTGCAGACATTTTTCAGCCTAACAATACAAAACTAACTACATAAAACAGTTTTGAAAGTTTCATAAGAGCTCATAATCGATGGCAGAAGAGCAAAGCCTCCTATCTGAAAAATACTTTTTTGAGAATACAAAAAAAATATATGTTATTTTCTTGCAGAATGCTATTTGTTAAGGATACCCAATAAATAATACAAAATACAAAAAAATACAAAAAAAAGAAAAATACAGAAAGATAGGAGGTTATTGCACTTTTCCTGGATCATTTTGTAGATAGGAGGTTTTGCACTTTGGCCATCGACAGGTCTTTCACACAAGAACAGTTTTCACAAACCTTTAACGACCCCAATCAGATAATTGACTCCATAAGACCATTACCACTGTTTTTTGCATTTGTGTGTTTGTGTGTGTATGCACCTCTGTTGCATGCATGTTTTGTTGATCTTCTAGCAGTCATGCTTGATGAGTTTTTGAGCCCATGGCCAGATGGTGTCCTCGCCAAAAGCCTGTGTGCCTTGGCACGTTCAATCTCTCTTCCTCACCCTGTCTGTCTCTCTTTGTCTCTCTCTGTCTGTTACACACAGAAACACAAGTATAGACTCCAAGCCTACCATCCCATCCACTATCTCTCTCTCTCTCTGCTTGCTGTATAGCCCCAAATTGTCAGAGCAAAAATACCCACAACACGTCTGCTGAGAGACCTAATTCTCACACACTGCTCTCCCTGAAGAGAGAGAGAGGGAGAGAGAGAGAGGGAGGGAGAGAGAGAGGGAGAGAGAGAGAGAGGGAGAGAGAGAGAGAGAGAGAGAGAGAAAATTAGTTGCTGCCTCAACGGGTTTTTTAGGTAAATTACAATAACAAAAGTAGAAAGAGAATGATGGAGGGAGGTCTGGTGAGGATGAGGTAAAATCAGAAAGAAACCCACACACACGTGCACACACACAGCAAGTGAGATGAAGACTAATGGTTTCAAATTTAGCCTTGTAAGCATAAATACCAACCACCTCATCCATGTTGGATTCCAACTCAGCTTTTGTCTATGAAAAGAAAGCAGAGGGAAATAAGACAATCAGGGAAAAACATGTGGGGAGAGGGCATAAACTTGTTGGAGCCTCATGGGAGCTGGCATTGAAATTCATAAGAGCTACTATTTCGACTTTATCTATCTCGTCTTTCTTCTTTCATTCATTTTCATTAGCCTTGAATGTCTTTCCCTAGAGTTCCGCATCTTAGACAGAAGGCAAAGCAAGACGAAACTGGAAACACTAACGGGTTGGAGACTCGAAGATTCAAAACATACTTTAAAGTAAAAAATGTTCAGTTCCAGTCATCTGGTTTGAATGGCCAAACTGCCAGCAGAGTCAGTCCCATAACCAAAAGTTGACCGTTTTGATAACACAGCTATGAGTTCTTTAACATCTGTGAAAACACAATGATGACTGTGGGGGACTGTGGCTTAGTGGTGAGCAGGGTCGTCCTTCAATCAGAGGATCAGCGTTTCGATCCCCGGCTCCACTAGCCCATGTCGATGTGTCCTTGGGCAAGACACTTAACCCTAAATTGCTCCCGTAGCTGTGCCTACGGTGGGTGAATGATGTCATGTAGTGTCAAAGTGCTTTGAGTGGTCGGAAGACTGGAAAAGAGCTATACAGGTCCATTTGCCATGAGTGTCAGTTTTATGCCTAAAACATAAATGTCAATCGAAATGCAGTTGTTTGCCTTATTCCCCGGTGAATCAATGAAATTGCATAAATGTAATACCATGTGATGCTCACGTAACAGGGGATGTTGTAGTCTGATAGCGAGACAGCCTAAGAGCACTCTGGTGGTCTCTGTACATATGGATTCAATTTGCCTAAATCCAGATGAATCAGAGCTTCACCAGCCTTTTTGGGGTGCCATGTAATCGTAGAGCGAGATGGTAATTCTCTTTTGTACTTTTTTTGGTGACACATTTACACACAGTGATCCGATTGTTGTTGTCAGAAGACAATGTAAGGCAGAGACACTGCTCTTGCTTTTTCCCTCTAAGAGTGCCTCCCTGACACGTTTTCCCCTGCATCCTAGTTTTTGACAGAGGAAATGAACTCCAAAAAAAAAAGAACTGGGTCATCTCCCTGACATCTCCGTGACAAGATTAGCTCTGGGTTTTGGCCAGTTTTTGTCAGTTTGACCGAGATACAGAGGCTACACTGACAGAGATGTAAGCTTTGACAGATAGATAGTCATGAACCAAAAAAATGTCTGAGGTACAATTTGAAACTCATGACGGATACAGTTGAAACTCAACTTTTAATCTTTCAAATGTGTCTGAAACATGCACCCCGATAGCCCCTGTAGTTCCATCTCATTTAAAACAAATGCCAGACTAGTATGACACAAGGCCGTTGTGTCATACTAGTGCAAAAATAAACATCAAAGAATGTGAAGGGTTTGTTGTTAAAAAGTTAATACATGATTTATAATCCCACATCTGTAGTTCACTGTGTTTTGCGCTACTAAGAGCATGAGTTGCATGCATTACCATACATGGGTTTGCTAGAGTACTCTGCTGGCTCTCTGTGCTGCAGGCATAAACCCTAATTGCCATTATTAAAGTCGTCAGGTGATGAAGTGAATCGTACTTTATAGACCAATGTTTCATGCGCAATGTGTAACAAATCTGAATTCTGAACTTCACATTTTCTTCACTGAATATGGTATTTATTTGAGATCATCTGTTTGAGGTTTGAACTACATAAAATCAAGGTACTTATTTATTGAACATGTGGTACAAAAACTAAGTAAGTGACTTATCAATAATAGGTGCCAGTGTCTACGGTGCATGTGCTGACCAGCTTGTAAGGCAGCCATTTTACTCTCCAAGTTCAGGTGTAATGCAATAAATGTAATTGTAGGGCGACAGGGGAGGAGTGTTGGATAGAACGTACTGTGTGACACATCGAATAAGAGTCCATCTGTCCCAAACTTACCACTGACTGCAGTTAAATGATGTTAGTTCATTAGCATTATTGCCAGTACATCTACTCTCCTCAGTCTTCCCACTACTTAATGGAATATATATATATATATATATATATATACATATATGTATATATATATGTATATATATATATATATATATATATATATATATATATATATATATATATATATATATATATATATATATATATATATATATATATATATATACACATTAAAACAAAACCTTTATATTTTACATCTGAGTTTACAAGTTATTAATTCTTCGATATAAGATACTATGTCCACCGGGCAAAGTTGTTGGCTTTTATTGACCACAGCATATCATGTAGCAACAAAATCTGTCTTTTTTTCTTTTTTGGGGATACTTTAGGCAATGGCATTGTTTTCCTCTCTTTCAGTACTTCCCTAACATGTTTGCTTCTTCATTCCAGTTTTTGACAGAGGGAACAAACCCAGATACAGGAAAAATTGGGTCAACTCTCTGACCTCTATGTGGCAAGAGTAGCTCTGGGCTTTGGCAAGTTTTTTAATGTATGACCGAGATAAAGAGGTTACGCGGAGGGAGCCATAATGGAGAGTCACATCCTCATAGGGCCATAACGGACTTCTTTGAAGAACTGGAATGGGACACAATCAAACCAGTAAAGTAATCTATTACAACCAGGTGCTTTGTCATTCCACACCATTAGAAATTAGCAACTCCACCACACCTGATTACACACTCAGATATCAGTTTGTTTGATACACCCAGTTATAACGAATGGAGCCCTGCAACACTTACTAGCCTCATGAAGGTTATGATATTCAGGTTTTGTTTTAGAGAGGTGTTGATTCAAATGTATGGTCATTTTGAAAGCTGCAGCTTGTGATGCTGTTATTGTGATATATTGAGGTGTTTATATTATTTTATCCACTCCCTTTTGTTAATGAGTGTCGAATAAATAACAGAAAACACTTCTTATAATCTAATACAGTTCAACAACACCACAAACTACATCACACTTGGTGCCACTTGAGGCATAGCTGAAATTGCTTCCACTTTGTGGTAATGTACTTATTTAGTCAATGGAAGCATCATCAAATCTCTGTGGCTGCACCCCCATCTCGCCATCGATGGGGCTGGAGAGGCTAGCCAGGAGACTAGTCTATTCATCGAAGCCAAAATGGTGGGATTCGCTGGCAATCCAGGGACGACGTTTGGTCTGGCAGCAGTAATTGAAAATCTGGTCTGACAAAGGCATCAGTATGTAGAGATGTAGAAATGAGACTATAGTGCTGCATTAGGGAGGGAAGCATGTGGGAAATAGAACTAAGTCAAATCTGTTGCCATCTAAAAAGGCCAAATAGTATTTTTGATATTTGTATTTACATGTATGTACATTGACAAAGGTAAATTGCTTACACATGGGTTTATGTTTAAATCACAGACTGTACCTTTAAGGTTAAAGAAGGACTCAATAGCAATAATATGCCTTTAAAAGAAATGCAAAAGGTCAACTGTGAAGATCCAAAGACATCAGCTGTTGTTGTGATGCTGGTTGTGATGTCTGCAGTGACTGTTGTAGCATTTTGAATTACAAAGACTTTCTGCTTAGACGCACTGATGACATTAAATGCTTCAAGTGACATACGAGGGCAGATGTATGACAGCGTTTGCACTGTCATGTGATGTGTGTGTCTGTGTGTAAATGCCTGTGTTTTTGTGTGTTTCTATTGGATGCTCTTAAATCCCATATTTGTGACCCTAAAGGCAGCTATGCGTGCAGTATGTGAGACAATAAATTAAAAATAAATAAATAAAAGTGTTTTTTTTTTGTCATGTCTGCGTGCATTATCTGATAACAGAAGAACATGTTACACTTCAATCATGAAAGGAACTTTCCATAATGGATGTATGAGGAGGGATTCTACTCTGACAGAATATAAATAGGGTAAGTAAAGGTTGTATTATATTTTTGTGTTATATAGTATTAAGCCAACCATAAACAATCTTGTTTTAGGTCAGACACATCAAACCAGTTTTTCAGAAGATGTCTCAATCTATGTTTACAAGCTTCCGCAAGGATATTAATTAATTAATATAGCTAGTACCAGTGCGTGTGTACACTTTTTCTATAAATTACAGTTTCTCCATAAAAATCAAGCTTGACATTTTTTTAATATTTTAAATAGGTCCCTAGTTAAGAGTTGGTGATACATTCAATAGTAGTTGGAAAGCCATGCATTATGGAAACTATTGACCTGTCTGGAAGGTGTGTTCTATTATATTGCTTGGCTGAAAGACCCAACTGTGTAATAGATGTTTTGCAGCAATTCCAAACATTTTGCAACCAAAGGTCAGTGTGGAATCAATCTACTGGGCTGCATTCATAGGGAAGAGTAAACAGTTCAAGACCACTTACAAGAATCTAAAAGTAAATATAGATAGAAGTAGATGTACACCTTTAATCAACATAAGATGTGGATGCCCTCCCCATACACTATTTTGTATTAGGCCTGTGTTCTCATACCCTGTGTCAAAAAAACAGTCATGAAATTAGGCTCAAATCGACTTAAATTAAACCCAGTTTAATTCCCTTTTTTCACCTTTCAACCTTCACAGTTAGTAAAATATGTTCTAGTGTTTGTTAGTTGGATCCAGACACAGTACAATTATGCACGTGGCTCTGGTGCACCGAGGCATCCTTTAGCGTACAGTATAATACTTCTATGACATGCTGTACAGTGGAATTTAATCTGATTAGAAACTTTATATTTGTGTCAATTTACAATAATTATGATTAGAATTTCTCTTAGAAATCACCATAGAAGCAAGAAAAAGGCTCCTTTTTTTAGTCAGCCCAATACATGTACAGTTCTCCACACTTGACTTGACCGGGCCACAATCAGTGCAAAATTCATTCCTGAACATCCAAATAATCCTAATTAAAACCATATGCCCTCTTCATGGACGGCATATTGACATGGCTGAAGTCTGACTGTCACTTGAATTGAACGGAGCCATCTTTAATCTACTTACATGTCTGCTGTTGAAAAGGCACATACTGTACATGGCATTTCAAATAATAAAAAACATTTTAATCTAACGCTGACCCTATCACACTATGTTTCAAACCAACTATTTGCTAAGGTAGCTGGATTTTTGTCTGACATTGCTGCATTTAGGAATAAGGCTTTGAAGTATGAGTCCTGAAGTTTATGGTGGTGAGTCTTTGTGTTCACTGAATATCAGTGTTTTTGGGCATAAATCACATAATGTTTCTGACAATGAATGCTCACTCTAACATTTGTTGTACAGAGGTACATCCCACATCTCTGTATCATGGATGGTGAAGTTACACCGATCAGTGCCTTAAATCAATATGTGGAGAATCTGAATCTGGCCTGGGGATTCCATTGAAGCATTGGGTTCCCTGTCAGCATTATACTTACTAAAGTCATGATAGCCAGTAATTGCTTTTCTATTCCAAGCACTCTTCCAGCTCTTGCACTCTTGAACACAAGGCTAAAAACTCAATCTCCGGGAATACAAAAGTAAATGGCAATTTGAGCCCTAGCAATTTACCAGTAGATCGTGTGGATTATAGTGCTCTTTCTGCTTTGTTGCAGTTCTGTATGAGCCAAACAGACAGAAAGATAGACAGAAATATGGACAAATTAACTGACAGACTATGGCAGACTGTCTTACATACTGGCAGGCTGGTTATGATGTGGGTGTAATTCTGTCTTGAGTAAATCGATGACTGAGGAAATATTGTTTGCCTGGCTGATTTTTTTATTTTTAAATTTGTTTTGTCAGTTAACTGACTGATGTTAGTAACTGACGAGAGAGGGAGAGAGAGGGAGAGAGAGAGAGAGGGAGAGAGAGAGATTGGTAAAAGTGAGAGAGATAATAAATGTGAAAACAAGCTCACAAAGCAGCTTCAGGCTCCTCTCTTTAAGTTGTTACCTATACCTCTTCAACATATGTGCAGTCCTCTCTCTGTCTCACACTTACGCACACAAAAACACACATTTTACAACAAATGACAGTGGAAATTAGGGACACATATTTTAGGAAGCAAAGCAGAGAACATCCGCACTTTTGCCTCACTATAATTGCCCCCATTGAGTCAATCTTTTATTTCTTCCCATAAACAACTCCAACTAAACCACCCTTTGCCCGAACCACTTTTTGGTCCTCTTTAACCCCTACTTCTCTTCTCCTCTGCATATACACACACATTCAAGTGCTCAGACTTTCATTTGTTCTACTTGGTCAAGCACATTGAGATAATGCACCATTTATCTCCGATGTCCTTCAGCATTTTCATATCCATAAGTAATGGAACTCCACTTCTCTCTCTTGTTACTCTTTGTTCCAGTATACCACATCATACTGTCAGATTAATTGTTCCAGTTTTCTGTTTGTCTCATTCTTTTTACTTTGTTCTTGTCTTTACCACCCTTTTCATTATCAATATCATCCCCTGTACTTCTCTTTTTCTCTTTCAGGCTCCTTATCCTATCCTGTCTCTTGTTGTCTTTGTACCTTAAACCCTCTCCATGTTCTGTCGGTCTGTTCTTACGTCGGACTTTTGTGATTATCTCACTTTCTTTTTCTCTCACACACACACATTTTCTAGCTATTATCACTGTTCCTCTTTATTTCTCTCTCTACATCTGTCTGTCAATCAACTCCAAATATTGTTTCCTTTTCTTTTTATAGAGACAGTTCGTCCCAAAATAAAAAAAATCTATATTTTTCCTGTTACCTGTATATTGATATTTAACAATCTAGAATATTGTGGTGTGAGTTGCTTAGTTATGGTGTTATTTCTTATAGAGATCTGTCTGCCTTCAATATAACGGGACTACATGGTACTCGGCTTGTGTTGCTTGAAGTGCCGAAAAATACATTGGAAAAACTGAAAAAAACTGTCTCTTTCCAGAAATCATAACCCGGTTATTCAAGATAATTCACAGACCCTGTTGTGAGTAGTTTTATGGAGGAACTAATACACCTAAATATGCATTTTAGATTTTGGCATGAACTGCCCCTTTAAACCTGTAAAGCAAACCCAGGGATACACCAGAGCTCAGGAACTTCAGGTCCCCCAAGGCGGTTTTTAAATATTAGAAATAAGCGCAAAAGTGTGTGGATCAGGTGAAAAAGACTAGTTAGTTTGTGAGACTGGGGTGAGTAGTCAAGACATTGGGTGTGTGCAAATAAGGGTCAATGTTTGTAATTGGAGAATTCTTCATTAGAGCAGAAGCAGAGGTGAACAATATGTAATATGATACTAGCCGTCTGCCTTACTCTACTCTGCACATTAAGAAGGTACATTATATCTTTTAAAACAATGATTTTGAATGCAATGTCCCATTTAAGACATATGTCATATGTACATGTACATGATGGAATGTCCCTGCTCTAATATATTTTAGAATATGGATATTCATGAGATGCTTTCTAAGAAGACAGAAACCGAGCAAAATATTCTAAAGTTGAACCTTTGCCACTCTCCCTCGCTCGCACACACACACACACACACACACACACACACACACACACACACACTCTGCTGAGACCGAAATAGCAAGGACAATATGACTCATACAGTAATATGAGCGGCTTGGAGTGTGGGTGTCATTTTATATTAGCAAAAAGAGCTAGCATAATCTCCCTGTAGACAATTGCACAGAAAACACTAATGAACATACCTATCCAGGTTAAGTGTTGACACAGTATGTATTGCACAATGATTATATGCGTAATATTTTATAAACTCATTGATGCTCTTCGGCGGTCCTTTGTCTTGTTTTCACTGTTGATTTGTATTTACAAGTCCCTTGATTGATACATTTGTCAAGTATTTAATCCGCTTTATTGAAACTTTCACTTGGTTGATTTTTGAGGCAGTACTGTGGTGATGTTCATTTATTCATTCATGTTCAATCATCAAGATATCATGGACACAGGACAGTGCAGAATTTATGATAGCTCTGTTCACAAAATATTCCCACCTACAATTTTCACAAATAACTCTTGCTGAGACTCATGCTGAACAAATAATAAAAAAAAAACAACAACAGTAAAATATGGCACCACCAGCATAGCTTTTGATTTTTACAAGCAACACATCTTTGATGACCTACAGTGGTTTCTAACTGTACGTGCATTGCCTATTGTTTCTGCAAAATTGTCATCAAAGCAGAGTATACCAGGCAGACATAAGGAGTTTAGGCTAATAGTCAGATGTACACGCCCACTCCCAACGCTGGGCTGGTCTGAGTGTTCAGTCTTGACAGCCGCCTACACAATGCATACTGATGCATGCAGGCACGTCCCAGTGCAGGTTCTCTGATCAGGAGAACGGCAAATTTTCAGTCACTGTGAATAACACCAAAGTGGTTATAGCTCTGAATAGACCGTTAGCTAGTACTGGTTCATGTAATCGGCTGTCCATGTCATTTACTAGTGTAGACGTTTTTTATATTATTATATTATTGAGACTTTCATATTTAAGGGGTTTTAGTTACATTCAATAAAACAGCCTCAAGTTTGAAAGACTGAGAGACTGTTTATAATTAATGTTTTGTCACGTTCCCAGTTACGTCTTTTGGGCTTCTTTTGAAAGGCTGCATTGTTTGTTTCTCTCCCAGATCTGGCCACCGTGTTTCGCAGTCAAAAATAAAATTGCAAGTGCAAGCGTTTTTCTTACTGCCCACCTCTCCTTAGCTCTGATTAGAGAAGCACATTCAACTGTGGTCTCCGAAAGCAGGCTTACTGCTTATCATTTCACTATCAGCTAAACAAGTTAGCAATAGTTAAGGTTAGTTTAAGTATCCTAACCAATATAATTTTAGGGAGTCAATCTCTTAGTTAGCAGACAATTATTAATTAGCAGTAATTCTGGTTCCTGCAGATGGGAATTCAACTTTTGTTCACTGTTGTGTGTATCAGTCTGCTGGAAAAGTGCTGGAGTAGAATGAGTACAAAGAAGATAGGGAGAGAAATGGAGAGCGACAGAGTGAATGAGGAGATGAGGGATGTGTAGTGTTGGGAGATTGGATGAGAATTGGAGGCCAAGGACGAGTAAATCCACTTTTGGAGGCTGAATATCTATCTATCGAGCAAAATTCTATCCAGTTTTCACTACTTTCTACTACATCCTTCAGTGTGTGCCCATTTACGATTCAATTCAATCTCATTATCTCTGTCAGGACAGACAGTTTGACTGTTAGTGAGTGTGTGTGTGTGTGTGTGTGTGTGTGTGTGTGTGTGTGTGTGTGTGTATGTGTGTGTGCCTGTATGTGTGCCTGCATGTGTGGATAAGTATGTGATCACTGATTTTTCACTGGCAAACCTTTTGAAAATGAAGTCTTTACAGAGGACCAGCCAACCTGAGCATAAGGACTCACAGCAAGCAGTCCAGGATGGAAAGCACCTTTGAGAAAAGGAGTGAGATAAAGAAAGCGATTGTGAGACAGTTCACATCCCATTTAACAACACAATGGTCTGTTGCACCTGCAATCAAATTGTATTCAGTGTATTCAGTGTCATGAAACAAGTGACGAAGCAGTTTTTGGCATAAAAAAAAAATGGCACATACAAAACGCAGACAGAAATTTGCTCAAGAAGATGTGGGACCGCATGTTACACACTTTCCCTGCATGAATGCACGCAATGTATGTAGCAGCCAAGCACTTGTGCTGTGTGCTAGCTGGAGTCATGAATAAATGCAGGAGCCACACACTTACATTAACCTAAAACAACAGAGAGGTAGACTCACTTGTACCTGAGCTGGTGTGAGGGTGAGTCATACCATAGAGGTGGTTCCTGTGATTCCCCTCCCAGGAGAAGTGACCCAGAATAAAAGGTAAGAGTCATTTACATGATTAACCTCAGGTGAGTAGTCAAAAAACGAGAGGGGGAGACGAGGAGGGAGGCAGAAGATCAGTGAACAACTGAGGTCACAGAGAAACGGTGCTATTGTTAGAGACATGAAAAAAAGGTTGTTTTTACAAAAGAATCTACAGCCTGATTCATGCTACTCTGCCTACTACAGCAGGGGAGTTAAAAAAATAATATTTTAGAGTTGCTGCGGAACCGTTCTCAATCTTTGAATATTAAATGAAGACACAACATATATTATTGTATTGTTATAATAATACATTTTTATTAATATTATTATTATTATTATTGAATCAAAACAATAAAATGTTATAGGGATTTGTACAAATTGGAACCTCTCCATATTTAAGAATGGATTGCATTGTATTTTGTTGGGATCTCCATTGTGTATTATCGTAAAGGAATGGTACAAAGAGCTGCACTGGGTCATTTTCAAGTAATGCTTTTATCACTTTCCTTCGAGAACATTCCCCTGTGTGTGTGTGTGTGTGTGTGTGTGTGTGTGTGTGTGTGTGTGTGTGTGTGTGTGTGCACGTGCGTGTACGCTTTTAGCTTTGTTTGCATTACTTTCTGAGTGAGACAGAGAGAGGAAGAAAGTTTTGGCAATGCAATAAACAGGCATAATCAGCCGCAGGGCTTCACATGAATATGCATGAGTACACAGTGACAACAACCAGTGAAGTTGTGTGTGTGTGTGAGTGTGTGTGTGTGTGTGTGCGTGCGTGTGTGTGTGTGTGTGTGTGTGTGTGAGTGAGAAAGAGCGAGATGGAGAAGGTTCTGGTAGAAGAATTAGTTTTTTGTCAGGTTGGAAATTGAAGAACACAGTTGAAGTTTCAGTGAGCGAGTGACAGAGTGATAGAAATTGAGTGAGGAAGTGATGCAAGCAAAAGAAAGAGGGAGTGAAAGAAAACAATCAGGGTGTGAAATCATTCTGCAGGAGATTAAACCTGTGAGTGTGGAGTGTGAGTGTGTGTCTTCACAACAAAGGTGTGACAGAATTAATCTGAGTTGCTCGGAGCTAGTGTGTGTGTGCGTTTGTGAGGATACTGAAGGAAATTCTTTCAGTAACTTACTTGTTCACACTCCAAACCTTTTTCAACCTGATTAATTGTGCTTCTCAAATGTTCCATGTCATACAGTACCCATCTATAGTAATTACAATAGCAGTATGATAACAGTGGAAATATCATCAGCTATATCAGGTATTGTTAAATGATAAATAGAAGGCTGCCCTGTTATACTGGCGATGTTGCATTAACAAAGCTTCACAGCTCCACAGCGACTGATCACAACAGATCCACATGTCCATCCTTTGCAGCACAGACTGGTCTCCCTCAGGCAATCAATGAGGGCATCCTTAGCTTTTAGGCCCATTGATTCTCTGTTTAGGGCTGTGTGAGAAAGCAGATGGCACACACACAAACGGGCACACACATGCACTCAGTTGCCAGGTTATTGGGTACATCTAGCTCAACCTAATGCAGTCTACAGTATGTGACACAATCTCGACTGAAAGTTGTTTTTTTTTCAAAGCATCTCACTATCTTCATTGTCTTCGAGGTTTAATCCTTCTCCGGTTTTGCATTGACACCTGGTTGATGACTTTTCAGTTTCTCTTCATACCATAAGTTTTTAAGTTTCGACTTCATGAAGGGTAACTTCAGTGTTTTTCAACCTGGACCTTATCTCTCTATGTCTGTGGCAAAGTGACAAATGGGTACATTCATTTTTGAAAATGGTCTAGTATTGAGGGATAAAGCTGCAGATGGCAGCCACTAAACGGGCTGCAATGTAATGTAATCGCTAGGGGTATCCGCAGCATCTATTCATTTTTGCCACTGACAGGCTCAGATAAGTGTCAACATTATGGAAAGGACCCTACAGAGGAATAAATGTTCTCACCTCCTTCTATCTATCCCCCCCTCCATTGATAAGATGTTCTGCTTTGTGTGGGTGTGTCATCACCACATATATTTTATATATGTCCATCCCATTTATATCACTGAGGATAGATGAAATATTATAAATACCTCTCAGGACAACATCAATATCACCACTTAAATGACCATAAAGTTCAATCATCACATCTCTAAAGCTCTTTAAAAATTGACATAATCTTCATGAACGTTTTATTGCAGGACATTAGTTATTAGACTGCATTAGTTTTAACTACCTAATGCAGTACATGTACAGTACATGTTACAAGCGTCACAAACCCAGTCCTCCTCTTCACATACTGCACACAAACAAATACCAAACTACGTCACTCTCTGTCACCTACACATCCAAAAAAAAACATTTTACAGACCCTATTGGACTTCCATCCCACTAACCCACTATTTGCGTGCTCTCTGTAACAGTATTAGCACTGGTAGGAGTATAATTGGACACTGGGGGGCCAGAGTAGGAAGCCCATAGCAGCTTCAGGCTGGATTTAGACGTGAGCAACCAGACAAATCTGATTTTAACACCAATCGTGACACAGATGTGGTTTCCACATCATCAGCTCAACATAGCAAAACACCATAAAAATCAAGGTCAAACAGGGTTAAAATCTGATTTTAAGGGTAAATCCAGCTTCGGGAATCTCAGAATTAGTTGTGTGTTTGGAACTGCACATCCTCAACAACATTCAACTATAATAACAGAACCACTCACAATCCATTTGTCGATATCTTGTGCAGGATGCAGGGACTGTTGGGTGTGGGGTGGATTGATATGGATCAATTTTACCGGGTGAAGTAAACAAAGATAAGATCATATAGTCACGGTTACACATCGCTGATCTAATGGTCGTTTCATATGGTTACACAAATAGGAGGAAAGAGGATTTCTTTTTTTCCAAAGCTTGTTGGTTTTTATATCTGTGAAATATTTCTTTTACAGGAAAGGAGGCCACAATATACTTTCCTGCAGCATAAAGTATTTTTTTCTGGTTCATTCCCAGGACACATGCATCATTGTGTGGGCAGACACATATGGATATGCTCAGTCAAACCGTGTTAGCTCAAGGGTTGAATTATGAATGCTCATTGTACCCAAACAGAGAATGCACAGATTCATCATTACATCAATACGGTTTACGCTTTGCATGCTTCCTTTGTGCAAATAGACATATTCACAAACAAAAGACAGTAGAAGATATTTTGTGAAAGACTTCAGCCACTGTAAATATGTCATCTCTTTTTCTTTTTCTTTTTACAACACAATGAATGCAGGACATGTCTTTATTACTGCAGCAATTCAAAGCCCAAGAGGTGTGCATTTGATAGTGTAGGAGCATGTCAGGTCAACTTACAAGTGATGTGGTAAAAAAGCACAATTTTACCAGTATGTTAATCTTCCTCCACTTGCATTTCGGAGCTTTTATTACATTTTGTAAGGTACTGTTTTTTTATTTATTTATTTTTCTGTAAAAAGAGTCTAAAAATACATTGATGTTTTTAACACAATTCATGATACGTTAAGAATCTGTGGGCCACTCAAATTTGAGACTCGTTGCTCAGGGCACTAAGCTTATGTTGCTGATGGACTGTAATCCCTTTAAGGGCGATTTATCTCTGGCTGCTTTGAAGGACATTTCAGTATTTTATAAGATTCTGTTTACGTGATTTAGTTGCCAGCTGGATAAGCCTTATTTAACAAACAAAACTGGTGAATGCTACTCCAAAGTGTTTGCATGCAGGTGAGTGTGTGCATGTACATCTGAGTGAATAAATGTTTGTGTCTATGTGGATATGGCAAAATGTATGAGGCATGCAAAAAGTGCGTAGAAAGAGCACCTGAACGATCTATCAAAAGCCATGGTTTGCATTTACCAGCAAACGAGACATATGCATTGTTGGCTACAATAGAGGTATAGCACTGGGAAGCATATACCCTTTGGAATGATTACATAGAAAATGACATATGGCATTACATTGTAAATGAAATTTGTGCTACATGTATGAAACAATACCTATTATAATAAAATGGAAGAAGGTTCTGTTTTCATGTCTGTCTGATTTTCTCGTCAATCGTTCATCCAATCAAATTCATGAGAAAAAAGATGGAGTGGAGGTGGATGTTCTGTCAAGGACAACATGCATGTCTCCCATTGTTTGGTTTGGATAAACCAGGGCACATGGAGAAACCCCAATATGCACATTAGGGGGAAATCAAATGCAGCAATTATTATTTATTTGGGTTCTTTAATTACGTACTTAAAGAACCCAAATGGCCATTGTGTGTTTTGAGCCCATAAAAGTGTTCTCTTTTATTAAGGTGGCCTTCAATCTTATACCAGCATTCACGCTAAAACATAGTAAAAGAGGTGATTTTTGGTGTTGTTGTTGTCAGCAAGTTGATACAGTGTCACTAATATTGTGTTGCACTTATATGCAACATGCTGATTTACAAGGGATTTGATTTTCAAGAATTCAAGATATGAAAGCATATATTTTCACTTGAATGTGAGGCAAAACTGTTTGAACAGCTCAAGAGCAAAGGGCATCTTATTAGTCGCACGTGGAAACATAGCTTTGCTGTTGTCTTCAGAATTGGTCATTGTGGCGTCAAATGGATGTGCTCAAATAAGTCTGTACAAACCGCATAAGGACAAGCAAATCCATAAAAAGTTTACCATGAAGCGCCGAAGCAAACAAAGCATATGTTTGTATTTCATGTACAGCTAACACACCATGACTTGACATGTCAAAACATGAGTGATCAACATGTTGACTGTTCCACCTGCTCAAGCATATAATGCTGCCAAAGATTGCTTCTCTTTGATTGATTTGAATGAGTTTAACATCTACTCTGAGCTCTGACTTCATGCATTGTTTGTTTGTCATGTTGATGAGTAAACATGGCGTGCGCAGATGTTTATTATCTCTGTAGTTTCCATATTTGTCAGTGTAAGGACTCTGTCACACAACATGCATTGCTGAATGAATTCAAATTGCCATTTGAATAGGATTTTGAATAGGATTTTTGAGTGCACCTGCTAGGACTTCTTCAATTTGTAGTGAAAGACTGACAATGACAGGAAGTAGGGATTAGGGCATAGTGTTTGGTAGGAGTATTACATCTTAAGGAACATTTAGCCCAGGTTGTGAATGGAAGCTGGGTTCAAGTTCAAATTTAAATATTTGTCAGTGTCAGTTTTCAAATTGCAACTAATTTCTTTTTTAAATATAGTGATATCATTTGGTTTAAACTCAGGATACATTTTCCTGCTGTACGGTGGGTTTTCAGTTGGATTTTAAATGAAAGAAGATTAATTGGCACAAATCTATGAAAGTTATGAGATGCCAAAGCAGCAAAGCCATATTGAATTAACAGTACTTACAATACAAAGGAAATACACCAGTTCTCAGATTATTGAAAATGTATCTGCGGTTGGACTAAGAATTCTGAATTACAGTTCAAAATGTTTATCTTAAGCCTTTCAATATCTGCTTGTTTGCTATAGTTTATTTACTTTACAGTACACAGGGTTTTACATTGGTCTAAAAGCTGTGTTTTCAGCACGCATGCCCCTCATCATTTGTGGGTGGATGCAAAGCACAGTGTGTCTTTAAGCATTATGCATGGAGGCTCATGGGATATTCTTGAGTCAGAGCTTGTCATATGGGTGTCAGTGCTTACTCAGGAATATACGTTTTGGTATACGTGTGTTTCTTTATTTACACCGAGAACTGCTGACAGTAGGAACTGTGTGGCCCTGAATGAGTCACACGCGGGCATGAAGACATGACGTTTGTCAGAAAAAAAGGAACAAGGAAACAGAACAAAGAGAGTGGGAGAGGCAGATTTGGATTAAGAAAAAGGAAAATGGAGGAAAAGACGGGAGAGTGGTGAATGGGTGTTAATCACTTGAATCAAGTGAAAACAGACACATAAAACATAAAGATTGAAATCCAAAGATTGTAGAGAGATGACAACAAGAGCACATTTGAATCTTTCTCTTTCTTTTTTTTTGTCAAATTTTCGACCGAGATTGAATACCTCAGATAAAATACAGTATCTACGCATGATTTGTCCAAAACGTTTGGGGAGAGTTTTGGTACTGCAAAGTTTGCTAGCAGTATAGATTACTACTTTTCAGTGACTCAAAAAAGTAAATATC
Organism: Ophiodon elongatus; assembly: GCA_016806645.1. Classification (NCBI taxonomy): domain Eukaryota; kingdom Metazoa; phylum Chordata; class Actinopteri; order Perciformes; family Hexagrammidae; genus Ophiodon; species Ophiodon elongatus. Next base: position 2,593,671 of record JACSYO010002159.1, read on the forward strand.
CCTTTATGTTCTAATCTTGTCATCTGAGTGTGTTCATACTTTCAGTGACACTCATTTATGAAATGTGTGTGGTGTTCCTTACTTTTTAAAATATATAAAGGTTGTATAAATGATAATCTTAAACTGGCAAAGTTTCCCTGGTTGAACTCTTATTCTGTCTGTTTTGAGGTCAACAGCAGTTAAATCAATTAATTTAAGCAAAATCCACTCAAATATTTTGCATGATATATAACTTTGGTGAATTTTAGCATGCAAATTTGAATGAAAATAACAAACTCTAGCACAGTCTTTTTTGCAATAACAGATTCTCACATAATGTGTCAAATATTTACAGCTTGTTCAGTGGCACTAAGCTTCAAACTATGATACTCTAGATACTCTTTTAGCAACGTATCTACAATGGTTTGTATGATATCTTACAGAAAGTTACAAATTTTTCTTTTGTTTTCCCATATAAGCCAGCAACACGTGTCAATTTCCGCTCTTTGCATGAATACAGTCTTTTCAAAATAAATTTCTGTCTTCACAGGAAATTCAGTTAGGTTTTGTCAACAAAACTAATTGGTTCGGTTTTGGAAAATATTTTGAAATACTTAGTTATGATAAGGCCACAAAGCTGTTAAGTTAGGTTTAGGAAAAGATTGTTGTTTGGGTTAAAATAACTACGGAAGTGCCTTAGTAGATGTACGCAAGTTATGAAACAAAAATATCAACGTTGACTTCTCGTTTCACATGGGGAACCAACAGCAGCCTCATGAGTATCGACTTACGTGAATCACGTGACTAACGACACTAATGATTTCTGTGACGAACGACTGACACAAAATAATATCAATATTTACTTTTAGTTACGGATGGGAACACGAACAGCTGTCTCATGAGGATGAAAGTCCTGTATTTGCTTCTGCCCTGTTTGGACAATCTCACACTTTATACTACGTCAGTTGCTCTGCTTGTAATGCTACAGGTGGGTGCAGACGCCGGGGAGCACTGACCCAGCTGCCTTCTTTGACAAGTTGTGAGTGAGAACTGGCTGTGTAAAGAAGCAGGAATAAATTTTTTTCCGCGCCAATTTATCCTGATGTGACCGGGCCTTAAATGCAATCTGCAGCCAATTAGAAAAGAGCAAATGAATGCTGAATAAGAGTTTACATTAATGCCGTGGACACCTATATTGCAAAGTAACTCTGTAAATCTCTGTCCCTTCATTACTTTGTTGAGACAGAAATAGTCAATAGTTGGATCCATTCATGCTCTCTTTCTCTCTGTCTCTTTCATAAGTTTTTATTAATATAACCATGAATCTACTGTATCTGTCTACCTGTCCCTCTTTTCCTATAGTTACCATCAAAAATACTGCTCCATCTGTACTCTGTAACACATTATACCCCCCATCTCCAGCCCTCTTCTTCTAGGAAGAAGCAAAGTGGTGCTCACAACGCATACCATTACTTAACAATTACCCTTTCAGATGGAACTGCATGACTATTTATGGTCTTCCTCATTTATTTCAGCCAGGCAGCAAACTGCTGATCGCTTCTAAAATTTCCATTTGTGCCTTGAAAGTGGATTTATTGGAAATGTTGGACTGGAGTGTGAGTTTGTGCATCTTTGGCTGTGGCTGATTGTGTGTATGTGTGTGTGTGTGTGTGTGTGTGTGTGTGTGTGTGTGTGTGTACATCCATATGAAGAAAGGTGACCCTCCTGAAATTGGTCTTGAATTTAATGAATCTAATGCACACACACACACACACACACATACAAGCCTGCATGCATTACATTGTTTTAAACAGCTCTGTGTCTTAACTGGTGTGTCAGTGGACATGGAATGAAATAAACATGAATATACAAGAGCTGGAGTTATAACTTGAATTATGTTGCCAGATAGATGTACTCTACATGGGTATAATTAATAATCTGTGTCACTGTATTTCCATATTAAATCAAAAGTAAAACAACTAATTTCGTTCATTGGCCCAGAAGTGGAGAGCTGTGCAAACTGATAATGATTCGTTTTTAGTCATTTGGGAGCCCTCTAAACTACCTCTAAGTTCTCAACGATTTGTTTGGTGCTTCAATGCTGCCTGAATTACTGTTTGACTAAGGAGTCTAAAAGTTAGGACTTTGCATCCAATATTTTAAGGGGTTTCTTCTAACTTGGTCATTTAGAAGCTACATTGAGCCTGAATGTTTGAACTTATGGTTCTCTTAAAATGAGACAATCTAGCCTAATAGACACCAAAACTTTACTTTTACTTAAAATTGAAAGAAAATGTTTGAGTCATGCAGTAACAGACAAAATGAGTGTGTGTTTATCTGTGCCTAGTTAAGATATTCGTGTCCAAACGCACACGTTCACACTGGATTGATTGGAACGACATATATAAAATGTAAGTGACACATGAACAGTTCTTAGATAGGCCTACACTCTACCACAACAGACACGCTTACACAAAGACACAGGTACAAGGACAAAGAGATCAAAAGAGAGGGGGTTGCTGTGTCACATGATAATCAGCATCTCTCGTGCTCTTCAAAGGAACCATATGTTTCCCTCGGGGGGCTGTGGATTCACGGCAGTACTTCAGTGGGTTCAAGTACATACTGGCTCATTAGGGAAATCTAACTTTTAGATTTCTCGGTTTGAGTAACGCTCTCCATCGTATCAGTCTCAATCTCTTGACGTAAGCAGCAAAGGGAATCCTGGGTGTGACCTAGCACAGCAGCAGTGTTATTTACACCATTGCCTGGGTGAATACTAACTGGGTGGACAGGATCCATTATTTTTTGCTACCTTTGCACCTGCAATGCGTCATGGTTCTGCTGCAAAACAAAAAGGTATAGCAAGTAATTAACACAATACTCAAACAAGTTTTAAAATCTTGATCAGGAGGTAATATTTGTTAACAAAAGTCCCATGAGAAGTCAGTCAACAAGCCAAGCTTTTCAATAAAATGTTAATTCTACCTGACATGCTGCCCTCAAGGTCTTCACAAAACAATTATGTGGAAAGAAAAAGAAATATTGATACATGCTAGTTCTTTACATGTCTTGGCAACATCATTCAAGGTTTAATTGCAAACAAGCATAGGACTGGAGAAGAGACGGGGAGCAGATAGAAGCTGATTTAGTTTTACAGTGGCTTGGCAGAAAGTGTTATGCATGTGCTGCTCCTCTTGTGGAATAAAGTCACTTATATCCAATCAATCAACAATTCTTATTTGAACGTGGGATATTTTGTGTCTTCTGTGATCCGTTCAGCAGCTGCTAAACCTGTGCTGCAGTTTTTCAGTCCCTGTTTGTTGGCCCATTTATTTGTTTTTGTCGAGTTACCTGAATAATCCCGTTGCCGTGCGAGCAATTATTACTACTATTGAGCTGAACACCATAGCTTGTTGGGAGAAGAGCCAACAAGGCAAGGTGTTTCATTACACAAAAATAATGTCCTCCCTCTTCCCCACTTCCCCACTTCCCCACTGCTTTTGTTTACATAGACGTCTCATTTTGTATTAACCTAAATATCTCATTATCTGACTTAATTAGGCTTTTATACATGAGTTGCACTTCCTGTGTATTTCAATCAGAGTATCTGCCTATTAAAAGAGCCAGGATAACTTTGCCATTTTATTCTGCTCCTGTAATCGTTTCACCCATCAGCCTGCCTGCTTGTTGAGCAGGATATTGAGAATGACGGCAGATTTTCATTGTGGGTTTAATCCATTTCAACAGGGCAGTGAGATATGCACCTTGATCTAGCCAGTATCAGGATAGAGGGGGATGCCTTTAATTATACAACAATTGAAGAATTGAAGATAGGCATCTGAATATGTGAAATGAACGTGCAAACAACATACATATCTAAACGGGTAGGTGTGCATGTGATTATACTCAACTGTTTGGATTGACAGCATTTCACTTTGAGTATTTTGTATTTCCTCACACAAAGTATTACGTATACAGAAAAACAAATTAATTTATCGTGAAAGTCCACAGGGACTCTTTCCCAAAAGACCATTTGAATAATTAATTTGGTAAAACAGTTGTTGTTGATTTGGAATCTTATACATCTCCACAAATAATAACTTCAAGTCCAAAACAGTGACGCAAGACTGCAGCTTCAGAGTGAAATACTACAAAGGTATCGTTACAGCCACACGTCATTATCAGGCAAGTTTAACTCAAACCATAATATCTGAATTATTTTATAGTATATTGCATTTTTAGTTTTCTTTTAAAACTAAAGGAAATTAATTCTGATCAACTCTGGACAACCATTCTATACAATTACACGCCAAGAGTTAAATCCAGTTAAATTAAAGCCCCCGATAAAAACAGAAGTAATCTCGGGATACTTTCCATATCGAGCAGGTCTAGTCCGTTCTAATGTAGTTTTTAATTACATTCCAATTGTTCTGCTGTTACTCACAATGACATCACCGGAGTTCAGCTAGCTCTCAAGAAACCAATAGCTGGCTAATAGGTCTCAATAACATCACATTTATAGGCGTAGGTTTTGGGGTGGCTCCTTTAGTCTACAGCGATTTTGAATTTGAATTATAGGCACCGTTGCTTCCCACTGAAAAGCTGAGGGAAGCAGCTGTGAGTTGCACATTATTGAAGGTGATAAACTTAGCATGTTGAGGGCAATACGCTTTTTAAGCTGATTCATGCATGATCACAAGTGTTTTTAGTTATTTTTGGTTTTCCATCTCCGATGAAGAGCAGTGCACAGCTGCCTCCCCAAATGTGTTTCAAGAGACAGTACCAAACGGGGTTATTTGTCTGTCAGCGGGTCTGAATGGGACACTACTTTACCAGCTGAGCAAATACGTAATGCACAGCCAACTTATCGGACAGGTAGATATTTTCTTGGAATATTATGACTTTATCCGCCAACTCACAGTGAACACAGATATGAGGGAATATGTTTTGAACGTGCGATACATTTTGAACAACTATAGTAATGTTGTTTTTACTTATATCACAGGTGGTCTACTCTAGCTGGCAAATACATCCCAAGAGTTCTACTGTATTTGTCAATGACATGACAAGAGTTATAACAGCACATCATTAACTGGACATCACAGTGTCATTACTTGAGTTCTATTACAGCTCGCAACATTTAGGAGTTCTGGTTATCTCGAAATTGTGTTCTATTATAGCTCTCAATTACATACTGTAGCTTTCAATGACATCACTAGAGTTATGGCTTCACAATTGTTCTAATGTACCTCACAATTGAGTCATGTATCGTACCACTAATTACCACCAAGGCTGCAAGTGTATTTAATGGCAATGATGATCTCAATTATGAAGTCTGGTTGTGCATGTCTGAAAATAAATAGCACACATAAGATACTGTACATGTTGGCTGCTTTGTTTTAAATTAGCTGGTAAAACTGTTAAATAATACATATGCTGTAACTACATTACAAAAAAAATAAAAATAACTAAATATGATGCCTAATTAGTTGATTTGATTGGCTGATTCAACCATGATGCACTGGATTAGACCAGCTGTGAGTTTTCTAATGCCAGAAATATAACTGAGTGAACAATTGTGTTTTTCCATTACTGACCTTTTATTGTGGTGCTGAATGGACTGCTTGTTAAATGTCTTGCGGAATGTAGATTTGTTACCAGTATTTTGGGATACTTTAGAGTAGTTCCATCTGTACATAAAACAAAGGAAAGTTAGGGTACAGGATAATCTGACATACAACACAGGGGAAACCCCAGTTGTTAATTCTCAATGAGAAGTTGCCATGCATGCATGCATGTGTCTCACTGTGTGTTTCATACATGTTTCTATGCGTACCCTGTGATCACAGAAAATACATAACATATTTGCACAGCTCCAATGCATGTGTTATGATAACATCCACTGAGGAAGAAATGGGAGAAAGCAAGTAAAGCTAAAAAGTAAATAAAATACCCACTTAGAAATCCAAACTTAATCATTTTTTTGGTTTCTGTTTATTGAGTAAATTCTGCCCATTATTTTCTGTGTGACAGCCTCCACACATACCTACCTGTGTTCTTTATCTCAGGTTCTTGCCTTGTATTCCCTCTTTCTTGCTTTACATTATTTTCCTTCTTTGCTGCAATTACACGTCCCATGTAGGTTTTATAGGTTCTTTGCAGATGACGTCACACATCGGTGTGCTTTCCAGATGGGAGGGCAGGCCACTGGAAGCCGGTTCAATACTGCAGCAATAATGCGTATGTTGTGTGCTGTTTATGGTTGTTCAAACCAATCAAATCGGGGAAAAACCAGGGCTACTTTCAAGTCCCGAAAATAGTTGTACACAAAGGTGACAAGTTTAAAAAACTCACAGAGAAACAGCGACATAGATCAAAAACCTCCGTCTAAAGTCTGGAGGAGCGGAGTCATTTTGTCAACTACATTGCTAGCTAAAATTGAGAAAAAACACAGACCATGGTAGTGATATTGCTGGAACCATAGCCAGACACATCTGCAATATTATCACCCTGTGGTGTTTGTTCTGTAGCTAGTATTTCGCAGTTTTAACTAGCAATCTCCACACGGGAAGCAGGAGGGATTGGACGCAGTTCATGGACCTCATTTCCGGCTCAAATTTTTCATGTCAATCTCCCATGGGCCAGCCATTTTCTTTTGCTCACAGCTGTTCGCTCATCCTATAATGTAGTTTTACTAGTAATGGCGATTAATCCTCCGTTTATGGGCATCAAGGAGGTGAATCTATCCTCACAGACAGAGATGGATTACCTATAAGTAGAGATCCAAGACTTGTTCGAGAAACAGGCTGTGTCTGTCGTCCACACTCACGACAGGAAATAAGAGTTTTAATCTGTGTACTTCCTGGAAGAATCCCAAGAAGACAGGAGATTTCAGACCTGTGTCAGATCTTCATATCCTAAACCTGTGCAAGATGTTCCATCAATTGGTTCACCACCAACTTCAAGGTGCATACTTTCAGGTCGAGATGGCTTTTAAAAAACACAATATTCGTGCGTTGCACCTTCCAGGGATACCAGTAAACAGACTGTCGTTTGGCTATGCCCTGGTTGCACCTTCATGGACCATTTTGTAGTATGGACACGGTGCTTCAGCTGCTGTGGGATCTAGACATGAGGGTCTTCTTTTATCTTGAAGACCACATTGTCATGGCTCAGTTCAGAGAAGTAAATCGTATAGCTAACCAAGTTGGGGTTCACAATCAACTGTAAGGGGAGCAACCCCCTGCTCCACTTACAGATAGAGTATCTGGGGGTTGTGCTCGACACGTGCAGGCTGCGGATACTCTGTGGGACCACAGATGGATGGCCCTGCTGCAGGCAGTGTGCAACTGTGGCGAGGTGTAACGGTGATTGTCCGTCATGTAGGCACTTGAGTATATGGCAGCTGCTCATTCACTGGAGCTCCTGCACATGCGCCGCCTACATAGGGGGTTTGCCAGCCTTTGTTTGGAAGTTAGTACAATGACAACACCTGGTGTATTGTGAAGCATTTCAAGTCAGCTATGGTGTAGCAACAGGACCCATTAAATAGCTCGAGTAAAATAACTTCATAGCCATAGTGAAACACAATCTGAGAGGCCATACAACTAATGTGTTCCAGGAAGAAAAAATAAAACAGTCATATCCTCAGGTAAAGTAGACCGTGCCAAAGCTCTCCACCACCTCTACCGCTTCTTGATCCCATCTGTTCTTTTGTTGTTCTCATTTCTCTCTCTCTCTCTCTCCATGTTTCTGTCTCTCTCTCTCTCTCCTTCAGCTTCTCAGAAGTGATGACATAGCTGAGGCAGCAGTGACCCATATTACCCTGGCAACCACTTGTGATGAATAGTTTCTGTGAATGTGTGTATGTGTCCACGTCTTCATTGAGGCAATTGCTTTTGTCTGCAATATGTTATGCCTGCAGTCTAACAAAGATGACTGAAATGTTCAAATCCTCATGAAGGGTCCTCTTTCATCACTTGAAAACTTGGCAATTATCTCTTATTGTAACAAGATGATCCTCATATATTTGACTGTGTGGGATTTGTGCAGACTGTAGCAGGTACATATTTGACAGGAGCAAAGATGTGTTTGCATGCAAGCATGTGCATTAGTTAAACCTGCCTCCAAATCGCTGTGTCTTTGTGTGCATGCAGCTTTCTTTTAGGCTGCTACAAAGTTCAGGGCATGATGCTAGTTCCCTGGTGGGGGATTTTGGGGTTACAGGCATGTACATGATGTGTCCATAACAATGCATTATGCACATAAACAATTTTCACCGTCTCACTGCCACCTCTCTACATCCATTATCTCCTATTATCTTTTCCCATTATGTTCTTTCATCTCCCTCCAACGAAGTGTTGTTGTCTGTCTGAGGAAAGAGTGTGTCATCTCATGGACTAGTCTAACAACGACTGAAATGTATAGGTTGCTTTGCCAAAATATGCCAATAAGAATTATGAAATTTGACTATGATGATAATGGCTTTTTTTGCAATGTGGAGAAAGACTGTCTCTTTAAGACATGTTTGGACCACTCTATAATTTAATTTGTACCTAAGAGGAAATACTAACTTCAAGTTGCCATCACAACAGTTGAACAGACTGGTGTGGTGATCAGATGTTAAACATGGTTGTTTTATGATGTTCTGAAGGTCAGAGTATCCTAATCAGAGTATCACAAAGATATCCTCTTTTCAGACTGTCAATCTAATGCAAAGTGAGGGGACTCCATCTGGGAAGGGCTAACCAACCTTGTGTGGTTGCTAGTCAGGAGCCCCAGCTGTGTGTCACGTCTTCCCTGATGGAAGCACTGGCGCAGCAGGCTCTTTCTCTTTTCCTCAAACAGCGTAATTCCTCTGTTGCAACCTGACCATGTCTTGTAAGAGTAGCTGTATTTATTATATAGTGCAAATACATATATTTATTGCCAGGAAACTAATCTAAAGTATCACCCTGTTCCTGGGAATGATGCATGACATAAATAATCTCTCAGGTTCAGCATGGCAAACGTGCCATGATAACACTGAGAGATAATAAGTGAAGCTGTGGAGCTATAAATCTTTTCCTTGGTGTCTTGTAATTGCATTATCCAGATCAGCATTAATGATAAATAAGGTTACGATATAGTAATCCTTGTTCTATAAGCACAGGCATAGATCTCTACCGGACTCCCCTCTCCTCCAATCACAAGTACACAGTCGGCCACTGGAAATTAGCATAAGCATAGCCGGCCGCTAAGGACGTGACTACCCAAATACGTGCCGACCCCATAGTACGTAAGGCAGCACAGTCTGCTGCCAAACTATCCTACACTGCTTCAGCGAGCAGTGTAGAAGCAGCGGGGCGTTCTTGGTAGAGGGCTTCGCCTGTGCTTATGTAACTGGTTATGCAACCTTCGTTCTAACTCACACAGGCTCCACCCTCTACTTGACTCTATGGGGATAGTAGGCGTAGCCCAAATAATGCACGCACATTCAGGACATAACATCGTCCCAAACAAGCTGATCCTGACAAACTAAAGTTAAGTTGCCGCAGCCCACCTCATCCACCTTGAGATGGGAGGAGAGTATTACCCATAGATACAAGTCGAAAGCATAGCCTGTGTGAGTTAGAAGTCCTTCATGAGTTTTACATTTAATTTAGTTTGTCCTGTGTATGTAAACCCACATGGGTATTATAACATCTATATACATTGCAGTATCAGTAATCTCTTTCACTACCTTAAATAGCATCAGGCTATTTCTGTCCAGCAAGAATATACCATACCCATCAAAAAAAGTGCCAATCATTTAGCCATAATAGCTGCATGGCACTCCGGATTTCAGTATCGGTCGGCCCACCATTTTGGTACAGACTGAAACAACTAAATTGCTCTGGACTTTAGTACATTAATTATTGTCTAAATCAATATAAATTATATTAAAACTTTGGTAATCCCTCAACTTTTCATTAAGTGCCATCGTCAGGTTGAAACCTTCACTTGTCCATTACTTTGGTTTATTACTAATTTCTAATATCTAAGAAAAAACAGAATATTCCCATTAGCCTCAGCTGTACTTTTTTGTTACTTGCTATTTAGCATGCTAGCATTCTATACATATTATAAATATAATATATGCTTAACATTATCTCAGTATGAAGGAACTTGTGAGCATTCCAACATGGAAATAGCTCTAGAATGGCTACATACACCTAATATTGTTACCAGTTGATGCTATTGCAAAAAGTACTTTACTTTACAAGACATGAAGCATTTCCGTTATGGAGGCCCTACCAAATGCAGATATCGGAGCCCTAAAGGGACACCTGCAGTCTGTCTTTCCCCTGATATCTTTGAACTGAGGGGCCCTCAAGGAATGAGTGCAGTTATATTATTCTCATTAAATCAGCTCCTCCAAATTCCCCAGTGGACAGAGATTGGTCTTGCTTTTGCCAGCTGCTGCTGATTGGCTGAAATCATTCTTATAATCCTCACATTACTACATTGTGATGGGTTTCAGGCATGGATTGTACTTAAATAAATCATAATATATCACTGAGATGGACAGGGTGGTAGACATTCAATTGAAGTTGTCTTTTGTTTTGTGTGTGGGTAATGGCCTTGATCCATTGTCATTGCATGCATTACTTCTGCATGGCTGCAACTTCCTGTTCAACAGCAAAGCACACAAAGCAATGCTATTGCTGGTTGACCATCCATTTATTCACCAACTAAAGGTAAGAAGAGTTTGTCTATCCATGTTGTTATTTGTCAGGTAGGGTAGGGTTGATGTCAATCCTCCTGTGTGGCTTAGAATAAAGCACTTGCAAAGTGGATCAGCAAATTAAAGTAGACAAGAGAAGTCTTCAGCCCCAATATATTCCAAACAATGGTCTTACAAACTAAGAAAAGATACACTGCATTTTCTTAACACTCCATCTTGTCTCTCTTTATTTTCATTACATTACTGTTTCAAGTAGGAATGTTTCATGAGTTGTTTCCTCCCTTTTGCACACATTGAGTATATCATCTTTTGTTGTGGTAAAGACCAACTTCTGTTCTTAATGTCCCTTGTTATTCTTTGGTCAAGGAGCTAAAGTAGAAGCTCAGTGTGCTCTTTTAGAAAATCTGTTCTCCTTGCGTGTATATTCTTCATACTTTTCATATATTTTTTGTTTTGTTTTATTTTTAAGTGTGTCTAAGCATGTGTAAAATAGATACAAATGTGTTTGTGTGTGAAATGATGTGGCATGTGAGAAAGACAGTCACACAGCTTTGTGAGTATGTGTGTGTTTAATTCCTCTTCTGTATGGATGGTTAATTCCCTCAGACTTTGCCGTGATAGTCTGATTAATGACCCTGAGCCCAAGTTAAAACAGCAGGGGACAGGATGAGGTCACGGACACCTGCTCCTCCCATCGTCTGTCTTTCTCTCTTTAAATTTATTTTTTTTCTCTTTTCTCTCTTATTTTTTTTTTTATAGTTCTTTCTCAAACTATTATCTTTTCCTTTCTGTCTTACTTCATATAATTCTCTGTTTATCATCTACCTTTCCCTCTCTCCAGCTCTTGTTTTTTGTCATTTGTAGCGAATGGAATAAACTTTGTCAAAACAACTCGTGTCATACACCAGCTTTGGACACATTTGAGCAGGCGTTAGGGAGTCTACTTGTGAATTGTTTCCTTCTTTCCTAAGGAATTAGTAGTTCTGATAGCTTTGCATGGTATTCAGCTCTTGGCTTCTCCACCAGTCTTAATGGTTTACTGTCTCTGGCACCAGTGCAATAGGCCTGGGGGCTGGTTTCACAGCACAAGAAAGCAGCATCCATCCACGTATGCATTTGAGCTTGTCTGTCCTCGGTGGTTAAGCCAATCCAAAGTGGCTTGGTCCCCCACCTCCATTTTGAAAGCAAAATTGATAACTTTTTTTCGAAGTTGTGTGAAGAGAAGGGGCTTGACCCACTGTCCTGTTTGATCAATTCAGTGCTGTCCTTCTTCTAGCCTCTGATAGATAGATTTTGTATTCCAACATAAAGATATAGAGGTCACTGGATACAGTGAGATTTTGGCAGGAAGCGACATAAGCCAACTGTTGGCCCCTTTTATCACGCAGGAGAAGCTTCTGGTGCGCAGGTCCTTCTCTGAGCAATTTGATCCCTTTAAGAAAATTACCCTCAATCTGGTGTCTGCTAGGACAGCTTTGTTGCTGGCAGTGGCTTTAATGAAACAGGTATATGGGCTTGTGTCAGTCCACCCAAGCTGCTTTATTGTCTGTGGGGATCACAGTGGTGCCAGTTCTTTATAGACCCCATCTAATATGCCTAAAATAATCCTCTGTCCACTTTAGAACTTGATTCTGGCATCCCAAAATATGAGTGCGGAGAATGTCATTGACAAGGATTTTTTCAAGTGTAGATTTGACAATGTAGATTGGACAGTGTTTTGGCTGACTTGAGTATTCAGTTGTATTTAGCTGGAGAGAGGACGCTCGAGGCTGCAGCTGCTGTGGGGAGTATATAACCGGCAGGGAACCTCCAGAATCTGAGCTGCTGAGAGCAAACACAGACTTACCCTCCAATGCCAACTGAAACACAATCATTCTGCTATAATGAATGCCAGCGTAGGCAGTTTGTTTTGGATGCTGTCGTAGACGACACCCCAAAGAAAGTGAACCGTGTGTGCTTTACAAAATACAAAAAGTTTTCCTCCTCACTGAGACAGAAGTGGGCTTGAGACCTTCCTCCGAGACAAACTGGAAAAGACAACCAAAACCAGAAGGGCGATTCTGGGGTGAGTTTTGTCAAGTCCTAATTCCATGGTCTGCCTCCAAAGAAGGAGTGAGAGCCTCCAACGTGCCGCTGCAGCAGTGCAGCTGCCCACGGGTTGCCGGCACAGCATAGAGATACAGCGGGGGGACAAAAGCATATTTTATACAGCAAGCATATTTTCCCATCTTACTTGGAGCGTTTCGGATTCATTTCATCCAAACCAGAGTTGCTGATTGTTGGAACAGTGGGAAGACTAACCAAGAAACGTTTGGTGTGTGCGTTTTATGTTGTTTTTGTCCAGTTGAATGAAATGTGTTTTACGATGAGTTAACAATGCAATAAAGCCTGTCTAAGTCAGTAAGAAAGAAACTTGAATTCAGAAGGTGTACGATCGTACAATATTTCCCTTCATTGACGTTTTGTGCGTTTATTTTGTTCTTTAGGTCAAAGGTTGTAAAAAATGACGCTTACTCGCAATGCATCCTGGTACACGTAGGCACAGCTGGCACGATTCCACAGCATGGGAGATGAGCTCTCTCAATATTCTACGGACTGGGGAATTTATTTCTTCAGTGAGCTACATTTACCATAAGCACCAATTGGACGTTAACATAAAAGACGGAGACATTTTCCTGTAATAAAATACATTTCAGTGCACTACTCTTCAGAGCAGAGTGTGTATGTGAACATCGACTTAGGGTTGCTATACACCTTAATGTTTTCTATTTGAACAGCCCTGGTAGACGCGTGTCAGTCTCTTCTCAGCACATGTATTATTTAATTATCTCCAAAATATCAACAAGCATATCGCACTACTTGGTATACATGGACCACTCACTTCACTGTGCCTTCCATGCTGCTCTTCCATTCCCAATATGTGAGGCATGAAAATACCAAATGAACAAACCAAGTGTATTTCAAGAAAATGTAGTGGTGCTGCATGCAGCACAAACTTTGCTTTGAGTTCGCGCAAACATTCTTGTATTCTATTTTCCTTGATCTTATCTATCTGCCTCTTTGGCAGCAGTACTCTGTTGCTCTGTCTTTATCCCTTTAGTGTCTTTACATCTTCTGTCTTTGTATTCTCCCTTCATTCTATCTGTCTGTTACACCTTGTCACCCAGTGTCTTACACTGATTATTGCAGATGGCCCCAGTTCCACATGGGACTGATTGTGTTGAAGGTGAAACTAGTAGCAAAGTGGAATGCCCAAGGAAACAAGGTAAATAATTTAACTAGACAGCAGTTTATCTGTTGATGTCACTAGCAGATTGAAAATAAATGGGCTGTTTCTCTCTGTTCTTCTATTGATAAAACGTATGTGTCCAGCAGAGGACTTAGTACAACATTTGTGCTTGTATATAACCAAGTGTGTCTGCATGTGTATGCAAGTGCAGGTGTATACAGTAAATGTCAGTGTTTCTGAAAGTGTGTTTGCCTTTTGAGGTGGATAAGTAGAAGTTTATGATTACTGTTTGCTTCTTTCGATCAATCCCCTCTGTTCCCTCCACTCAACCACCCAATTGACATGTGAATTCAGGCACACATGCACGTTCTATTATAGTAAGGTGTCCAGAGAGCCTTTCTCCTCTATATTTACTGAGATTAGATGTGCACATCTTTTTGTGCACATCTAATCTCAAATTTTGTGGCAGCAAGCTGCACAATATTTTGGCTGCATGCCCAAGGACCTCTCGTAGCTGTGTGGTGACACATGTTCTCAGAACACCTTTTTTAGCCTGTTTTGTACTGCCACTGACTGTCTGCTTACTTTTCAGACTACTTTTAAGGTGACTTAAATGTCCACTGAAGCTTCTGAAGAGATGAAAAATGGCGGCAGACGAAAAAAACATCAGATCGGTGAAGAGCAATGATAAGACTGTAATATTTGAATTTTTCCCACCAATTGAGCTTTGACTGGTACTCTTTGTTTAATCTCCTTTCGCCCTCTTCTTCTGCAATGATATAATGGTGCCTGGCTAACTTGTGAAATAGCGCCACCTACTGCTCATCTTAAATGACCAACTACTAGTATTTGCATAACAGTTTTCATAACAACGTGCATGAATTAGCATTTTAAGGTTTTCCTGAAACATTTTCATGTTGAATCTATGGAACATTTGAATGGAAACCTGGCTATACATTATGTTAAAAGATACCCACTAAATATGGCAATTTATATTTTATTTACTAGATTTCAATCAGGAGAGACTTTTATAGAGTTGAATAATAATTTATTACAATTGCATAATCTTTGAATAGTGCAAAGTCTTTGGCGATTGGACTCCATCCTGAATTAGGATAAGCAAGGGGTAGTGATGCTGATATCTGCTAGAGCAGAATCCCCCTGAAGTCCAGACACTGGTGGTGGTGGAGAAGAAGGAAGTTGCTGTAACCCGATGAAGATTGGAGGAGCCCGGGGTGGAGGAGGGTTGCATCGGTTTTGAGCTGAAATGACAACTGACAGCAGCAGAGAGGAGAACCTATTTAAAAGTTTGACAACAACGATATGATTGGCTTAAGGAAACTGCGCAGAATCTGATTGGTTAATATAAAGTGCACGCCCTCCAATCAGCTGATGGAGTAATTGCAGGGAGACTTAGAGACTGATATTATGAATGACAGAGTGTGGCATGTGTCTTCCTGACTGAACTTCTGCTTGAGCTACATTTTCATGCAAACTTTTACTTTGTTGATGGAGTAATGGAGCAAACAGTCACCTAACTGCTCCATTTATCCAGACTATGATATTTTATATATTAAACTTACTTTTGTTCCCTTTGTTAATATGGAATTACAAGTTAGTGTTAGCATAGGTGAATGCACAATTACTTAAAGGTGATAACTGGTGAAAGGTTTTCTTAACCAAGCATAGGTCCAATGTTTTCAATTGTTCATATCACCTTTCCGCTTTTTTTGTTTTTTGCACTGTTAAAAAGATGACAGAGACAGCGAGGTAAATCCTCAATGCTTAAAATGTATCTTCTATTTCCTGGAACTCCCAAGATGATCAATTATCCGAGGTCAACCACATACACTGGCTGACTCACTCTCACATGGAAAAACATAAAACACTTGCTAGGT
Organism: Ophiodon elongatus; assembly: GCA_016806645.1. NCBI lineage: Eukaryota > Metazoa > Chordata > Actinopteri > Perciformes > Hexagrammidae > Ophiodon > Ophiodon elongatus. Next base: position 2,609,485 of record JACSYO010002159.1, read on the forward strand.
TGTTTGCTGCATGTTTATCACAGTGATGGTTTTTTTTTTTAAATCCTCTATAAATATATTTTAATCATTGCTTCCTGCCGGCAGACTCACAAATAAATCCACACACGCAAAGGATCACTCATACTCTGTGGATCTCCTTACCTACGTAGCTATGCCAACTCTCACCCACAGCATTTATTTATGTCCCGCAAACCTCCCTCTCAAGTTTTTGATAAATATGTTTAAGTGTTTTAAACAACAACAAATAAAGGTAATAAGAAAATATTGTTGGGAATGGTTTGGGTACTGGTCTGGTTATTAGCAATTATCAACGGTAATTGCAATATCAATACATTATTATCCATCCATCCATCCATTATCCTCCGCTTATCCGGGGTCGGGTCGCGGTGGCAGCAGGCCTAGCAGGCCGACCCAGGCTTCCCTCTCACCCGCAACACGTTCCAGCTCGTTCTAGGGGATCCCGAGGCGTTCCCAGGCCAGCTGGGAGATATAATCCCTCCAGCGTGTCCTGGGTCTTCCCCGGGGCCTCCTACCAGTTGGGCGTGCCTGGAAAACCTCTAACGGGAGGCGTCCAGGAGGCATCCTGATCAGATGCCCGAACCACCTCAGCTGACTCCTTTCGATACGAAGGAGTAGCGCCTCAACTCCAAGTTCCCTCCGGATGTCCGAGCTCCTTACCCTATCTCTAAGGCTGAGCCCGGCCACCCTACGGAGAAAACTCATTTCGGCCGCTTGTATCCGAGACCTCGTTCTTTCGGTCACGACCCAGAGTTCGTGACCATAGGTGAGGGTCGGAACGTAGACCGCCCGGTAAATTGAGAGCTTTGCCTTCCGGCTCAGCTCCTCTTCACCAAGACGGTCCGGTGCAGCGCCTGTTTTACTGCTGCAGCCGCACCGATCCGCCGGTCGATCTCCCGCTCCATCTTACCCTCACTCGTGAACAAGACCCCGAGATACTTGAACTCCTTCGCTTGCGGCAGGCACTGCGTCCCCACCTGGAGGGAGCAATCCACCGGTTTCCGGCAGAGCACCATGGCCTCGGATTTGGATGTGCTTACCCTCATCCCCGCCGCGTCACACTCGGCTGCAAATCGCCCCAGTGAATGCTGGAGGTCATGGTCCGAAGAGGCTAACAGGACCACATCATCTGCGAACAGCAGAGAGGCGATCCCGAGACCCCCGAACCCGACGTTCTCCTCCCCCAGGCTACGCCTAGATATCCTGTCCATGAAAGTCACGAACAGGACCGGTGATAAAGGGCAGCCCTGGCGGAGGCCAACACCCACCGGGAACGCGTCTGACTTATTGCCGAGAATACGAACACAGCTCCTACGGCAGTCGTACAGAGATCGGATGGCCCGTTGTAACGGGTCCGGCACCCCATACTCCCGCAGCACCCCCCACAAAAACCCCCGAGGGACCCGGTCGAAGGCCTTCTCCAAGTCCACAAAACACATGTAGACTGGTTGGGCAAACTCCCAGAGCCCCTCCAGTAGTCTTGCGAGGGTAAAGAGCTGGTCCACTGTTCCACGACTGGGACGGAATCTGCACTGCTCCTCTTGAATCCGAGGTTCGACAATCGGTCGGAGCCTCCTTTCCAGCACCCTGGCATACACTTTCCCCGGGAGGCTGAGTAGTGTGATACCCCGATAATTTGAGCACACTCTCCGGTCCCCCTTTTTGAAAATGGGAACCACCACCCCAGTCTGCCAGTCCATGGGCACTGTTCCCGACCCCCATGCGACATTGAAAAGGCGTGTCAGCCAAGACAGCCCAACAACGTCCAGCGCCTTCAGCATCTCAGGGCGAATCTCATCCACCCCCGGCGCCTTGCCACCAAGGAGCTTATTGACTACCTTAGTGGCCTCTGCCAAGGATATGGATTCGACCCCCCCCAAGTCGTCAGGCGCTGCCTCCTCTCTAGAGGACATGTTGGCCGGGTTTAGGAGTTCCTCAAAGTGCTCTTTCCACCGCCCGACGATGTCCCCTGTCCGGGTCAGCAGTTCCCCCCCCGTGCTGAGCACAGCCTGGGGTAAGCCCTGCTTTCCCTTCCTGAGCCGTCGGATGGTTTGCCAGAACTTCCTTGAGGCCAACCGAAAGTCCTTCTCCATGGCCTCCCGAACTCCTCCCATGCCCGAGTTTTAGCGTCCGCGACCACCGCAGCTGCAGCCCTTTTGGCCTGCCGGTACCTCTCCGCTGTTTCAGGAGACCCCCGAGCCAACCAGGCCCGAAAGGCCTCCTTCTTCAGTTTGACGGCTTCCCTCACCCCGGTGTCCACCACCGGGTTCTCGGGTTACCGCCACGACAGGCACCAGTGACCTTCCAACCACAGCTCCTAGCGGCCGCGTCCACAATAGAGGCTTTGAACATGGTCCACTCGGATTCCATGTCCCCAGCCTCCCTTGGGATGTGTGAGAAGTTCTTCCGGAGGTGGGAGTTGAAGACCTCCCGGACAGGATCCTCCGCCAGACGTTCCCAGTTCACCCTCACTACACGTTTGGGCTTATGAGGCACCCTATGTTCGAACATGGTGTTCGTTATGGACAAACCGTGGCTAGCACAGAAGTCCAACAGCGAGACACCACTCGGGTTCAGATCAGGCAAGCCGTTCCTCCCAATCACCCCCCGCCAGGTTTCTCTGTCGTTGCCCACGTGAGCGTTGAAGTCTCCCAGGAGAACTATGGAGTCAGCAGGAGGCGCCCTTTCCAGGACCCCTCCCACCGACTCCAAGAAGGCCGGATACTCTGAACTGCTGTTCGGTGCATAGGCACAAACAACAGTCAGAGCCTTACTCCCCGCAACCCGCAGGCGCAGGGAGACGACCCTCTCGCTCCCCGGGTAGAACTCCAACACGGCGGCGCTCAGCCGGGGGCTCGTGAGTATCCCCACTCCCGCCCGGCGCCTCTCACCCTGGGCAACTCCAGAAAAGGACAAAGTCCAACCTTTCTCCAGGAGCTTGGTTCCAGAGCCAGTGCTGTGCGTGGAGGTGAGGCCAACTATATCTAGCTGGTACCGCTCCACCTCCCGCACCAGCTCCGGCTCTTTCCCCGCTAGCGAGGTGACGTTCCACGTCCCTAGAGCTAGTCTATGCCGCCGGCGATCAGCTCGCCCAGGCCCCCTGCCCGGCCTGCCGCCCGGTCCACCTAGCACCCGACCCCGATGCTTATCCCTGCGGGTGGTGGGTCCACAGGGTGGCTGCTCCATGATGTTTCTTCGGGCTGAGCCCGACCGGGCCCCATGGGCGAAGGCCCGGCCACCAGACGCTCGCCTACGAGCTCCCCTCCCGGGTCTGGCTCCGGGAGGGTGCCCCGGTTTCCCTGGTCCGGGCGAGGTGGCCTTAATCCGTGTGCTGCTATTCATCGGGGTTTTTGAACCGCTCTTAGTCTGGACTCTCCCCTGCGACCTGTTTGTCTTGGGAGACCCTACCAGGGGCTGATGCCCCGGACAACATAGCTCCCAGGATCACTGAGCCACTCAAACTCCTCCACCACGTTAAGGTAGCGATTCACGGAGGAGTACATTATTATATTAATACAATTACCAAAAGATAAAATAATAATCAAGCACCACAATTATCCAGGTCCAGTAACTAAAAAATGCATTAAAATGGCTATCAAAAGCAATTAGTCTTATAGACTTATATTGATTAATATGGTTTAATTTACATTAAATCACCTGGAGATACCACCCATATACACAAATTATAGCCAATTAATGTAGTCTAATAAGAACAGTCTCATTAAGTATAGTTAAATATTGGTTTGAAACTCTGATAAATAACTGAATTAATTAATCACCATATCAATAGCTTATTAAGGTTTAAGGATTGTGTAGTTCTTGACCTACACTGTAAAAAAAGTCAGTATATTTTACAGTGAAAAACTGTTAAATCACAACAATAAGAGACCGTTAATTCAAAATAGGTTATATTCAGTATATATGACAGCCAAACACCGTAAATATATATATCAGCCCAAACCGTAATGTATGCATATATTTCTTGTAAGAAATACAGTTTGTCACTGTTAATTGTACTAAACACTGTACTGACAACGGAAATACACCATAATATGAACAACAGTCAATACCGTAATCTTTGCATGTATTACCATTAAAAAATAAATTTTGTTACTGTTAAATGTACGGACCATTGTGCTGCCAGTGGAAATATAACGTATTATAAATTTAACAGCCAGCCCCGTATTTTTTGCATTTATTACTTGTAAAAATTACAGTTTCTCACTGTTAAATGTACTAATAATTGTACTGATTACAGAAATACGCCATAATATATATAACAGCCAACACTGCCCTGGTGGAAGTTACCTGCAACACAAAATAAACAGAAAACACTATTAGAAATCCCATGAACCATATTCATAAGGAAAGAAATTAAAGACCAAACAAAAATTTATTTGGTAACGTTACTCACATTACGTTTGTAACGTTAGCCACACCTTAGCCACACATTTGTAACGTTAACCACATGTTAGCAACATTAGCCATACGTTTGTAACGTTAGACACACGTTAGCTAGCAAGAGAGAAAAGATAAATGAAGGCAAATGGTTTATATGACAATTTAAAGGTAATATTAGTAACACTAACGTTAGCTTACTAGTGCAGGAAAGTGTCTCCCTACTTCTCTCTTAAAGTCACGTACACAGGTAACGGTAACTTTACTTGATAAGACTGTGCTTAACATACAGTTGCAAAATGCTGGCAAAGAGGAAATACTGAGCAATAATAATGAGCTTACTTATCTTGCTGTTGCTGAAGTCAAAGTCTGGTCAGAAATTGTGTAGCTCTGAGAGAAGCAAGTGTCCATCTATATATGAACGTATGGTTTGTGTCTGAGTGATAGCAAAAACTAACATTTCTGTTGGAAATAATGCAAGATAATTAAATCTGATTCATGTATATACTGGTGAAAACAAATTACTGTATTGTGATTCACAGCAACATTTATTTACAGTAGGATTCACCCGGGAATGAATTTTGACCATGGTGCTTTGCAGATCTACATCAACATGCTGTATAAGAGTTTTACAGTAAGCATTTGCTCAGTATACAGTAATATTACTGTGAAAACTGAGAAACGTGTTACAGTGCAACCCCACTGTGATTTTTGAAAGACATTTTGTCACTGTTTCAACATTCAACATGAACTAACATCAACCAACAAACAAAACAAAACAATAAGTTCTAGTTGCAAACTAGTCTGCTCATTCAAAGCAGTGGAGAGAAACATTGCATATGGTGCCCCTTGCTTAAGTTCTCCTTAATTTGCATTCATCACCCCCCATCTCTGTTGGTCAGTATTTTGTAATGTTACAGGTACTTCGGATTGCAGGTGCAGATCTCGCGACAGTTTCAAGGCCCCCTATGACTTTGTTCCTTATGTGTGTGTGCACCATATATGATCATGCCTATGTTTTACTGTTGACACTTTAAGTGAATAACCTGAGCACATGTGGCGTGAACACAGGTAGTTCTCATGACAGGGTTAATGTCCCCCGTGAACTCACTGTCAATACGGTTCCATTATATTTATACACAGACATGACATGTACAGTTTCATCGTTTAAAATTCCTTAAAACCACTTTCTCTTGATTTGACCGACTGATATAGAGACAGACAGAAAGATAGAGAGACAGACAGACAGAGAGAGACAGACAGACAGAAAGATAGAGAGACAGACAGACAGAGAGAGAGAGACAGATAGAGCGAGACAGAGAGAGAGCGAGACAGACAGCGAGAGAGACAGACAGCGAGAGAGACAGACAGACAGAGAGAGAGAGACAGACAGAGAGAGAGACAGACAGACAGAGAGAGAGACAGACAGATAGAGACAGACAGAGAGAGACAGACAGAGAGAGAGCGAGACAGACAGCGAGAGAGACAGACAGACAGAGAGAGAGACAGACAGATAGAGACAGACAGAGCGAGATAGACAGAGAGAGAGCGAGACAGACAGCGAGAGAGACAGACAGACAGAGAGAGAGAGACAGACAAATAGAGACAGACAGACAGAGAGAGAGACAGATAGATAGAGACAGACAGAGAGAGAGCGAGACAGACAGCGAGAGAGACAGACAGACAGAGAGAGAGACAGACAGATAGAGACAGACAGAGCGAGATAGACAGAGAGAGAGCGAGACAGACAGCGAGAGAGACAGACAGACAGAGAGAGAGAGACAGACAAATAGAGACAGACAGACAGAGAGAGAGACAGATAGATAGAGACAGACAGAGAGAGAGCGAGACAGACAGCGAGAGAGACAGACAGACAGAGAGAGAGACAGACAGATAGAGACAGACAGAGCGAGATAGACAGAGAGAGAGCGAGACAGACAGCGAGAGAGACAGACAGACAGAGAGAGAGAGACAGACAGATAGAGACAGACAGAGAGAGATAGACAGAGAGAGAGACAGACAGACAGAGAGAAAGAGATAGACAGACAGAGACAGAGAGAGACAGTCAGAAAGACAGAGAGAGCGAGAGATCAAAGGTCTGAGGGAGAAGTGTCAGTGAGCAAACCAACACAGCAATCAAAACAAAAAAACGGTCTGAGGTTGAGCTTTTGAACCCGTTTTAGCGCCTCTTCTTCTTCTGGATTCACCGTCACGTTACTGAAGGAACAGCAGCCTGACTCTGGGAACATGACAGCTCTTCTTGAGGTAAGAATGCCAACATTATTTATTACAGTCAGAGAGTAAAAGCTTTCTTAAACGGTCGACGTTAGTGACACCGTAAGTTTTCTAATTCAGGTTCCGGTAGCGTTAGGTTACTCTCTCCGGTGAGGGGTTGAGCTAAGGTTACGTTAGCTAGCGGTTAGCTACATTTGAATTTGAGGCTTTGTTTTCTGCAGTTCTGTGTCGCCCTTTGAGTCAAGAGTAAGTTAACTTAGTTAACGTTAGCTCTCTAATATTTGAGTGTTTACTTTTCTTTAACCATGTAACGTAGGTAACGTAACGTTAGGTTATAGGTTGATGTGTTTAACATTAGCTAACAGTAGCTTACTTAACCAAAGGTTAGCTAATGTAATGTTTAGTTATAATTACTGTGGAGGGTTGGTTAAGACACAGAGGGGTTACGTGCTTCTTCACAAACTGCATCTAATAACCACGTTGTTTATTTAGGTGCGTTGAAGCCGGTTGCAAGCAGACCTGTGTTAGATATAGAGGTTTAAGGCAAATTCTTACCGGAGGCATAACTTTACCATATCAGCTGTCTGTTAATTAATTGCAAAAACGTTTTCATTGCCATTTAAATGTATGCAAGACCAGTTTGTACAGAAAATTAAGACTGTTTACTTGTAAAATGTAATTAATTTGCTCTTGCCACCTTTCAGACATTGCAATCAAAGTGGTTATGGACTTGTTTGGGAACAACTTGCTGGCCTTTATGACACCCAGGAAAACGGTAAGATTCTAACCCATTTAAATGACAAAAGCAAGCAGTTTTCTTTTTTAAAAGATGATTTTTTTTTTTATCATTCGTGTTTTATTGGACAGCAGAAGTCGAGAGCGAGAGACTGGAAACACAGGAGCGAGAGGGATGATCTGCAGCAAAGGGCTCACCGGGACTCAAACATTGGCCGCTGCGATAACATGTGGCACGTGAGTGTGAATTTAGCCATTTAATTTTAATTTACAACCTTTGCATTGAAAAGAGTAAAAGTTGATGTTTGAGATGATTTTGTTTTTTACCTAAGAGGATGTATGTCCTCCCCTCCGTACTCTTTCTTTCAGGTGTGATGACGACTACCAGTGGTTGGACTTCACATGGACCTCATCACCCTCTTTGCTGTCCTACTAGTCCAACCGTATGATCGGATACAAGTTTTGTCAAGGATAAAAAGTGGTAAGATTGTTGTAAAGTTCAGTGTATGTTAATTTAACAACAGAAGGCTTTAGGGTCATCTATTTTTGAAAGCACTTTGTAGTCATTTCATGTTCAAACAATGTATGCATATATTCTTGGTGTTAAACACTGCATAAATCTAGGCATTGCATAATCCAATGTGATTTCAACTTCTTGCCAGAACATCTTATATACTTTACTGTGACTTTATTTTCTGACATAATATACTATGATGTTTTTAACATACTATACTATGGCTATTATATTATATTACTTCATTTTTACGTATTTATATATATATATATATATATATATATATATATATACTATACTATACTATAGACTGGCCTTTTTTTAAAATAGTTTATTCTACTCTTTTTTTTTTTTTAATTCTTTTTTATTGTGAGAACCACTTTGCAACAGTGTAAGTGCTATATAAAGTTATATTATTGGTATTGTTGTTTCTGTTATTATTGTTAATTGTTTTCTATTTTGTCTTTTTTCTGGCTGTAGAGAGGATCATGTCAGCTCACAGCAAACACCAGATTGACTTGTGAGTCTTCAAGCAGAGATGATGACAACACCTGCCAAAAGTTCCAGTTTCCTGAACATCAAGCCATGTCTGTATGAGATTCTGTCCCACCTGTCTTCAGTCCAGACCTAATGACTCAGATGCCAGTCTTGTCAAGGCTAATTAGAGGTAAGCGGTGGTACAGTTCAGTGTAGCAAATGATAGGTGCAAGCACAACTCAAACTTCACTCAATGGATCATCCTCAGGTCCATGGTCCGGGCCAACAGCTTCATGCAAACATAGAAGAAATCATTAAACTGGAATATAGTTTTGCATTTGTAAAAAAAATAATTTTAGTGCTCTGATATCCCCCTTAAATTTCGTTTCACGTAACATTTCATTAATTCTAGGGCATATCCTCATGTGTAATATCTTTCACAAAATTCACCCAAATGGGTTTGCACCTGTGTCTTTGCACACAAGTGGTCCGTACAGTGCACTCTTATGTTAATTTGATGGTAAATGCAGGGGGCATTGTTTCCCATTGGACTGGGTCTCCGCCATACAGTTTGATTTTTGTTAATGAGAAGGCAGTTATATTAGCTATTGTACACTGAGTATTTCAGTCATTCAAATGCCATAAAAATCCACAACAGGATATGGACTACTGTATTCTAGTTTCTCTTTTTTTTTTTTTTTTTTTTTTGCAACAATAATTGTGTTATTGCTTTTAGAGGTATTTAAAAAGGTCTTACAAGTCATTGAATTTGAAAAAATACAAGCCAGAAATGTATAGAATTAATAAGATGTGCAGATACCCTGGTTGTTAAAATGTGAATCGTGAAACGTGATGATAGTCTTGATTGCTTGAGTGGAGGCATCTGTGTATTCAGGCTGCAAGATGACAGAAATTAAACGCATGTTGCTGATGCCTTTGTGCTAAAACGTGTCCTTTTTTAACGTTCGACCTGATACTGATTCATTTTTATTAACTATAAAGGTGACTTACAAAATGATATTCCAGAGTGCTGGTTTCTTCTAGGTCATTGAAGCTCAGTTTAACACCAGAAGGCAGTAAATGTTTCTCTGTGTAGGCATCATGCTCAAGCACTGCATCAATCTAACTTTGCCTTTGTTTCTGTTTTTGGGCTGCAGAGAGGATCATCCCAATCCACGGTGAACACCTGATGGTCAACCTAAGAGTCTTCAAGCAGAACTGGTGAAAACACACGCTTTAAGTTCCCAGCTTCCAGAACTTCCAGTGTCCGTGTGAGACTCTATACCATTTTGGGTGCCCTCTTCAGTCAGGTCTGGACACAGCGACTCATTACTTTTGATCAACTGAGGGCAAGTGGCTAATCTTCATGGATTATCCTTCATATATGTCCACATGGTGTTTCTTCAAGATCTCAAGAATGCTTTGTGAGTATACTGTACAAGTTATTGGATCAGTTCAACCTGTTTTTCACAGAGAATGTTGGTTTCTTAAGGTTTATCAACAATGGTCTGTATCTTGATTTACAATGGGCTTTATTTGATATTTCCTTTGTAATTTACAATAAATTGGTTGACTGTAAAATCTATGCCAACCATTTGTAATACGTTATATGTTGTACCATATTCTTTTGCAATGGAATTCTGGCAACCAGAGTTGTCGGCAATTTACTTGGAACTTTGTAATGAAATACTGTAACTCATAGTTGTACTGTGTTTATCTCTGAGAAAGACTGTAATTAGGTTCACAGTATAACTGGTGTTTTTAAAAAAAAAAACATACCGTAATGTCTTATACATTGTGACCTTATTTTATATGGTGAATTTCTGGCAACCACAGCTGCCAGTAATTTACCGTATATTTAAAAAAAGTCATACCGTAATGTCATATACATTCTCACTTTATTTTTTACGGTGAAATTCTGGCAACCACAGCTGCCAGTAATTTACCGTGTGTGTGTGTGCGCGCGCGCGCTGGATGTGCGGTGTAAACAGAATGTGTGTTTCTTTGTCCCGTATTGTGTTTTACGCTGCGTGCACGAGCATGAACGCACATGATCAGATCAGAAGTGAGCGGCAAAAAGTTTAACAACATGAACAGAGGGAGGTTACTTCGCGTGCTAATTGGTTAGCTTAGCTGGCAACGATTATGTCTGTTGTAAATAATGAACTAGACAGAGAAGAGTTGTGGCTTTCAATGTTGACTAAAGTCTTTGCTGTGCTGTGTTCCAGTGGTGCAGATTGAGGGAAATTGGTTAGGCCAGGTGCAACATATCCAACACACACACACCCAACCCTTTTTACAATGTCTGTATATTGTTTTAGTGAGCACAACCTCTAAACAAGGAGATCAATATGTCCAAGAGATAAAACCATATGAACAGACAGAGTCAACCACGATGCTGGCGTACATATGTCCTCGACAGCCCACCGAACAAGCCTCCTGAACTGCGATGTTGCGTGTGGTGTGTGCAGACCAAAGTGGGAGGGGCTCTACATAGAGGCTTGGAAGATGCACTTACAAAGCCATCTTGCCTGACGTTTCTTGGGTCGGAGCTTTACCATCCACCCCATCCCCAAATCCCAATTCAGCTGTTCAGTGTGTCTGATGGGGACAATGCATTTAACATAACCTGCCAATGCACAAACTAGGCAAAGCAAATGTAACTTTGCTTCCCTTATCTGCATGGGACAGCCATATGACCCATGACCTGAAGTAACTTCTTAAGTTCTTGGGAAGAAAGGAGCGATTTGGTCTTAGTGTAGCCCCGCTACTGTAACTGCAAAGCAGCAAGCAACTGGGGTGCACCGACAGGGCAGTTAACTAGCACATTATCTTAGTTGAGGTCCGTGCAAGCAGCAGAGTTGTCTTGAATGACAACGCCTTCAGAGAGGATATACATAGGCTCAAAGGGACCTTTCACCGAAGTCTCTATCACAAATGGAGTTCCCAGCAGAGAGTAGGCACGCTTCACTGGATGTTGTATCCTGTCCCCCTGCCAGAACAATTTCTCCTGAGCATTCCCAAAACCCTCATGACAACAAATGGCTGCTGCATACCCGTTAAAAGTGGCATGAGTAAGATGTCTATCCACTTAACACCGCAAAAAGGAAAGAATAGACCCAACTGCACAGGACATGGGATGTAGCCTCCTTTTGTTGCACCACAATTGGAATCCTGAAGCCTTTGCCTTCTAACAGGTAATAGTGGATCCCGCTCCCACCAAGAACACTGCCAGCAGAGGAGGTCGATGTGTCGGTCTTCCATTCGGAGGCCACACACCACCAACCGCATTTCCCAGGGAGTTCCCCCACTAACCCCTTCAGGGATTTATCCGTGAACATCGTGACATAAAACCTCATTTGGCCCGGTGGTGTCCCCTTCATATGTTTTAGGTACCCTAGTGGTGTATATTGTTCTCTACCATGGGGGGAAGCAAGAGCCGCTTGTGCTTCTTGGCAATCTGATTTGAAGGTGCTGCATGTGCAGCAGCCTCAGTACCATGAGATCAGTAGTCATCATGAACACCAGCACCTGCATGACGGTCAATCCCCTCACTGTTGCACCCCAGCACAATTTTCCAACTACCTAGAGCAGGGCCTATTGGCCGCCTAAGCATATGCAAATATTCTGTGGCCGAATGGGTGCTCATGATTGAAGGACAGTATTACCTTTTATAGTTGAGTTCATGGGGTAGACTTGGTGAGTAAGAACTTGTTTACTATGTGTTAGCAGAGTGTACTTAGCTGACCAGGGAGATTATGAAACATTGTCAGTACGAGAAAGAAGTCCGGTGCATGTGCTCTAAACTGACCGGTCAGAGATCCACTGCGCATGGAGAACAGAGTGGAGGTAAAGAGAAGATAGGGCAAACAGAACAGCTGCATTGGGTTTTGTTGACCCAAGGACGACATAGGTCACAGGTCACAGAAGTTACTGGAAACTATGCGCTGGGAAACTGAGTTCATTGGCTGCCATTTTAAATGATGAGTCCCATCAATATCATCAGCATAAACACAAACATCAGAAATGAGACAGTTGCAACAAGACAAGTGACTAAATGGAGATAGAGTTGGTGGATGAAAACAATTTGGTTTCTATTCCTCAATGATTTTAGTAACAGCATAATCTCTCTTAATGTCTGTTTCTTTCTTTTCCCACCGACCTAAGAACGCTGAGCGTCATGCATATGGATGAGTTCAGTGTTAAAGCATGCCCATTGGATGGGCCTTAAATTGCTGACTCTTTTCAAATTGTGTATCAGGACAATTTAATAGAGAAAAAAGATATCGTAAAATATGAGTATCCTGTATTTTTTTCAACCTCTTTCCAATGTATTCATTGAGCTATTAATTATTTTAAGTTATGAAAACTATTTGATACATTTCTTTTTTGTTGTAGTTTATTGCATTTTATAATGCCATAAGTCAGGGTTCACTAATCGGTGGAAGTTATTTCACATGGCATTCTCCAACAAGAGAAATGTGGAGAGCGAGACCAGAGCCTTTAATCAAGAATGGATAGACTTATCTTCATTCTTCCTAAGGGGCAGTTCAAAACCAGTATGTCTCATATGTTCAGAGACCAAGGCGATTATTAAAAGCCGCAATGTGAACGCCATTACGAGACAAAGCACAAATCTTTTGAGCAAACTTACCTACTGAAATCTGAAATGAAGGCACAAGATATAAATGATCTAAGAGCCCAATATGACACAATCCAGTATTTCACTGCCCAACAATGCTGGAGACTGTGGCTTAGTGGTGAGCAGGGTCGTCTTTCAATCAGAGGATCGGCGGTTTGATCCCCGGTTCTGCTAGCCCATGTCGATGGGCAAGACACTTAACCCCAAGTTGCCCCCTTAGCTGTGTCTACAGTGTGTGAATGGTAGCTACTCCTGATGGGCAGGTGGCACCTTAGCCCCTCCCATCAGTGTATGAATGGGTGAATGATGTCATATCATGTTAAAGTGCTTTGAGTGGTCGGAAGACTAAGCGCTATACAAGTACGGGTCCATTTACCATTACCATTTAACAGAGAGGAGAATAGAGCTGAAAGTGGTTTCCATAACCACAGACATGGTCCCTGCACATAGTTTTCTCTTTTTAGAAGATGTGAATAATATAGATACTGTGGCTTTTTTTGATTGACCACTTCACACCTGAATGAACTGAATATAAATATGCAGGGTAAAAGAGAATTCAGTGAAATTAAGTACTTTATTTTAAGAGTCAAATTTTTCTAAAGCTTTCTGTTGAATGTTCTTTATTCAATTTGACAGTCAGTTGTTGACTCCATACATAAGTGGATACAACTAATAGGCTACCTCAATATATATGGGAATAAATCATAGCGCAAGTTAGATATTATTTTGATGTTCAAGACCTTTGCATGAGGAAATTCTCTCTCACTGGACCTCGCAGAATTTTAATTGAATGCCGCTGCCATAAGTGAACTAAAGACGTCAGTAGCTGCTATGTATTTCAACTGTTACAATGGGATTTTCATATAAATGGCAGGCTTCGATCAATATCTGTTTGCCCATGTCTCAAAAAAGAAAAGTATAGATCGAAGGCTAGCAATGACAGCCAAAATGAAAACAGAAACAAATCACTCAAAGACAGACATAACGAAGTCATCAAATGGTGGAAACAACAAAAGGAATAGAAACTCAACACAGAGGATGCAGAGCTTCTTCTGGACAGGTAATGTAATGTTCAGCTTGCTGTTCAGATAATTTAAGCGATTACTGGCATTTCTACAACTGTACAAGTGTTTTATCAGGAACAGATGATTCATTTTGATTAAATTGATTTTTAAAAAAAAAAGTAATTATCTGCACTTTTCGTTGGAATATTCTACAGTATATTGTGTAAGCTGCCTTAACATACTTTAAAATAGTCATAATCCTCACTCCATTTCTAAAAGTAACCTTGCATGCAAAGTCCATCTGTCACAGTTTGTGTAGCCCTTATCCAAAGCCCACACAATAAACACAGCCTAGAAACAAAAATGGCCATAAATCCTGCAATTCTTCAAGCATTCTGTATGAAAAACAACATTTTTTATTTAATATTTATTGCATGAATCATTATTTTCTACGTTTTGAGAATCCTGCCTGCTTTGGGCAGAATGTCCTATTTACTTTTCACCCAGATTGTTTACATGATTTGTGTTCTTGAAGAGAATAACAATTTATTAATTTTGGACAATGTAGCATTTATAAACAGACAAGATGAAACAAGGCTGAAAAGACTTGTCTGTCTGTGATGTCAGGCCAATGTATAGCCTCAAGATACTAAACTGAATGGAAGGCTGACTTTGTCGGCATGCAGACGGGTTTTATAACAACAGCATGAACGTCATTTTTGTTATTGCCAGGGGCCGTCTTCAGTACCAAGTCAAATTCGGGAAACAAAGCCAATGACATGTCAAAATCTCATGCTTGAGGTGGGGTAACAGCTGGGAATTTAAAAAGGTTTGAACCTTAATCTGCATCAATCAGAATGGATTCTGTCTTGTTTCTGGCTGCTTGTGAAATAATCTCTACAGCATGTCCTGTGTTTTAAAGTTCCACTACAAAGTTTGACTCAAACATTCCCGAGGACTAACAATTAAAAGGCACATTTTATTTGATAAAGGATGTTGTTCCATCCATCCAATTTCTAGGCAAAGATCAGTGCTAAAATAGGTCAGATTTATTTTCCCAAATAATTTTCCACCAGAGACATCTGTCCTTTGCAGTGCGGAGTGGGCATCAGGGCAGAGCTTACTGATGCGTACTGTTATAAACCTCTTTAGCCAGAGGGTCAGAGGTGTGTGACAGATTGTGAACAAAGCATGACAGTCTTTTAAGAAGAGCCACAAAAGAGGGTTGTTATAAAACCAGACAGCGTCAAGTCTATGATCTGAATGATATTACTCATGTGCCACTGTTGACGCACCAGGAGCCTTAAAGATACAGAAGAACAAAAAAACATGAACAATGTTAGTCATACCCATGGTCTCTACATCCCTTAAAAAGGGCTTCTGTTGCAGGTTCTACTCACAAAAGCCATTGCACGCACAAAAACACACTCACACAGTCTCTCTTCACCTCTTCCTTCCTGAAGGGTTTGCTTGAAACTACGCACTCCGTATTCAGTCACACTCGAAGCGATTCACACAGATACAGAAGAGCATGCTCCCGCAGTCACACACACTTTCAAAAATTAGATGGCGCTTTGACTCTGTGTGTTCTATTATTCCTCACTTCTTTCTCACTTTTCCCCGGCCCTCTTTGGAAACCTTTGCTCAGGGAAACTAAATCTGTAATCAGCTTAGTCGTGTTGATGCATCAGACATTTTTAATCAGCGGTATTGAAAAGAGAGCAGCTCAACGCTAAGGCGCTTGGCAAAACCAATGCACCGAGAGGAGAGGAGTGAGGGATGAAGAGAGGACAGCACATGTTTTTATTTTTTTATCTATATATCCTTCCATTTATTGACAGGATCAAATGAAAAACGTCTTCAAAAGGATTGTGCGCTGAATCGCTGCTCTTTGTAAGGAATTAAGTAGACACTTTCTTGGAGAGACTAAAAATCAAAAAGGACACATTTGTTTTCAAAAAGACCGGGATCATAAAATGACACTGTAATCAACCAAGTTTCCCATGAATTGGAGTTATTAATTGCTGAATCAGGTAGTGTATTGCTTTGCATGGAGCTGTAGCTTTTCTGTTTAGATGCTTAAAACATATTTAGACTTGGTTATTAACTGCTCTTTAAGACAATAGAGAAAACTGACTGATTTGAAGACTTTGTTTCCTTATACTCTTTCTATTCTCCAGGTGAGATGATTGAAAGATCCTTTATTTTGAATATAGAAATTAACATATGCTGGGTTCTGAATATTATGTTGTTGCATTTCCATCTTTTTTGGTTTGATTTTAAGTTGGACTCCTCACTAGCAGAGTGAAAAAGAAATATTCATAATCATCCCCTATTCCCTCGCACTGATTTCAAATTTCATCGCATATCCAAGGAATATCCCTTTGAAGCAAGGAGAGTCAATAGCAGTCAAGCAAACGCCTCTTTGCATTGTAAATGCAGAAGGAGGTTCGGACTACTATTTTAAACAGCTTCAAACAGCATCTCTGCTCTCCAATGTTACTGTTACAGCATATTATTCAGCACTGAAGCTATACCATAAACTCTTGTTCTTTATTCAAGTACACAGTATCAACACACAGCATCATCTCTTTCTCCTAGAAACAAACAAATGGACTAATAGCAAATCCAGCATTACACACTGTACATGCAAAAAGAAAATCAGTTTCCAACAAAGATTAATACATATTCTATATGTTATATTATGTTTGGGTGACACATTGACTCCTTCTCATATTATAGTCCTTGGTTCAAAGCTGGCCAGCTGGGGCCTACAGTATATGCATCGTCACCTGTACAGCGTGTCATTAATCAAGATTCCATTCAAATAAAGTGTACATTTCAGAAAGAAGAAAGAAAAATGCATATTAATGGTTGTTTCCATCTATTACTGTCATGGGAATATTAGGTGTCACTTGCTTTTAAAACATTGCAAAGGTAGAGGGCACAACACGATTGTAAGTAACAAAATAAAAGAGCTGCAGTCAAGCCTCAAACTGTGGAAAGCATGTAGAAAACATGTGTTTCGTAGTTTAATTTGAGGAATGTTACAGTCCCTTTTAAAGTGACACAGTTTTATCTGCCATCATTTTCCGTATTTTTCATTGAGTGGAAGCTTCAGTCAGTGGACATTTAAGTCACTTGTTTCATGTTCCTGATGGTTAATTCTCAAAGTCGGTTTTCATTGCAATTTGTCACTTTGCCCTATTTAACGTTCAGGCTGGTGTGATCCCATTGCAAGATGGTCTTTAAAACTTGATTGCGATATTTTAACTCTGCTGTTTCCACTCTAGAGAATGTGCATCAAAACAGGTGGATGGAAACACGCTCATTAAAGCTCTACATTTATTTTAGGAGGTTTGTTTGTAAATGAGTAATGGTCTTGTGATAGACTTACAACCAGTTTAGGGTGTAAAGGCAAGAATAAAAACTGGACAAAAGTAATCCGAAAAATTGCTTTCAATAATGTTTCTGATAGTTTATCCATAGGAGGCTTTGAGCCAAAACATTTAGAACCAGGTGGTGTACACCCAAAACATATTGCTGGTCTAAAATGGTGAACACAGACACCAGTGAATCAAAATGATGTCATTCCCTGTTATTTGGTTAATTAATCACGTGTTTTTATTCTTACTTTGATCTTAGTAAAGCCATTTGAAACATGTGTGATATTAATAAATTAGCTATTGAGAAAACTTAAAGCAATGAGAACTAAGCACATGATTGCAATTACTTTGACTGAGGATACAGTAGATGCTGCAATGTTTCTAAAAGATCACAGAGCTAATGTGAATGCTTCGTAAAGAAATAAGAAGTATTGGCAAAAAAGAGGAAACAATTAATTACGTAAACAGAATTAATTTAAGTGCAAAACGTCATCAGGTTTAGTACAGCAATCGGACAACACAGGTGCTTTACACAATCTACTATACAGGTATACTAGACAGGTAATATCAGGCTCCTAACATGTTTAGTATGTAGTTGTGGGATGCAGGGGAGCCACATTATCCCTGGAGTTTGGGGATTAATGGATTAAATATGACACCACAAAGAAAAATCTCTGCATGTGCTAATAGAACTCGGGTAGCAATAACCGTAGTTATATTAATCAGATCATACATTAATTTAACATGACTTAAAAAAAACAACCTATTCCCAGTTTTCAGCCACTAGAGGATGTACTGTAACTTACATTCACTTCTGAACTTCTGAAGTTGTAAATACAGTAACTGTTGCTCTCTATTTTCTCTATCCGGATGTTCCAAAACAGGGAAAAGATATCAAACTTGCATAATCCAAAGATTTCACAATAGAGCTTAATGTGTGAAGGTTTTAACTGTGTAGATTTTAGCTCAAACACCCACTGTACTGCCACTTGATCATTCCATTTTTTTTCACCACACCATTGTGTGTATGCCGAATAATTCCTTCCTCACCTTCACTTGTCATTCAGTCACAATAGACACAATAGACTGTGGACAGTCCACCTCTGGATGTCTCCTAGTCTTACCCTTATTCTATGACTCTCTCCATATCTCATCATGACACACACATTCATCTGTTCTCATAAAGCCAAGGCCATAAAGAGTAGAAGAGGAGATGTCTTAGTTCCTCAAATAGAAATTACACAAAGCAAACCAATTGTCATATCTATAATATGACACATGACTCCTACGCCATGTCTGATTCATCTCATTGTATCATCTTGTAGCCTCTTCCTCCCCTCCTTTGTTGAACAAGGTCAAGCCAGCAGTTTATCTTCTTGGTGTTAAGGCAATGGTCTTGCAATATACTATAAGACAAATATTTTTTATACCCCTATTTAAAACCCTTGAGTGGTCATTAATCAAATATGTGTCTGAGACCTCCACGTACCGTCCCGCAGTGCATTGCACCCGCAGCACATCAACACAAGCAACACGTGTGTGTGTGTGACAAACTTTCTGGATACAAAGTAGTAACCAGTAACGGTACAGTAGGAATGAAAAATATGAATATAGGAATTAGATATTCACATATCATATTATTAGTGATATCCGCCTCCATCCAGAGTCATTATTTAGTCAAGTCTAAAAACAAAGACTTCATGCATACTTTGCTACTATAAACTCAATTAACTCCTTTCAGTGGTGTCATGCTCTCCGATTTCCATTGATGTTAGATGTCTAAGAATATGACTATAAATCATATAAAAATGACACTCCACATAAATTCAGATCTTAGCTCATAATAATCTGATTCATTTTTTTTATTCTGTATCAAAAGTAATCCAGATGTTTTTGTCTGTACAGTACAATCATCTTGCAGACAAAGCAGCAGAACTGCATGATGCAGATGTGAAGTAATTTGAACAAATATGATAAAAGCTAAAGACATAGAGTTGTGGTTGACGTTCGGTGAGTTTTATCCGTGATAGCTTTTCCTTCGTTTTCACCAGATCTCCACTTTATACTACTTGACAGTGTGATATGATGAACTGAAGTATGGGGTCATCTTAAAAGTGCATAAAAGCTTTTCAAATTCTTCTAAAGCTTTATCTTTTATATAAACTATACACACTTCAGAGAACTTTGCTTTCATCTGGACCCTCTTGCACAAGACTACCTCTTTTGATATCCACTCAGTCCTTTAACAGGATTACGTTTTATGTTTAACTGTTTGATCAATTCAGGTACATGGTTGAAATATTTATTTTGTTAGTCTATTGGCAACTGAACTTATATATTTAAGTTTGATGAAAGAAAATTGCAATATAAAACAATGTAACCCTTACATACTGTTCATATTTAATGCCTTCACAGTATGGTCCAGTTCAATTTTGACCCAGACCAAGAATTCCCTCATAGTAAGTGTCTATACCAAATTTTAAACTACAGATCTATTTAGAATGTTTAAATAGCATATGTCTCATTAATATATGTATGATTAATCCTTAATAAATGTTTCAGAGAGCAGGGAGAGTGTATTTTTTTAAGTTTTACAACATTTGTTTTTGGAGGAAAACATCTACTATTACACATTATCATGTCCTGTTTTACATAAGACATAAAAACAGACCATAATGATCAAGGCCCTGTTGCACACTAAATCTTGCTGCCATGATGTCAGTCACTGCAATGGCAGCTCAGGTACCTTTTATAATGTTATGAACCCCTCACCACCACCCGCCCAACCCAAATTGATTCAAATGTGTTACTTTGTAGATTATTTTATTACATTACAGGTGCTTGTGCTTGCAGGTGTTTGTCTTTGCAGGAACCTGGGCAAGTGTCGTGGGAACTCAGACGGTTCTCGTGACAGTGTCGAGGTCACCACTGTCCCATTAAAAAATACACACAAACATGGTCTGTACATTTTCACAGTTTCAAGATTCCCAAAAAACACCATTTTCCTTGATTTGACCCACACTGGTAGATCTAAAATCCATCTCAATATGGGTCAAATTTGACCCGAAACAGCCTCAAACACAGTGTACAAAAATGTGTAGCATCTGTACAAAAGTATAATATTTTAAAGTATTTTCATTTTTGTGTATTTTGGGTCACTTTAGGAAAAGTCATCAAATTTCATGCTAAAAGAGTGATGTTTAGGGTATTTTTACTGCTGTCAAATGTCAAAACAGGTCAAATTCAGAAAGGATTAAGACAGAAAATTAAGAGGGTTCGACAATGTAATAATAATCACTTATGGTATAAGCCACACCCACAACCGGCATTACTCTGAATAATCTTTAATGTTTTAAAATAAACACAGACAAGAGCTTAGCATGCACCCCAATTGTTTAGACCATTCATAAGAGCTGGTACACTGCTCGCAAGTACTGTACATATGAATCCCTCCAAATAAGGTCCTGTTCTATTATTATCCTAATAGCTGCTGAATAAAAAAATCGAGCTAGTCTCATGGTGAAGAACTGTGAGCCAAGTCTTCCTTTAATCCAAAAGCTAAAATATAATGGTGATAATGGCTGAACATCCTAATTTGTGTCTAGGTGGCTGAAAATAATATGTTTTATTATGATGTTAAAATCATGAATCCTATGACTCTGCATGGTTAGAATAAAGACAGAAGGGACTTAACTTGGGTTGACCACATCAGTTAAAGTTAGGGTAGTTAATATATTTCAGAAATCTTTGTTATATTTGTTGAAATACTCTCGAGAAATAAAAAAAAATGAATGATGAAAAGAAATCTGGTATCTTTGGCTGTCGTAGGACTGTAATAACTGTCCATTCAGGCCATCTGCCTATTTACCTGCTCTGTGCACTCATTGCATGTCACTGGCATCTTCCACAGGCTGCTAGCTTGATAGCTGTGAGTACTAACAATAGTCATGTCTGTTGCTCATTTATTATGATATGTTTATAATCATGATCATTTTGGGGTAATGGCTTTTGAGGTCTGATACTGTTGCTAACTTTGTTACTTTCTCTGCCTCTTTTGGAGCTGTAGTGCTGAAGCTACTTTCATTAGAAAAGAGATGTCATCACAGTGCTGGTATTTTTTGTTTTATGATTTTTAAAACTTAGCTTACTCTTGCTGATTTCTCCAATGTTACTTACCCAAGCTTTAAAATATGTTCAACTTATTTAAATACTATATGTGGGTATAGAGGACAACTGTATCCTATTATTAGTATATTGGTAAATATACTTAAATCTACAGACTTCAGCAAACTTATTACATACCTTTAATGTATTACGAGGTTACCCAACGGAACTTGTTGTCATGACCTAAAAAAACTGTATTTGACATACTGTTCTCCTCACGGCTGGAACAAAAAATGTTTACTTTCTCATGTGTGTACCTTGGAACAAAATTTCCGTGGAACAGGATTTCCCTGAAAGGCAGTTTTTATTGGTCCGCAAAACAATCCCTCATGTCTTCTTTCACAATATCTCTGGCATGTAACCAGACCTCACTGACACGCACTTAACCAGGGAGTGACACCGAGGCAACATCTTTATACCAATACAGTATTTGTTCCCCCACACAAAGTATGCATAGATATTTTCTTAACACTAAGGCAGCTGTCAATTAAGCAAAATCTAGTCTTTGCACTGCCATTTTTAAGACATTTGAATTTTCAGACCCGCTTAAAGCTTTTTCCAACTCTTTTACACTCTCCTGAAAATAATAATAAAAGAAAATAAAAATAAATAATAATAAAAGAACAAAGAGTAAATGAAATGGAAATTAATTATTAAAATTCCTCTTTAGAGAAGAATATAGACAGGGAGAGGAAATAAATACATAAAACACTTGCTGTAAGGTGAATTGTCGATGTGAGCTGTAGAAGTGACACATCCACCATGCCCTAGCTTCTCCATCCTGCCAACTGCAGAAGTATACTTTACAAAATAAGCTTGATAGCACTATTATAATCTACTATTATACTATTTTAAAGTGAGGATGCAACCCAGCACAGCACTAAAATATTATTCTGTATTTTTAAATTATGGATGTCTGTCCTTGAGGTTGAATGATTGTGGGAAGACATAATTGGTGTAACAGAAGGACGTGAGGTAAGGGAAAAGTTGACATCAGGCAAATGAGAGGCTGGACAATGGGTTTCTGACAAGTTTGTTTATATTTGCTTCTCCATTCCTTTAGTAATGCCCATGCCCTTTGAGAAACCATACAGTGTGCATAAAAATGATTAAAAAAGAAAAAAAGAATTCCAAGACCTTTTTCAATTTCCATGGAATGATGCTATTATATTTATTCGCTTCCACTCATCAGTAGCTTGAAGAAAGACGGCTGCCTCTCCTTGTATCGTTCAGTGTCACTAAATCCCTTCTCATTTTGAAAGTCCCTCTCTGTGTGTTCCTTTATCATATTTCTTCTCCTCTCTCTTCTCAGACTTCTGTGTTTATTTTTTTCCTCTGCTGCTGTATCCCCAATATCTCTTCCATCTCCTGCCATCATTTTTTTGCTCTCCCACATCTGCCTATGCCCATCTCTTCCTGTACCTCCCTGTTTCTTTCTCTGTTTCTCTTTAGCTGTCTGGATTTGTCCTTCCCGTAATTGCCTGTCTCATTTGAATGATGGGTGTCTCTGTCTCAACTGACAGCCGAGGTCAGACTCATCTCGCTTTGCCATGGTGTCAAATAGCGTTTTCTGGTTAACTCCGGGGGACGTCTGAAATGCTTCTTCTTATGGGATTAACCAGTTGATCGCTGCTCTTTCTTGGGCTTCATGTCCTGACAAAACCTTTGAAGGTATTTCAGGTTTTTGCCAAAATATACAGGAGATTAAACTGAATAGCTTGTGAAAAAAGTATGTTTCCATTTATCCTGTCGGAGCTGTATTGAAAGGGTTTGAGGGAAAAGAGTTTGTGTGGTAGCATAGTTATGTATTTGACAATGTGATCCAAGCGGCTAATAAATATATAACACTATATATATATAAGTTATGAAGTCATGTATTAAGATACAGAGCCAGCATAGTTCAACATACAGGAAACATCATACATCATGAAGTAGAAATTAAATAGGATGAAATAACCATAAACCCGGTATTAAAGGAGAAACAAGAAGGAAACCCTAAAAATGACCATAATTGCATAGTGAATAGGTCATGAAGTATTCAAGAGTTATTTAAAAAGATGATACAGATTTTAGCAGCCATGGATCCAGTTAAGGGCCATGCAAAGCAATTGCTCAGTGACTATGAATATTGGGGGGTATTTTAGGTCATTCCTAGAGGGCCTTTTCACATCCAAAATTGAAAACTTAAGGTCTTTATAACTCAGAGAGAGGACTGGACAGGTATTATACAGTATGAACATTTGATCAGTCCCTCTACTGTAATTGCATTTAACTCTGTATTGCTTGTGTCCCTCAGTGTAAAAATACAGTTGCCTGAAGTCTCCATCTAGGGCTGCAATTAATGATTATTTTCATTTTTGATTAATCTGCTCATTAGTGTCTCATTCTTTCTGAAAATGTCAGAAAATCTTGAATATTCTTACTCTCCCAGACCCCAAGGTTGCTTGTTTCACCGATCAGTCCAAAACCCAAACAAGATTTGTTTGTATTCGTGTATGAAGAAAGTATCAAATCCACATTAAAAACCTTACTGAAACAATTAATCAGTGAACAAAAAAGTTGGGAATACTGATGAGACCTCAGAGTCAAGAGATGATGAGTCAACTGCTGTGGATAAGGCATCGAGTAAGGACACCAAGTGGTTGCCTCCTTTAGATGGTGAAGTGAGGCTACATCACCACTAATACCTTTTTGTTTTGAAATGTATATCTTTTGCCACGTATACGCCTAGCGTCCACACCACTCCGGAGTTTTAAAACCCCAAAAACGGAGGCGTTTGAAAACTCCGGGGTTGCGTTTTAGTGTGGACCGGCAGAAATGAGGACCTTTGAAAAGGATGGCATGGACACCCGAGTAAGCTTTGTGATTGGTTCTTAAGTCACGACGTGTCCTTCCCTGGTCTGTCATGCCGCCAGAAGAAAACAAACAACATCAGCCTTGATTATCGATCGACAAGCAGTGGTTAATTCAACATTGATAATGTATTACAGACATTGCTGATCTTGTTGTCTATACTAACAGCTGTTGTGCAGTTCAATTCTGCATTTTATAATTCTACTACTGTTGACATGCGGAGGAAGCAAGCTATAATTGGAATGTTTTGCAAGCAGCCTGTCCAGCGGCGTTATCAGCCTTACGGAGTGGATGTTTGAAGTCAAAGTTTGAAGCTTTGAGGGGGGCGATGGACAAAAGAACAAAGTAATTTCCTTCTCTTATCGATGCTTGTTTTGTTCAGCACAACTATTGTGAAGTTCACAAAGAAACTGTAAACGAACAGGACTTCCAGCCACCCAGCAGAGTGTGAAAACAGACGATAACGAAACGGAGAGGAAACTAGTGAAAGACCTGTCTGGACCAAATCTCTGAAGCCATAATCTAGTAAAACTTTGATTTGGAAGTGTGTTGTGTAAATGGTTAAAGACAATTTGAGGTTTTGCTGTTTGAAGGAAAGACAGAGCAGGACCTGCAGTCTTGTAAGAAAATTTGTCTGCGTGTGGGAAATATAGAGGAAGATCTTGAGTATCAACCGTGACCGATCTACCTCCTGTTTACACCGGCACCCACATGCCCAGTGTGCATGAATATTTATGTGATATTCATTTCCAGGCTTTAATACACTTTGTTAAAGGTTTAAATACATTATATGGATATTTGAAGAAGAAGAAGAAGAAAAAAAATTATGAAATGCATAAAATCAAGAACCCAAGAAAGCTTAATTTCTTTTCAGTTAATAGTGACTGCTCCTTGTGGTATCCCATCAAAGATTTTAATTGCATGCAAAGCTTCAAATATAAATGGGTACCTTTTTTAAGGACTGACATTTTCTTGAGAACTCCCCACTTTCGTAGTTTCTCGTTCAGTCTCTTGAAACAAATGTTGGTCTTTCACATCAAGCATTGTCATTCTTGCGACAATGTCTGCTCAGCCTCAGCTATGCCTCGGGGTTGGTAATGGTAATTTCACATGACACGCAGTGGGAGGTGTTGCCCTCTTAACTAATGAAGTTGTCACTGTCATGCGCATTAATCACAGCTCACCCCTAATATCTGTCAAAGTGTCATGTCTGAGAACTAAACTGTGGCACTGACACGAGTCAAAACAACTAACCTCCCGTGAAGCAACTGATCGTCCTTCAAAAAAGGTATTTGTATATCATTTAGCGATGAAACTATAGTTTTCTTAAGGTTAATGCCACAAACCTTGCTGTCCCACAGCATCATTCCCATTTGAGAAGCAATGAAAAAAAAGTTAAAAACAGTCGCATACTTTTTTTGTGCTCATTTTCAGCTTTTCTTGATCCCTGTGGTCATAACAACTGAGGAGCATCACCTTAACTTAACATATTGAAGATACTCAGTGGGGGCTGAAAGAACTCTGGTACTGTACCTTCAAAAACTTCCTTGTAGTATTTTACTAATATCCTTTAGTCTTCTTTGTCTTTGTCTCTCTCTCTCTCTCTCTCTCTCTCTCTCTCTCTCTCTCTCGCTTTATCTTCATCCAATATGGATGAGGCACATTGTCGACAATGTGATTCCCTTTGGAAAATACCAAATGTTTTTGTAAACAACGGTGCACTGATGTCACTGCTAATGCCAGCAGTCATGTCGCAACAGACTGCCAAATATACACCTTCTGAAATGTTCCTGCCCTCAGTGTGAATCTTAGTTTCTATCCTTTCCTTTAATAGTACAGCAAGAATAACAGAACCGAAAAGGCCAGAATGGAGTTGACATCGACAACCAGATTGTTTCACATGTGGCCAGTTCACACTCAATTAACAGTACATTTTTTAGCTAACAAAAAGCTAAATCATCATCAGATTACAGCCAAGGGGCTGGAGCTTTGTTGTCCTTGGGCCTACCTGCTATTTCTGTACAAGTACATCGAGAGAGATGAAAAAAAAAATAACAGTCGAATTCCTTGTATGTGCTCACCAATAAAGGTGATTTTGATTCCGAGATACAAAATAGCACGGTAGTCATTTAAAAAGTCTTTGCAACTTTAAAAAAGAATATATCCCCTGCTCACACACGTGGCTCCAACAATATAATTACTTTGGCGCCAGAGGATTTTAAACAGCATTCAAGGTCACTCAATCAAAGTGGTTTATTTCTCTCCAACATCTCATTAGCTTTTTGTATCAACACTCTTGACCGTTGCTCGGCGACACTGTTCACATTAATATCTTCAATGACAGGAAGAGGACCAATAACACATTATGCTAAACTGTGTAACTCTTCAGATGACAATAATAGATATTATTTAGCGAGTAATAATCACAGTTTTGATATTGTATTGCATTGACACTATAAACAACTTGAGGGTTTACATAATGTTTTCTGTTGCTTAACATCATTTGTGAATGAAAGGACTGACTGACAATAGTACACATTTGCACTCCCAAAAAAATGCCAGTTGAAACACTCAGATTGAATGCACCATTGCATTCAAATAAGTTTACTCCTAATAGAAGAAACTGCTGATCACTGCACATCACAGAAAACATATCTGATAATAGAAAGTGAAGAAGAAAATTCCAATAAGCTGCTAATTACGCACAATCAGTTTAACTACAATAGGTCAGCTGAAATAAAAACATTTTAAGATTAAAAAAATAATCTTATTCATATCTGTTTTTAATACAACCCCTGCCAGAAATACCAAATTCGATACCAAAAAACTAATAAGCCTTAGTACAACATAGAGAAGGTAAGAGCGGATGAGTGTTTTGTGTGCATGTGTGCTTGAAAATGCACGGGTAAAATCAAGATAGAGATATAGGTTGATGATCATTAAATCCAAATCTTTAATAATCAGTTCATGAATTTGACTGATAAATACAATAGACAACACATTGATAATAACTAGAGCATCCTGATTGTCATTGTGATGAAGTAGTTTACTATACATGGAAGTGGTGATAGCCAATTGGGACAGATTTTACTTGAGAACATGCAAATAATAATTAATGCAAGTGAAGCTTCAGAATTTGATTGACTGGAGTCAACTGCATGGTGTTCACAAACAGATTTTTCCAATACAAGTACACTCTAATGTTTAAATCAGCTCCTATTCTGCATTCTACTGTAAGCACAATTTATATATTTGTTATTAAATTATATTTATATAACACTTTTGAAAGAAAGACAAGCAAGTCGAAAAAAAATGGTATTTGACTATTATGAGAAATACAATGTGCATGTCATAACTTAGACATCGTGCAGCACCAATACCTGCAAAATAAATGGTACTGCTTGATCCCTCATGAAAATACAATGCCTGTGGAGCTGGCTATACCATGATATGTGAATAGCTGCATCTCTTAATAGTGATTTATTATCACTGTGTATTGTGGTTATTGAAAGAACAGTTGCAACAAACAACAAGCATTTGTTTAACTAAACCACACACTTCATACAGTAAAAAAACATAAAAATACAAACATCCAGTAATACATTTTTTTTTTAAATAACCAAAACAACTATATTGTATGTAAGCTGTTGGATATGGTTAAAGTTATGACCAATAAAATGAGGAGGAAGTTGTAGTTGCAATGGAGTATAATCCCATTCGCTTTCAAACAAAACAGCAGATCATCTGTGGAGAAAGAGGCAGATAGAAGGACTTTCATTTTGTAATCTTTCACAAAATTATTTTTAAATATAATATGTGTACATAAATGCACACGTATCTGTTTAGTTACATTTATTTACATGATATGTTCCTGTCACTTTCATGAAATGGATCTAAAAAAACTCCTATTTTGCATGATCAGTCAGTAAATTATTAGAAGAGTAGTGAACTTATCGTTTCATAATGTTATTAAGGAAATGTAGAAAAGTTCATTCTGGATAAAGACGGTGCAGGGTGTACCACAATAGAGAGGTGTATGAATATTATTCACACTGTGTGTGATCAGACTGACCGTACTTTCCCCCCCACTGAGACCCTCCAGAATTGTGGCGAAGTGAAGAGGAGCAAGCCTGGATACAAATCTCGTCCACAGACTAAACAAGGCAAAATGCCTTTCGAAGCTGAGTCTGACGCAATAGCCTCTTACTACAGATAACTTTATAGTTTGTGTGTATTGTAGTGTTGAGTGTTTGGGAGGGATTGATGGATAATATAGGGAAGTTAGATAGATGATAGATATATTTCTAACCTGAGACTTTCTGTATTGTTGGGATTAATCTGTTCCAGAGGTGACACTCTTTTGCTCTCATCATCCTCTTTCGTTCTGGATGGTTGTAGTTCAGAGTGACATACTCCTGCCGTTCAGGGGTGAACATGGGCCAGTTATCTCCATCAATGCCTGGATTCCTGATGAAAAGAACAGCCAATCAAGACAATTCAATAGTGCCCTGAGAGTCCTCAAACAGCTTGAGTTACTGATTGTCTATCTGATTATGCATACCCCGTTCGGGCAAAGTTGGCCCAGTGTTTCATAAACTTCTTTGTCATGTTCACTTCATCCTTCGTGTATCCCAGTGATGCATTCAGAGGCATTCCGAAGACAAATTCTATCTCATAGCCGTGCATAACGCCCATCCATTCTGGCCAAGGATTGACGGACGACCGGTGGTCAAATAAATATAGGAAAGTCTTACCACCACGTTGAGAGTACCTGGTAAGAAATAAATGAACAAACAACATTAAACTATTTTTGCACTGCACTAGGTCTGGTTAATTAGAGAAAATAAAACATGAACATGTGTCACAACTACAAGAAATGAGGATTGACTGTTTGTGCTATTTATTTTTAGGATCCAAACCATCCAGTTGGATAGACAGACGAGACCTGCATTAAAAAAAAAATGCAGCCCCCTCATTCATTTGAATAAGAGGACAAGGCTCAACTTTTGCTGTTTGGTATCTTGTTGCTTTTTGGTATGTATTAAGTCTTCAAATTCATGGATTACTCAAACTGGACTTTTCTGTATTGTATATGTATATATTGTATCTAATCTGTACCTAAAACAAGGATTCAAGAATTCAAAGATTTAGAAGTTAGTGAAATGCACACTAAAATATTGCTGTAAAACAATAGGATAAATAAATATAAAAGATAAAGCAATTATAGATTAATATATTTATATATATATATATATACATATATATACATATATATATAAAAAACATTACAATGCACAATTGTAAATATGCAGTGTGCAGGGCAGATTCACTGAGGGTAATGTTCAAGACATGGCTGAATATATACCAACAAATTGCTCTTTACCTCTGAGCGAACTCCAGCACAGAACAAACAAACAGTTGGTCTCCAACCAGACTACCCAGCGAATCACGATTTGTCATCCTGTTATTCTCATCTGTCCAATCAGTGTACTGGAACACGACCCCATCCCTAGTGACATCACTTGCATGTTTCATTGTAAGTTCCACTCCTCTCAGGAACTCATCTCTGGTGATGAGACTCTGACCGGTGATGTTAAACCCAGGCATTCCATAAAGTAGGAAGTAGGTCCCTTCGTCCTTGTTTAATCCAAACAGCACCTCTTTCTTTGGGAGGTTACCAGTACTAAGCAACACCTGCAGAGAAAAACAAAAAGGCGGTTGATGTTTGTAATGCAAGAAGTTTTTCTTCCCTCATTTTTTTGTCAAAGAATACTACAATAATTACCCGTTGAGCTTAGTTTTGATGTTTTTGCAGCTACAAGGATACAGTTGGTTAGGTCAAAGTTTGTTAGATATGTACTTGTAGCCATGTTAAATAATATACAGTAATTATGTCAACTGAATTTCAGTGTATTTCCATGTGTCAAATGTTTGGAAGTGTGGCAGCTTGGAAATATAGTTATTAAAATGCTGAATATAGAAACAATTGCTTTGTTGACATTTGTCACATAAGCTAATCGAGGTAGGGTTGTAAAAATATACTGAAACTTATTTATAAAACACACCAAAATTGTTTCTTGTGCAATAGCCACATTAACATATGGTGTCTCCATACACACACACACACACACATACTTCGACTTTATCTGGTAGGAAGTCTCCATCAACATAAGGGACAAAGGGTGTGCCTATGAGTGTAGGCTTCGTGACAACATCATATTGCTTCGATGAGATTTCCAGAGGATCAGCCTGCTGCAGACAAGCTTTCATATCAGATGGAGGAGATTGGGGACAACCCAGTAGCGTCGCCAGCATCATAGACCTAGATATTGACGTAGAGAGGGAGCAAGGCAATCGGTGACAGAAGGAATGGGGAGAAATGTGAGGGAGACCGAGACAAATTGTTGACACATTTTGAGAAAAAGAACCAATGTATTGAGAATCTTTGACCAAGCACCATATGTATATGTCCATGCTTGTGGTGAAATAAAAAAGAAAGTGAACACTTCATGGCTGTGAATGTATCCTATTCATTTTATTGTTACTTTAATGTAAAAGGTTGCATGTTGCTACTTCCAACAATCAATGAGACATAACCGTGGCATAACAAATCTGAATTAGTACACCCTACCTGTGCCAGGTGACATTCTGGCTGATTGTGGCCCAGGGTGAATTAGGAGAGCCACTCTGCAACACAGCCCTTTGAAAAAGACCCTGGCTCCCTGGAGAGAGCAGGTGGAAGCCCACAGATGCTGACCCAGCGCTCTCCCCAAACAGAGTCACCTGGAAACAAAAGCCAACGATTGGTATTATTGTTTGTTCAAACAGTATAAACAACTGTTATTATCTGATTTTAGGATATAAGACAAAAACATTTTACTTTTGTAGAATCCCCTCCAAAAGCAGCTATGTTTTTGGCAACCCAGTGGACGGCCAAGCGCTGGTCCAGCAGGCCTGCGTTAGCCTGGACATTCTTGTCGCCGGGTATAGTTAGGAAACCAAAAGCTCCGAGTCTAATAAATGAGCAAAAGAGTGAGGGAAGATGTTGACAGCATTTAACTAAAGATGAATCCACCTACTCTTGTCGATTCCACAGCCCATCTAAATGAGTAAAGAGAAGGAGTTTTCATATACATACTCCTTTGCTTTGCTTATTGCACCAAATGTAGCTCAAGCAGAAGTTCAGTCAGGAAGACACATGCCACACTCTTTGTCATTCATAATCTCAGTCTCTAAGTCTCCCTGCGATTACTCCATCAGCTGATTGGGGGGCGTGCACTTTATATTAACCAATCAGATTCTGCGCAGTTTCCTTAAGCCAATCATATCGTTGTTGTCAAACTTGTAAATAGGTTCTCCTCTCTGCTGCTGTCAGTTGTCATTTCAGCTCAAAATAGATGCAACCCTCCTCCAATCTTCATCGGGTTACAGCAACTTCCTTCTTCTCCACCACCACCAGTGTCTGGACTCCAGGGGGGATTCTGCTTCAGAAGATATCAGCATCACTACCCCTTGCTTATCCTAATTCAGGATGGAGTTCAATCGCCAAAGACTTTGCACTATTCAAATATTGTGCAATTGTAATAAATTATTTTTCAACTCTATAACAGTCTCTCCTGATTGAACTACCATTTTTGATGACCTCTTGTAACTTCCAATGAAGGCGAAAAATCCAGTGTCAAGTGTAAAGAAGAGACACAACTCACAGATATTCACCTCGTTAATGATTAGCAGGGAGTTTCCATTGTATACTTTTTTCAGTTTACTTCAGTTCTTACCTGTAATTCATTGATACTACAACAACACCTTCAGATTTACTCAAGAAGCGACCATCATAAATGTCCAGAGAGGATGTTCCTTGACTGAACCCGCCTCCATAGATCCAGATTAGGACAGGAGCCAGTGGTGAGGCCTTAGGCTGAGTTTTGTTGAAACGCGGGGACCAGACGTTTAGGTACAGACAGTCTTCACTTAAAGGAGTGTTTGGGTTCCACATCTCTGAACCTTGGAACCCTTTAATAAAAAATAATAATATGTATCAATGTCACTAGAGACTGATTGGGACTGTAGTCTAGCAATTAAGTTATATACTCCTAGCTCTGTTCCTTCAGATATTTAGAGATACACATACTGCAGTCATACAGTCAGTTAGATTTCAACATCATAATGACATTTTATTGCATGCTGTATTTTTAGATTACATATTAGCTGATGTTTCACTTAACTCATATGGCAGTTTACGACAAATTGCTCTCAAATAGTTACAGAAGAAGTGATTAAATGAATAAATCCCTTGTTTGTTTTCCTCTTAATGAGCACTGGTTTGTCCAAAGAGAGAACAGCGGTCCAACATCAATATCTATCTGCATTGTCATATCTATATTTGGAGTAAGGCCATTATTTCTGTACATATGCCTGGCACTGGTTGAAGCTGGCTACTGAACAACCCCTGACAGGTGGCTGTGTCTACGAATAGATATGTATTCATGACCCAAACCCTCTCTTGGGTGGGGGACTTGGCCTGTGTCAAATTGTGTGTGCTTATGTGCTTGTCTATGCATGATTTTGTTTGCTCAACTGCTAAAATGTCACCAAACATTTTCTTACCATTCACATCCAAGATTTATTACAACACAGTAATAAATAATTTATTCACTTACATGCTGTTTGTTTGTGTGTGTGTGTGTGTGTGTGTATGTGGCATGGTGTCATATACCTGCCACTCCCCACTGAAGCACATACCTTAAGATGGTACATTGGTCTTTAAAGGTCATCGCTTAATCAAGCATGGTTACGACGTCGTGTACATAATATTATTGGTTTTAAAGCCATGAGAAAACCACATCGAGGCAACAGCAACATGGACGGTGCTGTGGTTTCTAGAAGTCTAGAGGCCACCGGGGCTAACAATTTAGCAAGCTAGCGAGTGGGTAATGTAATGCAGGAAAGGCAATACAGAGAAAAGGGTGGGGAATAGCAACATTCCCGAAGACATATTATGAAATTACAATATATTAACTATATTAACTAATCTTTAGGCAACACGTCACAACTTGAGAACACTGAGCTTTAATATAATTTACACTTACGAGGTTGTGAATACCACAAGAAGGGGCCATTTGAATGGAGTCTTCTTGCGAACAAAATAAACACGACCTAATTTGAAGGTAGCAACATTTAACCATCCAAGTGTGATGAAGAACCAATGAAATCAGATTCAACCCTTATGTAAAGTTGATGGATTGCCCCATTTACCAGTCATGTTTAGTACTACAAATTCATGTATGTGATGATTGTGTTCATCTTGGTCCCTGTTTTTCTTACTATCTTTCATTAGCTCAAGCTGAGAATTGAACATATGAGAAGAAACTAATTAAATCCTAATGCCCTGCTGAAAAGTTGACATCTGAAACTTTGGCAATTTGAAATTGTCTCACCATTCAAAGGATGTAGGTTTGTGTACATGCACACGAGAGCATACCCCACTGTACACGCACACTACGTCACACTCCATTGGGAGAAGAAAAGGTGGACTGTTGCACGTAATGTTTCTGTAAATTATTAATAATTGTTATTCTGGAATACTGGACTCTGTGTTTGCATCAATGATGGTTGGTGCACAACAGCAGTACTTGTGTTTTGTTCAGGAGGAGGACTTCCCGTTCAATATAATCTTATAAGTAAGCAGAAATATCTGAAAGCATGACAGCCGAAATCAATTTTAAACAGACGTGTAGGCGTGTGGACGTTTGCTGCAGTGCACCAAATGAAAACATTCGCCAAGTACACTCGCCAAAGTACACGTGTACAAACACAAAAGCCAAAGCAGGTACGCGGTGAAGGTACTGTGCGTTAGTGTGCTGCATCGCATCACACCTCTTATGGCACATCCCAATGTACTCGCACACTACATATTTTGTTTAGCAAGAAATGCTATCCAGCTGACAGTAAAATAAAAAATAAAATAATCCTGACACCCAGACAAGAACTTGCAAATTATATTTGATATATGTTTTGTTTGCACATAGCAATGTGCATCCAAAATGAAATTCGGTGTGGACAAAACCATTTAAATGTCCTCTTTTGGTACATCAGAGGCTCTGAATAGTCCTGGTGAGTCATCAAGTATTGCTTGTCTTTTTTATTAACTAGATATTTTTGTCAGGGCTAACCCACTTAAATAACCTACAGTACATGTACACAATACAATATACTGTATATGTAAGCATTGTGCCCATCCGTGTAAACGTGTATCTTACCTTGAAAGGTTGTGTCTGACAGCTGGTAGCAGGAATTTGGGAATTGGGTGGCATCTCTCACTCCTTCCCAACTCTCTACTGGTTCTGGAGCGCAGAATCGCAGTTTCCCGAGAGGTGGTTTCCCATAAGGAATTCCTAAAAATGCTCTAACATTATCACCTAGCACAGAAAGCAACTTCCCTTGAACTTTCCCATGCCTGGTGTTGATTACAAGATCATCTGGAGTGTCAGGGGATACAGTCAGAAAATGAGGTAACAGAAGAAGGGTGAGGCAAGTACAGGGAGATAATTTCGCCATGGAAAATCCTGTGGAGAAAAAAGATAGCCTATTAGATTTAATTATTATGCTAAATAATGAATACAATAACTTTCATGGCTTTAACTCAATTTTATCAATAATAAGTTCTACTTTCATACACTCCGAATCTATGTCAATACTGTACTTGTGAACTTGTGTACTTATGAAGCTATGTCAATAAAGTGCGGTTGGTGTTGACATATTCAATTCCCAATTTAACGACGGTAACTTGAATAAATAACGTGAGTGCTTTCATAACCACTGGCATAAACACATTTATTTGTAACCCGTTTCAGTGGCGAGTGGGATGATGTCAAAATATGCGGATCAAAGGTCCAGTTCCTTAAAGATTACTACAGCACGGCGGCTGCGGGGCTCTTTTCCCGCAGCATGTGCGTCACTTTAGATGCGTCTTTATATACATCTTTAAATATTTGGAAAAGAATACGCCGCGAGCGATTGGAAATATGCAAAGCGCTCTTCACTCGTGGAGGCGGTTATACTTTCACAAGGCACTGACAGTGCGTGAGTTTACAGAGGAAAAGTCACGTACAGCTGGATTTAAAAGAGAAATGGACGCAATGGGGAGAGACGCTGTCAGTCAGACTCAAACATGTCCTGATAGTGAATGTACCAGGACCAATTCATAGAAAGCCTTAGTGACGTCTTACCTTGTCAGACTGCCTAGCTGGAGTGAATGAGGAACCCGTATTGATGGGACAAAGAAGGCGTGGACATAATCCCTCTGTAAAGTATCTGGGCTGGCCATGTGTTCCACCCACAACTACAACTGCTACTACTACAGTGATAATAATAGCAACAACAATAATAATAAAATGATCGAAAATAAATTATATTATTTACGAAAGTGAAACTAAGTTTACACTTCTATCCAAAGTAGTAATAGTACTTGTATTTATAATAATACTCATTTTGTCTTCTGGCATGCGCTGTATTCATATAGTCAACATTGGAAAACACTAAGCAGGTCACCTGTTAGATCTTTGTCCAGTACATCCCATAGTTACGTAACAGTGCAACACTGTAAAAAATAAAAAAATGTACAAATACATGTTCTGTATTCAAAATCGTATTCAAGTAAATGTATTATCAGCTAAATGAAAACCTTCAAAAGTAAAAGCAGAAAAATGACACCTGCGACTGAAGTATAATTTTATATAACTTTAATAGATTGGAAAAGCTTATCTAAATTAATTATCTAATGACCCAAATTCTATTGGGTCATTAGATAATTAATGGGAGATTAAAGAAGAAAAAAGTAAATGTTGCAACACAAATGGGAATGCATTTCATGGACTATTCTCTATTATTAATTTGTTTGTGATATATATGATATTTTTATATTTTAAGACCTTAAATGGTTACTTAAATAAAACCATTAGAGAAGTTAGGGGAAAGGTCTCGTCCAGCTCTTATCTAAAACATGAATATGGGACTCAACTAGACACATTTTTTAAGAGGTCTCAATTTAAATACCTGGTTCAATATTTAGTAATCCATTCAATTTTATAATCTGTTTGTGTATTTTATGTGCAATCTTACTTTCCACAGTAGTAACTACAGTTGTGAGATTAATGTAGTGGAGTACAAATAACTATATCTTCCTCTTTAAAGTATTTGAAGTGTGAAGTAGCATAGCATGGCAATACTGAAGTAATGTACAAATACCTCTCAGTACAGTACTTAAGTAATATTGATACTTCCCCAGTGTCAGTAATAAATTGTGGAGGATTCACTGCCTCTCTCCTGGCCACCTCAACGGGACACAGAGACGACTGGCACTGAGCAAGAGACAGTCATTCTGATTATATTCTTGTCATCTGTTCAACAACAATAAACAATAACATGAGCATTATGCAGAGTTGAAAACAGGGCTTCATTGTACATTAAACACAGTGATGGGTTGATTTAACACAAATACTTTTTTTTGCATGTCCTGCCTTCCAACCCTATCTCTTAGAACTCCAGTTCATATACTGGCAAATATGTTTCATAGAAAGATATTGCCAACTAAATTATTGTTTAAACAACATAATGAGAATACTATTTTTAAGTATCATATCAGTTACATACAGGACTTACTTACATACATATCTGCAAATTGATTTAATAATGTATTGTTTTTTCCTGACAGTATTTAATCTATCTCTTATTTGTATAATGCACTTGACGAAAAACAATTTTTTGCA
Organism: Ophiodon elongatus; assembly: GCA_016806645.1. Classification (NCBI taxonomy): domain Eukaryota; kingdom Metazoa; phylum Chordata; class Actinopteri; order Perciformes; family Hexagrammidae; genus Ophiodon; species Ophiodon elongatus. Next base: position 2,646,678 of record JACSYO010002159.1, read on the forward strand.
GCAAAGGCTCATGTTCTGGAAATATCATTCTGGTTGCTATGGCTCATTCTGGTTTGACTTAATTTTATTTAGTTATAACAATAAAAAATACTTATATCATCATTGAGTTGTATTGCTCGATGACATATAAATAGCAGGAAATGTATGCTTGGTTGGTATCAAGCGTAACTCCAGGATTAGTAGTCAATGTATGTTATAATTGGCATACAGTATATTCTCCTTGGTCAGTGGCCCTAAGATTAAAACTATGACACTCTAGGTGCCCTCTATAGCATCAGCTTCGGATGTAACCGGAGACGTGTCAAATTCCACTCCTTCATGCATAGTGTCTTTTCAAAATAAAGCTTTGTCTTTAGGCAACAAAAACATTTACTTAGGTTTTGGAAAACAGCGTGGTTGGCGTTAACTTGACTGACTAAAGATTCACGTAGCTAGCGAGTGACAACCAACAGTCTCCACGACGGAAAGAAAGTTTTACAATAAATGCTTAGTATTACCCCTATTTATTTTTGTAATCTTGATATTTAAAAATATCTTATAATCATATCAGTATTAATGATTAACAAAAATCTGATTTTTCACAGATGTCAAATGGAATGAAATCCCTCCTCCTGGCAAAAGCAGTAAAGCAATAATTTCAAACCACAGGAAAACATTTTACCCTATCGCCTACGATTTATTTTCTTTTTCAGTCTCTCCTTCTGTCTTTCTCTCTGTCGCTGTAGCACCATCTTTCAACATACCACTCAGCTGTAACAGTGGACATCAACACAAAAGAATGGGAGCTTTGGGAGGTCTGGCTCCACGGAGACATGTACAGCTCAGCTGGAGAGTTGTGTATATGCACAGACAAAAGTAGGAAGAGACACAGAAAGAAAGAGCAAGGCAGCAAACAATTTGTTAGAGAAACGAGAGAGCACCATAACCACACACCATCAGGGATTAAGCAGTTAAAGGGAGAAATGAAAGGCATTTGAGAGGAGCCTTTGAGACAATGTTTTTTCTCTCTCATTCCAACATCATCAAAATAGGCTTGCGACTGGAATGTAACCCCCAAACACAAACACACACACTCATACACACACATATAGACAAGTTAATTTCACCCATGCCCTTTTAATGTCAATCTGCTGTTATGAAGGCAGGGATAAGCAGTGAAAAATAAAAAAGGAAGAAAAAACATTTAATACATTTCTTGCGCGTAAGCATTGAGCAATATGATAGTAAATATCCAATCATGGTGTCACAGAGAGGGATATTGGTTTATGTCATGGTCTTTTTGTCTCTCTCCATTTCATTTCATTTGAATATGTGTGTGTGTGTGTGTGTGTGTGTGTGTGTGTGTGTGTGTGTGTGTGTGTGTGTGTGTGTGTGTGTGTGTGTGTGTCTGTGAGTATGTGTGAATGTAATATTTTGAAGCTGGAGATTGTTGAGGTAATTAAATATTTTACTTAAGCATTGTAGACATATTTATATACAAAATAAATATGCAAAAAAGTCAGAAAATAAAGTTTTGAAAAAAAGGTGCTTAATATTCACATTCTGTTTGAAAGTATTTATGACAAAAACTACTGTTTGAAAAACTATATCGATGTTTAAATTAATTGCACAAATAAAAGGCCCAAGAGAAAATGTAGTGGTCAAACTAAACACACACCTGGATAGCTGAAGAACCAATTCAATATATTAAGAAAATGAACTAGCTTAGATGTCTAACAATTACATTTCCAAGTTGAACTGCATTTTGTCAAGATAGACATCTTGATTAAGCGAGCAGCATAATCATAATTATGACAGCATAATCGTAGAAAACAAAGGTTACCATATTGTAAACCTCATTTTAATAAGCACAAGGAGATCCCTCTATGGGGAGAGATTAATACTCTTCTCCAATCATGGGCATGCATTCGCCGATGGAACATTTGCACAAGCATAGCTGTACACCAACCCAACTACACTGATCCTGACCGGCTAGAGGTGAGTAGCTACAGCCCAAACTACTTCCTTATAACCTAGGCTGGCACAGTAAAGCAGTAGGTTGCTGCAGCCAACCCAGGTGGTACGCAATTGAACTGGGTAGAGCCATGGACTATTCCTGCAGGGTTCAAAAAGAAAAGCAAGAGACACCTTGCACACCGCATTTTCAGGGTCATCAAGGAGCATGCGGGACATGGAGGCATATCACGGCTGACAGAAAAAAACGACACACACCGTTCCAGCGACACAGACCCTGAAAAGGAACCTGACATACCCAAGAGATTGAACCATGTGTACGGACAAGGTGTCAACCACAATCTCACCGTGCATATGTCCTCGACACTTACACGATCGAACAAGGCGGGTGACACTGAACGAGGCCAAACAAAAAGGAAAGAATAGACCAAACAAAAAGGAAAGAATAGACCCAACTCAAAGGAACAGGTGATTTAACCTTCTTTCTTCACACCAGATTTCAAAACCCTGACCACTTTTTCCTTGTAAAACATAATGCTGAATCCCATCATTGCCGCATGGATGGTCTGAACAACCTGTACTGACAGACCAGCCATCCTCAGCCTATCCCTCTCAGGGGCCAAGCCAGAAGGGTCCAAATCTGCTTCATGACCTCAGGGTGTTGCCTCCACTCATCTAGTAGGGGTCTGCCTCTTGACATGAGTGCAGTCCTAGAATGTGGAGAAAATGTTCTGATTGGTCAGCTACTAGCGGGCAACTGCATTCTAATGATTGGAAAAGTATTACACATAGAGTTCAGAAGAGGGTGGAGTTTGAACAGGAAATTTTACATATAGGACAACGTTTAAATTCCTTGACTTCCTTATCAGAACAACCACATCCTCCGTCATATTTCCAATAAATTACAATGTGGTGCATATGAGGCACGACACGTGCAGATACATGTGGATGTACTCTTGCACATACACTGACATGCAAAGACACAGACAACAGATTAACCAATAGCGTCCGATTCATTTGTACCTTCAGAGGTAATAGAGAACTTATCTTTCACTGGTGTCACATTGTTACTGGTTGCAGATTTGATAAATAATGATTAATTAATATCAAGACATGTAACGATCATAACCAATTAAATTATGACTTATAATTAGAACAAAAGAATGATGGCACTCAGCTTACATCATAAACATAAAACAGAATTTAACAGAAGATTACATTTTGGAAAAATAGGGAAAACCTTGATATTAACCAATTAAATCTTAATCTCAGGGTTGCTACAGAGTTCTTCCGTGTACAGGGACCAATTATTTCATATACACACAAATCAAATGATGAAGTTCTTTATAAATACAATATTTATTAGTCTAACTACATAACTAAACTACTAAACTGAAAATAAATGAAGAAACGATAAAATAAAATAAATGAATGGAGTGAATGAAGAATAGGATGAAGAGCACAATGAATAACGATTAACTACAACTAAATGAAAAGGATTACTTGTGACCAGGTAGAATCAGTGACTCATATAATTGACTGATTAATTAAATTTGTCGATTGACGTTTTACATTGAATTTAGTTCAAATGATTTATGCACCGTTCAGAAGCTGAGAGTTTGAGAAGCACCAGGGAAGATTGTGAAGAACCTTTATATTAGTTTTAAATTCAATTTAATTTAGATCATTAGGTCTAAGATATTTATATCGAATATTATTTTATTATGTGACTTAAATGTATTTGGCCAAGGAACACCAAACTCATTTGCATCTGGGAATGGTATTGTTTTACCTGGCGGCTCTGATGGGCAGATGGGAGGTTGAGCTGCATGAATTGGCGGCTGTTCCTCTTTGGACATCTGCCTCCTGTTGGATGATTGTAGTTTGTTGACTCGCACTCTCCGTTTCTGCTGGATTCGGCTTTCTCTGATAATTTCGGAACCTGGTCAGCTTCTTCGTTGAGGTTCGGCTTGAACTGCTCTTCCTCGTCTTCATCTGGCCCTCATCTTGTCACCCTCCTTGTAGCAGCAGGGGTCATTAAGGCCTGTTTAAAAGTCTTTAATCTCAGAGTGTTTTCTTTTAGAGTCTCTTGCTCTCAATGGGAAACAATCTTCAGCAGCATGGTGCATCACAGGTAGGAGCTGCATGGCACATTACACGGCACGGGATTGCCAGGAATCAGGAACAACTTGCAGGATGAAGACATCCACTTTATGGCTGGAAACTACAAGAAATGTAACAGAGTTGGCTGTCATGAAAACAAATTTTTTTTTAATACATATATATATTTATTCAGATTGTGTCATAGACATTTCAGTTTCATAATCCCTCCATGGATGTCCGCTACACTGACACATGCTTCCCTAAGTGGTAGAACAGAGATAGAGAGCGAACAAAGATGTAGCTGGTTGGAGGATGTTACTTAAATGTGGCTGAACTGAGAAACAGAGGGAAAGGGGTAATGGATGTTTTTGGCAGCTGGTTAACAGGTTTCAGAACATGCCGCTCTAACCAGATAACTCAGAAAATTAAGTGCAGAATGGAGACCTGACAAGGTCAAGTTTGACAGAGTCGCCTATACAATCCATGTGTTTGGCAGAAAATGCTTATATACAGTACAATATTCATAAAGAAGAGATTATAATATTGGACAGTAGCAGGACTAGAAGTAAAGAAACAAGTTGATTTTGAAAGCTGACATTATAATTACACATTAAGGATAAATAACTGTCATACTCATTCAGTGGTCTGACAATAAAAACAAAAACAATGTTATCAGGAACAACTTTATTATGAATTTGGCTGCATTAGAAGACCGATTAGGTGACCACAGAGAGCAGGAGGACACTGAACGGAGGTTTCAAGGCCTGTAAGGCGAGTGACATTACTCAGTCAGGGCTGGGTGTCAGTGAAGACAACTTACTGCCATCTCTAACTTTTTTGGTATTTACAATTATTTTTATTTAAATTATTATTTTTTCTGCCTTTACCTTTTAGTCCTTGTCATTTATCATCATAATTGTACTTATAATAAATGCTTTGACACTTTCAGACATTTTCAAAACATTAAAAAGTACTAATAAAAACCACAAGTAACTTTGGGGCTTATCAATACTAGAATCTTTAATGATTCACCGCTGGGGCCCATTTAACACCTGGTTTCGGAACGCATCCCTACCTTCAGACAGGGAACACGAAAGGCAAAAGGCTATTATGAATATTATGTTCAATATCTGCCAATAAACCCCCTTAAATGTTACACACTGTCCCATTAACTGGCTATATGCTTTAAGTTGGTTTAGGTATATATGTTGACTCAAATGTTTATCCTCATGTATTCAGTTAAAAACTTAAGATCAAGATGTGCTTTCCCCTCGCTGTAACAGGAGAGAGTCGGCACTCTGTGCTCTAGGATGTAGCTGGATTTGAACCTGATGCATACTTTAAAAAAAAAAAAATCCCCACTAGCCAAATATAAAGGGGTATTTAGGTCAGATGAGTGTCCACTTTACTGATGTCACTGTGTATAATTCAGGGTATTTAAGTCTTTAAGACATGACCCAGGAAACACAGTCATGTCCCACTGCCACTTGAGGCTGCAATGTCCATTTGTCTGAGAAAAGACTATCTTCTTTTCTTGTCTCCATGCAATCATGCATGACATCATATTACTAAATAATAGGTCACATTCTTGGCTTATGCCCACATCCATATTTGGGTCAGGCTTCATTCTTCAGAGTAAGTCAACATGGTCCTCATGGATGTCACAGACAGATTACTAGGGATTTAGCCTGTTTATGCTACAGTGTGCTGGTGGCTAAAAGGTTAGAGAAATGTTAGTGCAGCGTGACTGCAGGATAGCAAGTGGACAAGAGTTGTCTGTGTGTGTGTGTGTGTGGGGGGGGGGGAGGGCGTGGTGGGGGGGGGGGGTTTGCATGAGTGGGAGAGAAAGAGGAAGAAGCAGTATGATAGATTATACAACCATTTCAATGGAGTAAAATGTCATTCGAAATCCTACTTTTGATTCAATCTTAATAAAAACACTCAACTTCCTCGCGACACATTTAGTGTGCCATTGCTCACATACCTACCCCTCAACTCACTCTGTCTTTCTCACTTGCTCATGCTCTCAGAAACAAACACACACAAACACACGCTCACTTATGTGCACACATGCACACACAAAAGGTTCTTATCAGGCTGCTGTGTATCTGAAGTGTTGCTTTTATATTGCAGCCATATTTCATTTTGGCCTACTTTCTTTAAATTGCCTATGGGGTTTTGTACGGGGAGAGGAACCATCACATTTATATATGAGATTGAAGGAAAAGAAAGAGAGGTGGGGGAATTGTTTATGTTCTTATTCATTTTCCTTGCCTGATCCTTACTCTCTGTATGCTGCCCTTTTTCCCATTGTTGTTCATGTCCTCCATTTTCTCTGTCTATTCATGACTCTCATGTCTCTCCACAAGCATGTGCTGCTGTGCAAGATGAGTTTAATCACTGTGAGGGGCTCACAGGTGATGTGGGGAATGATATTTAGAAACTGAGAGGCAAAGGGAGAAAAGGAAAGATGGATTTTAGTCTATTGTGGAAAGGTATTTTAGAGACAAATCAAATTTGAAACAAAAATAAGTCTTTCAGTCGAAATTTGGCTTTATAGAAGACGGAATGGGATAGATGAATAATGAAGTGGTAGACAGTATCCCCTTTATTTCAACATGTATATTTCATAAAATGTCATTTTTTTACACTACTGTTTAGCAAATTACTTGAAATGAGTTGTGGAGAGAGTAAAAACTTGCTATACCATCAACAAGTTATTTGCTTTCTTGCTGTTGCATCACAAATATTAGGATGTTTAATGTGACTTTTGTGCTGTAACAAATGGTAACTCACTGGAAACATAGATCATGTCCACCAGCAGAGAGAGAGAGAGAGAGAGAGAGAGAAATAGAGAGAAAGGGGGTATTTTGAAGTTGATACATTCACTTTTGATTGATATTACTATGAGAAAAACATGTTCACAACAAACACTAAGGTGCGCACACACACACACACAAGCACAGTCTGTCCACAACACCCACACATGCTCAAACATTCATGAACATAATGCCTCTTGTTGGTGACTTTCAATTTGTTGCGGTAAAAAAAAAAAAACTAATTTTAAAATCATTTTGGCCTTTAACACACTAGATGCTTATTTGCATACAGACTATATGTTTATGAATGGAATGTGAGGGTCCCTGTGTGTGTGTGTGTATTGCAATCTTTTCCATGCATTTTATTTTAGATCAAACCGATTAAAAACAACCTACATCCCCAGTTTGACCTAGTCAGAGAGAACAGTCAGCAGGTGACTGCAAATAAAAGTATAGTTTTGTGGTTGTGAAATTAAAATGAAGCTGTATTCATTTCCAATCGCATCAACTTCTAATGGAAACCACTGAAGCCACAAATTGTCACATGCTCCTGACATGCCAAGCATAGTTCGCTCTGTGTGGGTTGTTTGTGTGTGTGTGTGTGTGTGTGTGTGTGTGTGTGTGTGTGCGCAAGCTTGGCAAATTTGGCTCCTATTGACTGTTAGAAATGTATTAAGAGTTGTGCTTAGCTGCTTATGAAGTCACCAGTGAAAACAAGTGGGACTAAAGCAGCACTAATGACTATGATGACAAAGACATTATAGCACATTATTATTAACGCAGATGCTTTGACAAAGCACGCTGAATATTTATAATCTTTTTTGTTACACTTATTTATAAAGTCCCCGAACCCTCAGCAGCTAAAATATAAATACATAACTGCTTAGAAGGACTATTTTGAATTGCTGAAAGTTTTCAAATGTGTGCTCTAAAAGACTACGTTCTACACATAATGCACCAAATACAGACTCCCTTTTATAACTGTTGAGGCGATTACATGTCGTCATTAGTCTCACTGATTGGCTCCCAAATATCAAGAAGGCAGTTCTTATCAGGTGTTAGGCCTGTTGAGAGGCAGGCACCATATAAGGAGTAGAAGAGAGGCATGCTGTTGATGGTGTGTAACTTTTTGAGGGGAACTTGGTGGACGATGATGACCCACATCCCTGACGTGTTTTGTTTAGTTCCTGTCTGTTTCCTGTTTCCTTGTTTGACCATGGACTGGAGCCAACTCAGAGCATGTTTGGCAACACAAGAGTGTAGCCAGAAGTAGGACCTGCAGAAAGAAAGTTGCAATGTCTTGTTATATTCTTTGCTTGTAATTCTCTTGTCTTAGGAGTCTAATGGCTGGGGTATGTTAAGAAAAAAAATAGTTAGTGATGTGTCAACCAAACCTGTTGGAAGGCAAAATATTCTCACACACACACACAGCGGATTTTAATGACAAACAGGAACTGTACAGAAAGGGGGTCCACGTCGGACTGTTACACCCGGCCCACCTTTGAAGAAGAATCAGTCTACTTCGACACCCCTGGAGAAGCAAAAGCCTTCTACGACCGTTATTGAAGTCATGACATGAAAATACAACTCGGCCATATAAACAGGCACACATAGGCGTGCGTTTACGTACTTCACTAACGACCAAAAACAAGGTTGGGGGGGAGGGATGTGGAGACGGAGTCAAGGAGGGGTGAACAGGTGCGTTGGGCTTAAGTACTTTAGTGCGCGGGAATTGAGCTGCGTTCGGGGCGTGGTCCTTGTTCCCAAACTAAGTTCTGTAAAACTCCATTTTGCGCTTTTCCTGATATGCGGAAGTTTTTATTTAATTATTCAAAACATTTTTTTTAACCTTTTGGTGATATACTACTATTATTAAAGTCAGAGCTAAAATAGACATCACCCTGTGTAGTATAAGTTCAAATTCTGATACTTTTCAACATATACTTGTCAGGTAACTATACTCAACTTCATTTTTCTTTATTGTGATGTCACAAAGCTGGTCTTATACACTAATTTAATGTGATGGGAGAACCTCCCAGTTAGGAGAAATTAAGGAAGGCCTTACTTGAAGTACCAAGTTAACGAAGTGTTGCTAGCACCTGTTAGGGAGACCAGCTTAACAATGGTGTTTTATGTTCAAGAAGTTATAGTTTTTAGGCTATTTTGTGATTCAGAGTTGTACGGGATATACACTGCCTCCATGATTAAAAAAATCTTAACTTTAAGTAAAAAGTAGACCTATGTTAAATGTAATAATTTTCCTACAAGAGACATCTATCCACAGCAAAACAAGTAAGAATACAAAAACCTTGGATTGGTCAAATCTTCCAATCTAACTTTAATAGTAAATCAAGGGGGGTGGCCATTCTTCATAAAAAAGTACAATTTACTGCAGCAGGCATTATCTCAGATCCAAATGGCCATTGTGTTATAATTCCTGTTCAGTCTTTCACACACCAGTGATATTTGTTAAAGTTTATAGTCCTAACTGGGATGAAGACTTTATAGAGAAAATTATCTCCAATATGCCTTCCCTAACCTAATTTAGTATTGAGGAGATCTGAATCGCTTAATCAATCCCAGTCTGGATAGATGAAACTACTTTAAAACCACCTTCAAAAATGACAAAAACCTGGTCGCTTATATGGATCAGGTTGGATGCATTGATCCCTGGAGGTTGCAGAATCCCCGCCGATAAGACATTTTCTTTTTACTCACATACCGACCAGACCTACTCTCGAATAGAATTTTTTTTAATTGATAAAACTCTCCATCCATCATCGGCTAATATAGAATACTCTGCAATAGTAGAATCTGACCATGCTCCAGTAATTCTAGATCTATCATTTAATCTCTTACAGAGACCTCGTCCAATATGGAGGTTTGACTCCCTTTTGCTTGGGGACAAAAGCTTTTGTGATTTGATAAATGGAGTTATCGATGAGCTTCTCGTAAATACCCCCAAAAGACAATGTATCCGCTTCTCTTCTTTGGGAGACTCTTAACGTTGTCATTCGTGTAACGGGTGTGGTAAGGAACCAGAAGCAGTACGACGGACACACGGAATAGTTGAACGAAGCTTTATTCATCAGAAGATACAACAGGAAAACAGTTTCGGATAAGTTCACGTGGAGAAATCCACTTGGCGGAAGCCAAGCCGTCAGGGGAGAAGGCAGACAGAAACCAGAGGAAGCAGAGGCTGAGTCGTTTACCGGGGCAGAGGCAAGGCGGAGAAGTCCAAACAGGCAGGCCCGGCACCGGGAAACCAGTCGGAGGGTAAACGCAGGACAGTCTGGTATAATGCGGAGAACGATCTGGCAGAGTGTGTGTGAGAGACTGGGGTCTAAATACCAAAGGGAGTAAGTGCAGAAGAGTGGGCAGGTGAGAGTGATTGATCTGATGAGGTGGGTGTGACTAACAGGGGCATTGAATGAGCTGATTAGGTGAGTGACAGATAGGGTGGCAGGAGAGAAGGGGCAGAGCTGTGACGGGCTGGTGAGGTGGGAGTGGCTGAGAGGTGAGTGTGATGCAGAGTGACAGGGGAAATGGAAGCTGAACTATGACAATCAGGGTGGAAATTATAACTTTTTCTTCTTTACACAATAAATTACGTAGAGAGAAACAAGATAAACTCATAAAATCAATCAGAGATTTAGATTTACAAAACTCAACAACATAATTTTCTGAACTTCCGAAACAAAGATTAAATATACAAAAGGAGTATGACTTACTGTCGACGGGCAAAGTTGAAAAACAATTATTACAGGCTCGTGGATTTAATTAAAAACATGATGAGAAAGCAGGAAGGTTACTAACTCACCAACTTAAAGTTAAATCTACCTCTCAGAAAATATCAGAAAATTAAAAACATCTCTAATGATGTGACAGTAATTCACCTGAAATTAATGATATCTTCAAAGACTATTTCTAGTCTGGAAACAGTTTTTTACAATGTCATTTCTGATTACCAGACTAGTTTCATAAAGAATTGCCACTCTTTCAGTAATATCCGCCGCCTGTTGAATGTTATATACTCCCCTGTGTCTGGAGAGATCCGATGGTTATCTCTCTAGAGGCAGAATAGGCATTTGATAGGGTGGAATGGCCATATCTATTCAGGATTTTGGAAAAGCTTGGTTTTGGTCCTAAGTTTGTGGCATGGGTAAAACTCCTCTACTCCTCACCCAGGGCCTCTGATGTTACCAATAGATCAAACTCAGAATATTAAAATGTAAACAGAGGTATCCATCAAGGCTGCCCTTGAAGTCCATTATTATTTGCCTTAGCTATTGAACCATTACGCGTTGCTCTTAAAGCATCCCTTAACATTAAAGGAATTCACAGATGGAGTACTAAGCATAGAGTTTCGCTATATGCTGACGATTTAATAGTTTAAATTTCTGACCCGGTGAAATCTGTTCCTGCATTAGTCGGAATCCTAAAGCAATTTGGGACATTCTCAGGATATTAGTTACATTTTTCCAAAAGTGAATCCTTTCCTTTAAACAATTTGGCAATAAGGACTCTAGAAATTTAACTGCCTTTTCAAATATCTGGGCATCTATATCACTTGTAAATTCGAACGGTTATATGATTGGAATTTCTCTCCATTACTTAATAAGATGTAGACAGACTTTGATAGATAGAAAACCATCTATGTTTCATTAACAGGCAGAGTTAATTCTATTAAGATGAATGTTTTACCACGTTTCTTATATTTGTTTCAATGTCTGCCGGTGTTCTTGCCTAAACTCTTTTTTACTACTACTATTAGATAAGCATATTACAGGCTTTATTTGGGATTTATAAGCAACCAAGAATAAGTAAAGCGATGCTACAAAGACATCAATCTCAAGGTGGGACTCTCTTCCTAATTTCAGATATTACTACTAGGACGCAAAACAACAGAAAATAATATACCAAATCAAACTCCCTCAAGTAAGCTTATACATTGGTGGGGTGTTTGGAAGCTCCGGGGATATATTTAAGATGTAATATCCCTCAATGCCATCTGTTTTTCTATTTCCAAGTGTGACATTTTGCTACATCCCCAATTTTTCAAATTCACCGCTAGACTGAGTGTATGAGGAGCTCCTGAACTGACCACCAAAGGTAAAATGATTTGTATCCCAAATATATTAAATCATCAACTCAATTACTGAGACTAACATTGTCAAAAATCAAAGTGGATTGGGAAAAAGAACTTGACATGAGCCTACCAGATTCATTTCGGAACCAGGCCCATTTAGGGTCATTCAAAGCTCTTTGTGTGCAGGGTTAATTATATTACAGTTCAAGGTACTGCATTTCTAGCACTACTCTAACTTCAAACTTTCGAAATGCTCTCAAATGTAGCGGATAGCTGCAATAAATGTCACAACTCACCAGCAGATCTTACACCCATGTTTGGTTCTGTCCATAACTGACAAATTACTGGGATATAATATGGAATGTTTTATCAGAGTCCCTCAATCTAAATATTACACCTAACGCCTCGATGTGCATCTTTGGTGTTCAGAGGGACAAAGATCAAACTTTAATAAATAAACACAAAAACATAATTGCTTTCTCAACCTTTTTGGCATGAAAGAGAATCCTAATGGGTTGGAAGTCACCTCATCCCCCAAATTCTTCTATGTGATTGAGGGATACAGTGTTCTTTTTAAAATTGGATAAAATTAGGTTCTCACTGTGGGGTCATCCTGAGAAATTCAAATCCGTGTGGTCCGATCATAAAGTACTTTGATAGATTGAAGACTCTCTCTTTAGATTCATCACTCTTTTCTGTTACCTTGTTATATTTTTTTTTACATTTTTTAAATGTTACATTTTTAAAACTCATTACTTGTTTATCTGTTTTTCTTTAATTCTCTCGTGCATTTTATTTATTTATTTCGTGTATACTCCCTGAGTTATTAATAATGTAATGTGCTTCCTGACAATTGAAGCAGTGTGATTTGTTCTGTATTTGGGGAATTTGGAGGTTGGAACTTGAGGGGGGAACGATGGAGGGGGAGAAAATGTACAGTGTATGATTGTGTTTTCTGTGCTTTTGAGAATGAACATAATATTAAAAAAAAGTAGCCTAAATCTGTTTTATCACTTAAAACAGTGGTACCCAACCTTTTTTGTGCCACGGACCGGTTTCGTGTAAGACAATATTTTCACGGACCGGCCTTCAACGTGTGGGCGATAATTATGAAGTAATAAAATGATACAACTGGCATGAAAACAAATATAAAATACATAAAAAATACAACTCACCATTACGCCGAATTATCGCCACATATTATGCAGAGCGGGCACGTGAGAATCATCTGTAGCGATGAACCCGTATTTTAAGGACTTCTGATATTGTCTTTTAAATGCAGCTTTCTTTTTCTTGGAAGTCGTAGGCTCTTCTTCTGTCTCCTCATTGGGACTTTTCCCCTTTATAAAGAAGCTCTCC